>CM053570.1:97432723-97500122 GCA_028646485.1 Cryptoprocta ferox
TGTGGTATCAGCCCCCCTACTGCTTCCGGTCCCACCGGCCAAAATAGACAGGGGCAGGTGGCTGCTTGGAGGAGAGGGCAGGGACAGTGCCCACCCGGACCCCGGGAGCACCGGGTGCCTTCGGGGTGCACGCAGGAGGCTGAGAGGGCAGCACTGTGTGAGGGCAGGCAGCACGTCCCCCCTTTTCCTTCAGCCAGGCACTGTTCTGGAGCCCGAGGGTGGGCTGGGGGGACGGAGCCTGCGGCGTGGGCTGTGGGAGTCCTGTCTGCTTGTACTGGTTCGCCTGGCAAGTTCCAGTCCACCCGAGGCAGGTAAAGTGGCTGAGGTCCCAACAAGGGCTGGAGATGTGCCTGAGCTCATCCAGCCTGTCCCAGCCACAAGCCAGGGACCCCCAGCAGGGACTGTGTCCCCGGCTCCTATTTGTTCTCTCTGTCCCCATCTTCGAGAGGAGCCCAGACCTTGCTGCTGCTGGGGACCTCTGCCTGGGATGCCCTCACCACTCAGCGTGGCTCTGGGGTGCCGTCTGTGAGGGCCCCCCCCCGCCCTCCCCAGGCAGACCAGCCCCTCCTGCCTCTGAGGATTCCCACCCCACCCCACCGCCCAGCCGCTTCCAGCTCTGAGCCCCAGCAGCTAACACTTCGAGGGGACTTCACTGGTGCCAAGCCTTTTTAAAGCCTTGGCTCCTGGCATCTTCACGAGTACCCTTTGGGGCGGGGATGATTCTTGGTGTCCCCTTTACTCTGGGAGCAGGGTCCTGAGTAGGCGGAGCCAGGCACCCAAGCCCGGCCCTCACCCAAGGCCAGCTCACAGCGTACCCAGTGCCGCTCCGCCCTCGCTGGGAGGGCGGCCCTGGCACACAGTGGGTGGATCGAGGCGCGTGAGCAGACGTCGGGAGTGAGCCGAGGCAGGCTGGGTGGGTGAGCGGGCACACAGCTGTCTGTGTGGGCTCTGTCCTCTGCAGCCAGCTGGCCCCTGGCCTGGGCCCATCAGGGTGGGTGGTGCGCCCGGCGCCAGCCCAGCCCCATGATGGGGGTGGGGCTCATGCGAGTGTGCCTGTCCTGAATTGGAATCTGAACCCGGGTTCTGCAGCCCGCTCCGATTTCTTATCGGCCCCTCTCCGTTCCTCCAAGCCCGCGATGGGCAAGTGGGCAGGTGCCCACAGCGGCCTCAGCCAGAGGAGTGGCGGGCAGGTGGCTCCAGGCCTGCATGTGTGTCCACGCAGTGTCTCTGGCCCCAGGAGATGATGCCATCGATGGCTCTAGGCTTCAGGCAGGGGCAGCATCAGAGGCCACGGTCCGTGCTTCTTGCTCCTGCTGGGTCCCCCCTTGACCGCCCGACACCAAAATGCCCCCCGGGACTTTGGGAAGGGCACCACGTGTCTTTACTGTGCCGCCTGTGATGCTCTGACTAGTATCCAGGGTAGGGAGTGACAGATGGTTTCTGGGGCCAGCAGCCATGTGCCCAGGACATGCCCTCTGGCTCTAGGCCAGCTTCGGGCCCAATCGGCCCTTCTGCAGGCTCCCTGGTTAGGGGGCCTTATGCAGCCTGTGGCGGCTGACCCAGCCAGAGCGGGCTCCCAGGAGGGCTGGGTCTGCGTGGGAGCGGGCATTTAAGGTCACAGCTGCTTCCTGGGAGGGGCAGCTTCTGCAAGGCCAGGCCTGGGTTGGGAGGTGGTGGGCAGGAAGGGCACTGCCTTCTTGGGGCAGAAGGGTTCACTGCAGTGGGGGCTCGCAGTGAGGGGGGTGTTTGAGGAATGAAAACAAAGGTGGTTTCTTACACTTTCATGTCAGGCTGGGGCCAGCTGGGAAAGGGGGCACTTTCGTGACAATGGGGGTGAATTCATGTGTGCCAGGGGGCACCCTGGGTCAGTGAGGCCTAATGGTTAGGAGGGGGGGACATGGAGTCTTCAACCTCACCACACACACAGCTGCGTGACGTTGGGCAAGTTCCCCGATCTTCTGAGCCTCAGTTGGCCCATCTGTAAAACAGGCACATGATCATATCTCCCTCTCCAGGGGCGCCTGTGTGGCTCAGTCTGTTAAGCATCCGACTTTGGCTCAGGTCATTATCTCTCAGTCTGTGAGTGCAAGCACTGCGTCGTGCTCTGTGCTGACAGCTCGGAGCCTAGAGCCTGCTTCAGATTCGGTGTCTCCCTCCCTCCCTGCCCCTCCCCTGCTCATGCTCTCTCTCAAAAATAAATAAGGATTAAAAAATTTAAAAAAAAAAGCAGTGCTCTTCAATAAAGCTTCCATCATTACAATTTTCTTTTTTTAATTAAAAAACTCTTTTTTAATGTTTATTTATTTTTTAAAGAGAGAGACAGAATGCGAGTAAGGGAGGGGCAGAGAGAGAGGGAGACACAGAATCCGAAGTAGGCTCCAGGCTCTGAGTTGTCAGCACAGAACCCAATGCGGGGCTCGAACTCGTGAACTGCGAGATCATGACCTGAGCCGAAGTCGGACGCTTAACGGACTGAGCCACCCAGGCGCCCCGTCATTACAATTTTCTAGTAGCCACATTGAAAAACAAAACCAGCAACCAAAATCAATTTTAATATTTAATAATCTTTTTATTTAACCCAATGCATTCCAAGCATTACCATCTCAACATGTAATCAGTACAAAAAATCATCAATGAGATTTTACACTCTTTTTTTTCCCCACGAAGTCTTCCAAATCTGATGTGTATTCACACGTACAGCACATCTCAATCTCGACTGGCCTCACCGCAAGTGCCAGGCAGGTACAGGCAGTGGCTGCCATGCGGGGTTAGGTCACACCGCGGAGGGTGGGACCGCGAAAGGAGACCAAGTCTGGAACGCCGAGAGCGCTGAGCAAGTCAGAGAGCCCTGTCGTTCCCAGAGCCATCCGGTGGGGAGAAAAGGTCAAAAGTAACAGGTCAATTCAGAAGCCCACCCCAAGGACAGTAGGATGTAGCAGGCAGAGTCATCTGGAATTTGGATATGTCGACACAGAGAGGCCTTGCAGAGTGGGGAGGATGTCGGTGGACAGTGATGTGGATGATGTGGCAGGGGGCAGAGCAACGGAACCAGGAAGGACTGGGCTGGGGTCAAAGCTCAGTTCCCTCGGGTGAGGGGGGCTGATGTGAGGCCACAGGGAGCGGTAGGGATGGGGTGGGGGGTGGAAGGGCGCGGGGCACACACAGCTCGGGAACTGGAGCCATCAGGGATCTGGGCCCAGAGCTGCCAGGCTCCTCTGGTTTGTCCATAGAAGCCAGAAATCCGGATTTTTATGTGAAATCTGACTTTCAAAACTGGCAACCAATTCAAATTCTTTTGAGGCACTGTGCTTGGCCAAACAAAACATGTCTGCCGGCCGGCTTCTGCCCAGGCGCCCTGTCGGCCAGTTGTGGTAGAGATCATGTTAGGAGAGAGGCAAAGGCGGCATCCCATGACTAAGATAGGAGGTGGGGGGAGGGCCGGAGGGTGGGCCTGTCTGCCGGGGCCGAGGGGGTCCTGGCTTTGCAGGCCGAGGGAGCTGGAGGGGCCAAGAGGGCTGCTGGGCTGTCTCACACCTGGGGGGGCAGCCTCTGGCACCCTGGGCGGTGGGGGACAAGTTCATGGCTCCACTTGCCCGAGGTTCGGTGCGGGAGTCGCAGCCAGACACCCGCTCAGACTGACTCAAGTCAGAGGGGGTCCTACAGGAGCAGGCGGTGGAGAGAGGCCCCCAGGAGCTGTCCCACACTCACAGGGCTGTCTCCTCCCCTCCGTCTCTGCTCCAGGGTCCTCTCCACTGACCAGAAGCTTCTACGGGTCCCCTCATTCTTGCTCTTCAACAATCACAGGGCTCTGTACCCACTCACACTGACTTGCCATGATCGCAGGGCTGCAGGGCCCCATGGGTATCGCCGGTCTCAATTCAGATTCTCAAGAGAGCAAATCCAATTGAATGGGCTTGGCCAGGTGGCCACCTCTGACCCGACCAACTACGCCCTGGGTATGATGTTACGTGGTACAGCATTCCCCCTCACCAGGCCCACCCTTGCTGCAGGCAGTAAATGGGCTGGCTTGCCTGGAAGGGAGCTCCTGGCAGGCCTGTGGTGGGGTTGGCCAAGGCCCATGCCTGAGCCCTCCGGCCCCCAGAAGCCCCTCTTACGGGGCCCCTCACCGATTTTCCTGTGTTTGGAGTCTCTGGGAGAGAAAGGCACACCCAGAGGCCCCAGGACATTGAAGCTTTAGCACGGAGAAAGCTAGACCCCAGGGCAGCGAGGACCAAGCAGTCCAGAGAGGGGGTCTAGAAAGCAGACTGAGCATCTCGAGGGAGCTGAAACTGGGGGCTCAGAGGCCAGAGGGTTCAGCCAGGTAGAACCCCAGCACCCGGAAGAACCAGGACAAAGACCTCCAGAACCACAAGTCAACGATTCCACGACAGCTGCCGGCAGACCAGGCTGTGCAGGGGCTGTGGCCTGGCCCAGTCACGGCAGGCCACAGAGAGCTGGGAAGGCGGTTCCAGAATGCTGTGGTGGAGGACATAGCCCAGAGCCCCCAGAATTTAGAGCCAGGACCCAGAAGTCTTGGGGCAAAAGGTGTTACAGCCTGACCCCAGGCCCGGGGGCGTGACCCAGGGGACCTGAGTTTGAGAAACCCCTTACAGAGCACACGGGAAATGCCCCCCGTCTCCCAATATGGCTGAAGGCCCCAGGTCCCCATGGAAACCCAGATGGCAGAGGGGGGTGGGCAGGGCCCTCGGGACCCCTGACCCCAGGGACCCTGTGAGGACAAGCCTTACTGGCCCTTTGGACAGCTGAGGACACAGCTTCCGACAGGGAAACCAGAACTGTGTGCTTCTGTGAACCGAGTGAGGCAGCACGGGCCTCAGCGGCCTGAGGATTACGGCAGGCAGGCTTGGCCCACCTCAGAAGCCCCAGCTTCAACTGCACCAAGAGGAGAGAGAGAGAGGCCCGCGTGCCAGTCCAAAAGCCTCAGGGCACCATTTAAGCCCTCAGGACAGATGCTTCCAGATGTAGCCCCTCAGCCTCTTGAGGGAGAGGCCCCTCCCCACTGCATGCAGATGTTCTGTACACCAAAGGGCCCACGGGGAGCTCCCCAAGGCTTGTCAGGGTCACCGATGGGTCCCCAGTGCCCAGCCTGGGGCTTGGCACGTGGTGGCCCCTCAGGGGACTCTCCATGTGTATTTGCTGAGTCAATCCAGAAGACCTGGACCAATCACACTTCCCTCTACCAGGAGTCCTTGAGGGCAGGGACTGTGAGTCCCCAGGGCTGGCCCACGTAAGGGACACATGCAGGGAGGCAGGACCCCGCTCTGGCTGAGATGAGAGGAAGGAAGAGGCAGGGGAGCCTTTGGGAGAGGGAATCCCAGCTCCCCCCCACCCCCAGAAACTGGATCTTCCACGCTGGGGTCGCATTCACGGAGGGCCTCCTGGCATATCCTGCCCATGGGCTGGGGTCTAGGCAGGCTTGGGAGCACCCCCAGTCCCTCGGGGGAGTCCTGGCCACCTCCCGAGGCTCCGTTTCTGTAGTGCAAAGCGTTTTGTAACCATTAAAATGCTATCCAGGTACGCAGTGATGCCGTTTTCATAAAGTACAGTAACAGGCAAAACTAAGTGATGCAGTTAGATGTCAGGACAGTGTCTTCCCTTGCGGGGAGTGACTGGCAGCCCCCTGGGGCGGTATGTCTGCTGGGGGGCTGGTGATGCTCCGTTTCTTGAGCTGGGTGCTGGTTACTTTGCGAAAATACATTTTGTGGGCATTTATTCAGTCGCGGACTCCTGCACTTTTCTATACATGTTCATGCTTCCCAAAAGATTATAAAAATGTTAACCATTTTTATAACTAAACAACAGTAGCTACCAAGCCCACTCCCGTCCGTGACAGCATTTCCAAATGCGGGTACTCTGCTGGGGGTGGGAGATGAAGGGCCAGAGAGCTGTCCCGACCTGGCTTCCTACCTACAGGAAGTCCCCGTTTCCACTTAGATGACGGTACCTTTCGGGCCAGGAGAAACAGCAAACTTGCCTAAAATGCCTTTATTTCCACTTGCCAAGAGACTGAGAAAATGTCTCCTGAGCACCAGAGGTATTTCCATCTGAGGTGTCTGGGAGGCTGGGGGCGTTGGGGGACGGGGGGCATCGCCTCGCACCCTTCCGGCGGACACCGCGCGCGGCAGGGTGCAGGCTCGGCTCGGCCCGGCGCGGGAGGGACGCGGAGGCAGCGCCGCGGGGCCAGGGGCGCGGGGCGGGGCGGCCCTGGAGCCCCGCCCCCTGCAGGCGGGGCCTCCCCGTCGGGCTCCTCCCGCCGCCCACCTGCCCCGCCCCGCCTCCCGCCGCCGAGGGTCCCGTGGCGGCGGCGCTCCGGCCTGTCCCCCGCCCCGGCACCCGGCTGGCGCCCGCCCCCCGCCGCCGTCGCCCGCCCCGCCGGCCGGCCCGTGGCGCCCCCCGCCCCGCCGGCGTCCCCGGCCGCTCGGCGCCTCCTCCATGGGTGAGTGCGGGGCCCCGGCCCGGCCCCGCCGAGCAGGCCTGCCGGTCCGCTGCCTCCGCGCCGGCTCGAGGAGGGGCGCGGGCGGGGGGCGCCGCGCGCCGGCGGGCCGGGCGGGGGGAGCGGCGGGGAGCCGGCGCGCTCTCCTTCCCCTGCTCTGGGGAAGGCCTGCTCCCGGTGGGAGGTGGACGCCGGCCTCGGAATCAGGGCGGTGGGGGTCCAAACCCTGTCCCGGTGTTGGGGCCCGCTTCAGCAGCACCCCTTCCCCTGGCCCTGCACGCTGGCTGCCCCTTCCCTGCCCCCTCCGCTGCTGCAACCCCAACCCCTAGGAAGAGAGGCAGTTTGGAGGGGGCCAAATTCTGGGTCAAAGATGGACCGCGGGGTAAAGGGGACACCCCGGGCCTTTGAGGAGGAGTCCATCCACAGAGGCAGTGATGTGGAGGGCAGGGGGTAGGAAGGGATCGTGGACCCAGCAGCCCTTCGGGGATCCCCCAGGAAATCTGGAGCCCGGCAAGGTCACTGAGCTACCCCGCCCCCCACTAGTGGGACAGAGGGAGGGAGCAGCTTATTTCCAAAGACGTTTTCTCCCCGTGGAATCTGGATAATTTCCCTGGGGAACTGCAACAAGAAAAGGGCTCTGCAAACAGATTCCCGTGCAGATAAGTTGGCATTTAAAAGAGAAAGGGACACTGACCTCCTTTGAAGGGAGGACTGAGGAGACAGCTCCACCCATCCTCTAGTCTAGAGGACTCTGGGGCCCCAGGGCCCGCCTGGGTGCCCTGGCCTGGGGCACAGCCTCCCTGGGCCCCACCTGACTGATAACCCTCTGCTTCTCTCCTGTGCAGACGACCAGAGCCTGGCGGAGGAAAAGGGACTGCGCTGTCAGAACCCCAACTGCATGGACAAGGGGCGGGCAGCCAAGGTAGGGAGGCTGGAGGGCCTGGATTGCTGGGGGCAGAGAGGACAGGGCTCTCTATCCAGGCATGGGTACCCACAGTGTCCTCTGGGTTCAAGGGTGGGCAGGGCCACAGGGCGGCTGGTGTAAGACGCAGAGGGGCAGCCCTTGGCTCGGAAACAGCAAAATGGGGGGGAGCTTCTGTAAGAGCAGGGGAGCAGGGACACCCCGGAGCCCTTTCCTGCACTGCAGACCTTGCGGTGACAGGAGCTGTGGCCCCATGTCACAGATGAGGAAGCTGAGACCCAGGAAGAGAAGGGACGCCCCCCCCCCCTCCAGGCTTCGCTCTAGTGTGCAGCTGGCCCCTTCCTGGAGCACTGGATCACTCTTCAGGCCTGGGCACGGGTCAGGGACACTTTAGGACTTGGTGAGAGTGAGGGTGCCATGAGAATGACAGAGGGAAGAAGGGACAGACTGGTCCTGAAGCGCCAGGCCTTGGGAGCCGGCAGCAGGGCAGAACAAGAGGGAGAATGATAAATATCGTCGCCGGGCACTTCTGTCCATTATGCGCCGGGCTTTGTGCCACCCGCTCTCTGTGCCTTATGTGCTGTTTGTGGCAGCTCTGTTGGGACGGCCTGCACGCCCGCTTTTCCAGATGAAGATACCAAGGTTCAGAGAGGTCCTGTGACTTGGCTGAGGCCCCACAGCTCATGAGAGACCAAGCCAGGGCTTTGAACCCAAGCGTGGCCTCTTCCAGCATGCATTTGAGTGACCATGGTAATGACTGCCAGCTCTTCCCGTGTCAGGCCGGGGAGCTGAGGACTCGCTGTCTCCTCCTTCTGGCCTTCTGAGATCCGTCCTGTCATTATTATTTATAGATGAGGAAGCTAATGGCTCACCCAAGGACACACGGCCAGGACGCCGTAGAGCTGGGATTTGAACCCAGAGCCCATCTCTGTGTAATGTCAGAAGCTGTGTTCCTACCCACCGTGCAGCTCAGCTCTGCCAGCTGCAGGAAATCGAAAATGCCACCCTCCCACCCCCCAGCTCCCCCTCCCACCCCCCTCCGCCCAGACACATGCTCATACATTCCGTACCGGAAGACCAGGTTAGAAGGAACACGGAGGACTGTTCTGGGGGTGGGGACAGGAGGCGGAGGCTTTCAGTTGCCGTGGTCACCGGGCAAGGGGGTGGCTGTGATGTCAGACACAATCTGCTGGCGCGGATGGTGCCTGGCATTGGGGCTCTGGTGTTGGCTGGTTGCCCATCTCCCAGATGGGGGCTCCTGGCTCCTCAGCTACCCCCAGGATACATCCTGCCAGGGGCCTGCAAAGCCCTGGGGCCCCTCCTGTGGGCAGTTGCCCCTGGGGCAGGTCCCCAAGCTGCTGCAGCCAGGGGCAAGGGTGGGAGGGCCCAGAGGGCGCAGAGGTGAGGCCTGTGAGTTGAGAGCTGGTCTCAGCGAGTGTGGGCCCTCTGCCGCCTCCAGGTCCTAGCTCCAGCCCCGCCGTGGCCTGCCTGGAACTCAGCATGACTGCCACTGGCCAGAGGGTCACCCAGCCCCGCTGTGGGAGAGCCCAGGTCCTGGCACTCGTTCGGACCCATTGGAGGACAAACGGCACAGGCTCACTTTGGGGCCAGGGATGCCTGAGTGATCAGAGAGGCAGGGGGGCCGGTGTGGGAGGACATCCTGGAGAAGGTGGAAGTGAAAGTAGGAAGAGGCAGAGCAGAGGCAGGGCTGCTCCAGGAAGGGGGGGGTTCTGCCACAGGCAGGAGAGCAGAGGCAGGACGTAGGGCAGGAGGCATGTCTTGCCAAGGGGTCGAGCAGGCTGCAGCAGGGAGCGAGCGGAGAAGCGGCAAATGACATCCTGCTTTGCTGAGAAGGAGGAACAATGAATGTCCTTGATGGTGACAGTCACCACCACCGACCAAACCTGCTTGTGCACTTGGTGGGGTGTTAGGCTCTCATGCTTGTCTCACCGAACCCCCGAGAGCTCAGGAGGAAAGCGCTGTTACTCTGGCATGATGTGAGGGAAATGAGGCTCAGAGAGGAAAGAGCTTTTGCCCACCTTGCACAGCGCGGCTTGCGGAGCTGGATCTGCAGGGGGGTCAAAGGCCTCGTTCTCGCTCCTCCCCAGCCGTGCTCAGAAGGCCAGCAGGATAGGACTAGCTTTTTTTTTTTTTTTTAAGATTTATTTATTTTTGAGAGAGAGACAGAGTGTGAGCAGGGGAGGGGCAGAGAGAGAGGGAGACACAGAATCCGAAGCAGGCTCCAGGCTCCGAGCTGTCCGCACAGAGCCCGACGCGGGGCTCGAACTCATGACCTGAGCTGAAGTCAGCAGCTAAACTGACTGAGCGCCCCAGGACTAGCTTTTTAAAGGAGATGACGTCACTCGTTCATTCACCAAATGAGCTTGGGCCCAGGGCTAGGCCTGGGAGCTCCTGGAGCCGACGTCCTAGGAGGGGAGGAGTCAGGACTTGGGTTTGACAGACCGATCCCCAGGCTTTTTAAACTTCGGCCTGTCGTGGGTGCTGGGCCTTCTGAGGTGGAGCAGGCTCCCCGCCCCTGCCCCGTGTCCTGGAGCTGGTTCTGGGGGACAGGCTCCTGGAGGAGGCTGCTGGCGTCCTGAGGAACGAGGAGGTGTGCGGATGGAGGGAAGCCGAGTGAGCACAGGGGTGTGCTGGGGCTATCTGAGGAGGGAGCTGGGCCAGGGAATGGGGGCAGGGAGGCAGAGCTAGACGGGGAGCCCCCTGAGGTCAGGGCCTCGGACATCTCAGGAGAGAAGTTGTAGCCCTGCCCCTGCTTGAGATGAGCATGTGCAGAGTGGCTCACACCTGTGAGCTCCAGGCTCAAAGCCTACGCCTGTGCAGCTGTGTGACCCTGGGCAAGTCACTACACCTCTCTGATCTCAGTTTCTTTCATCTGTAAACTGAGGCTTCTTGAGTTTTGGGTAGGATTCAACAGGGCTCAGATGTGAAGTGCTTGGCGTGGAGCGTGGCATGATGGAGGTTCAAGAGAACGCTAGCTGTTCATCCGCCATGGAAGGGGAGAGAAACCCCTAGGCTTGGGGCGTGCCCCCCTACTCCCCCCAGAGCTGAGCCCTCCCCAGATTCCATCCCAGACCCCAGGCGACCCCATCCAGCACGACAAATGTTGATGGCACATCTGTCCTGTCCCAAGGGCAGGTGGGGCTTGGAGTCTTGGGAGGGGTGGAGATCAAGGGAGTGTTCGTTCCCTCCGTCAAGGAGGGCCTGGTGACGAAGTAGAGAGTATCCAGCCCTCCTGCAGAGTAACCACAGGACGGTTGGGGTCTGGACTCCCCGACTCCTTGCTGGGCCCCCTGGAGCTGGGTGCTCCAGTCAAAATCTGTGCAGGACACTCCAGGTCACAAGGGGACATGGTGGAGGGCTTTCACCGGCCCAGGGGACATGGGACCATCATATCTGAAGGAACTGAAGACTCAAGGGTATTTATCCTGGAGATGGGACCCTCAGGGCATCATTCTCAAAGGTAATGTTTCTAGCAGCCACCATTCATTTATTCAGCACCTACTGTGGGCCAGGCTTTCATGCCCCCCAAAGGGACACCCACCCTCCTGCCAGAGGGACCACCCCATCTCCACTGGAGCGATAGGAGACCTTGAAGCAGGGGGGAAGTGACTCTCCAAGGCAAGGCCAGGACTTAAACCAGATCTGTCTGTCCTCAGAGCCTCCCGTTTCTAAGGAGCTATCAGGAGGAAAGGGAGGTGAATTTTTCTGCTTGGCTCCAAGGGCCGGGGCAGGAGGGGAAGTTTCCAGCAGCTGAAGCTGCTCCCCAATGTACAGGTTGTGAGCACCCCATTCCTAGAGGTATTCAAGCAGAGAGAGTGGACGTTGGATTTGATGACTTTAGAGTTCCCTTCCAGTTTAACAATAGGTTGTGAGGTGGCAGGGATGAGTCAGGGGGAGGTGCGTCTAGGGGAGGGGTGGCCAGATGAAGACCAGTGGACACAGGGCAGAGGAAGGGGCGGATCTGAGATCCTTGTGGGGAAAGAATGGACAGGATGTGGTGAATAATGGGAGAGGGAGTCACCTATTCTCCAGGGCAATGCTTTGGGGGTGAGAGGTGGGAGGCCAGGGGGCCCTTGAGAATGGCCAGGTTCTGGGGGTTTCTGGGGGTGACTTTTAGATGCTGGGCAGCTGTAGACAGGTCCAGTCTGCAGCTGGAGGAAGTGGCAGGACTAGAGAAGCAGTGCAAACGGAAGTCCTGGGCTCCGGCTAAGTACTTCTGGGGGTAGCAGGTGACGGCATGGGGTGCCTGGCCCAAGAGGCAGGGACCGAGGACCCACCACGTGTGATGTGGCCAAGATGAGCTGTCCTGGAGTGGACCCAGCGCCAGCGAGGTCAGTGCTGCCAAAAGGGCAGCGCCTGCTCGGAGGGGGGCCCGGCAGCCTAGAGGCCCTGGCCCGGTGAGGGGCTTGTGGGAGGGGCTTCTAGGTTTGGAAGAATGCGGGAGGGCCTGAGCCCAAGATCGGCCCCAGGCCCCCTCCGCAGTGATAATTAGGGAAGGGGGTTGGTGTGCTGGGGCCAGTAACCTGACTCCTCTGTACCCTCGTGCACTCCCCGCGACCCCGGTGCCACCCCTGTGCCACCCCTGTGCCGAGCGCAGTTATTCTGAACCTAAGCAGCTGGGAGAGGGAAGCTGGGAACCACCAAAGGGCGGAATGGCCCCCTTTGCAGCCGCGCCAGGCATGGGCTAGGGAAAAGGAGGGGGCACAGAGATGGGGGGGGGGGCGATTCTCAGGCGCCGCGGAGGGCACAGTTCAGAACCCAGCGGAAGCGAGCGTGGCTCGGGACGATCCCCCGGCCCGGGTCCCTCCGCCTGCGCGCCCCGGGGGCTCCTCTCTCCGGCCGCGATGGCTTCCCGCCGGGGACGGGCGGGCTCGCGTCTTCAAGCCCAGGCTAAAGCCCAGGGACTTTCCGCACCTTTGTGAAGAGCCGGCCCCCTCGGGGACGGCGACGACCCCTCCCTCCCGGCGTCGCAGCCCGGACCCTAGAGGACCCCCCAGCGCCGGCCGCGCTTCCTTCCCGGGCTCCCAGCGCTCCCCCTCGCCAGCCGGGCGCGCCGATGGTACGTCCCGGCCCGCCCAGGTGGTAGCGCCCGCGCCGGCCTACCGTAATTCCCCTACTACGGCGCAGAGCCGACTGAGCCCGCCCCGCGGCTCCGGTCCCCCTGGCTCTGCGCGCCCCTCGGGGCTTTGGCAGCCTTGGCCCGAGCCCCAGCCACAGGGGAGGAGACCCATGTCCCTAAGGTGAGTCTCGAGGGGAAGCTGGGGACGAGATGGGGCTGGGATCGGGACGGCTGTGGTTCCGGGCTCCAAGTCTCCCTCCGAATTAATGGACAGAAGCGGGAGTAAAGGGTCCGACGCAGCCCCAGGGCTGCGGGTGGGTACCGATGGGCTCCACGGGCTCTACCTCCATTTACTTGACGGTGGAATGGGCTCAAGCTCCCGCCCCCACCCCGGTGACTCCAGGGTGGGGTTGGCTCGGCGCTACGGCACTGTGGAGCCTATGGGGGCCCAGCCGCGGCGTGGGGGATTGTCGACAGGGGGAGAGGATCCTGGAGTGGGGCTTGGCGAGGGGTGGCTGGGAGGCTCCGGCGACCCTGCCCTGTCTGGGCGTCCGAGAGTTGGTCCGAGGCGGAGAGTCGTCTCGAGGCCGGCAGGGGGCGCGCGAGTCTGAGCCTCGGCAGTCCGGGCCGGCCGGGACCCGCCTGGGGGAGGGGAGAGGAAGACCCATGAACCTGGAGAGGCCCTGGCTTGCCTTGTTCAAAGGCGGAGAAATGGAGGCCTAGGGGGCTCTGGGCCCTACAAATCCCCCAGTAACCTTCCTCAGGTTTGTGGGGCCGTAGGAGGTTTTTACTGTTCTTTTGCCCCTCGGCCAGCCAGGGCCCAGGCACATATTAAGGCCCAGGAGCCATCCCTAGGTAGAATATTCTAGAGAACTGGCCCTCTTTGCACAGATGAGTAAGGGCAGGGGTAGGTGGGACCCAGAAGCAGGTCTTCTGTAGCCCAGGCATGTGCCTTCTCCCTCATTCCCTCCAAGGAGACTTCTGTACAGCGCTGGAGAGCGAGGTGTCAGAAGGCACTGGCTTCAGTGCTGGGATCTTGGGCTCCAGGACCTGGCACATTCGTGCAGGGACTGGGCAGGAGATGAAGTTCACTGACCACAGCTTCTGCCTCTGTCCCGAACACTGGGTCCCAGCTGGGCTGTTCCCTGCGGTGGTAGGGGCTTTGCTTACTTCTGGGGCCTGTGTAGTTAGCCCCGCCTGCAGAGAGGTTCCCTGCATCCACCCCTGCTGTCTGCCCAGCACAGGGCAGGGCCTCAGGGCAGGCTCTGCCTCCAGGTGGGCCCCAGAATCCAAGGACAAGGGGTGAGGCCCAGGCCTAGGGGAAGGGAGGGGCCGGGTGGGCTGTTTGGAGCTAGGAGAGCAGCCTGGCAGAGCTGGCCCCACCCTGGCCAACTTGCTCAAACATGCAGCCTCCACCCCTGGGTTTCCAAGGTGCCAGATAGGGCCTTGGGGCCTGTAGGCTCCGTGGGGAACTTAGCCCGGATGGGGAGCCCCTGGGCAGTGGTGTCCCTCTAGTCACGGTGCTCCAGGCTAGTCAGCTGTGGGCAGAGCATGGAGCTGGCCCCAGACCTTTGGTCTCTCCTTCTGGACAGGGAGCTCCTCTGTCCCACCAAAGACCAGGCCGGGTCCCCCACCTGCTGTGGGGGTGGACTGCCCACAGTCCTCTGCTTTTCTGGGTTTGGGGAGATGGTGCTGGGGCGGGGGAGCGGAAGGGGGCTCCTGCCTTGGAGACTCCATTATTCATCAGCCCCAGCATCTGGTTTCTGAGTATCAGTTTCAACAAGCCAGTCCTGACTCATGAGCCTGGAGCTGGGGCTGGGCTGGAGAGGGGCCCCCTCCCCAGGGAGCCAGGGCCTGGGACTTCTTTGTCCTGTGCATGGGCTGTTTCAGCTCCCTCCCCTAGAGGAAGCGGGGACCCAGGAGCCTGCCGAGACCTTCTCCCTCTCCTGGGGCGCTCCTTTCCTCCCCTGACTCTGCAACTTCCTTGACCCTCCGCCCTGGGGCCCTGGGGCCCTGGCCTTCTAAGCAGCAGGCCCTCTGCCTTGGCTGGAGGAAGCAAGCAGCAGCATGACTTGGGGATGGCCTGGGCCTGGTCACTCAGGTGACCTACCTGGCCCAGCCCTCGTGGTCTCTGCCTGATGTGACCTGGTAACCCCAGGCCAGCGGGATCCCCCTGAACCGGCTTGGGGACCTGCCCTGTTCCCGAGCGGGTAGAACTCAAGGCTCTGCTGTCAACCCCCTACTTAGCTGGTCTTCATGCCCCCCACCCCTGCCCGAGGCCCCTGGGTAGTGGTCCAAAGCACAGGCATTATTCCGTTTCCCCACTTTCCAGCTGGGGCAAGCCACTTAAGTTTTCCAAGCCTCAGTTTCCTCATCCGTTAAGTGGAGATGGTAACAGTGTCTCTTCCTTGTGGTCTTTGAGAGTAGTGAACAGGATTTGCTGCCCCAAACCCCTGGCACAGGCCTGGCATTTGGGAGTGCTCAGCAATCAGCCTGTAGGGCAGCAAGAACAGAAAATCTGTGGTAGAAACCGCCCTGCCCAGGCCAGCAGGCCCAAGGTCATGGATGCTAGCGAGAAGAAGAGATCCTATGGTCAGATGGTGGGGAGGGTTTTGTCGACCACTGGCAGCAGGAAGGGGCATCCTGGCAGAGGTCTCCCCTGCCCTCGTGGCCTTCTCGGGCATGAAGTCCCCTCCTCTGCCTCCTTCCATGTGTCCTGATCTAGTCTACACTGAGCACCTGCTGGGTGGAGGGTGCCGTGTGGGCCAGACAGCCAAGGACCCTGGCCTCTGGAGAGGATATTCTAGCAGGGAGGGGTGGTCACCAAGAAGTGAACAAAGAAGTCAAGGAATTTCAGTAGTTTTAAATGCTTGGGAGGAAAGACTTCGGCTTAAGAGGACTGAAAGTGAGAGATGTAAGGGGCGACTTATTTTGAGAGGAGGTTAAAGCCTTGTTGAGGACGTGGCATCGAAGCTGGGACTCAGCCCAACCCAGCCGTTGCAAGATCAGGGGCACACGGTTCCAGACAGAGAACACAGAGGTGCAGGTGCTGAGCTTGGGGAGTCGTGGGGACCAAGGCAGGCCAGGATGGAGACCACCATGGGGGACCTGCCCGGAGGGGAGGCCGGAACCAGCCGGGCTGGGATTTATTCTAAGCCCCTGGAGGGTTTTAAGGGCGGAGTGACGTGTTCAGGTTTTAGTTTTCAAAAGATCTTGCCTTCGGTGTGGACAGCGGATGCCTTGGGCTTTGGGAGTGGAGGTGGTCCTTGAAACCTTGGAGTAATGTGCTGCCTCCTCAGAGCCATCTTCAGAGACCCTGCCCTGTTCCCCCCCTCCCCTTCCCCCTTTCCTTCCCACCCCGCACCAGATGGGTAGGGCTATGACATCATGTCCCCCTGCGGCACCGGCAGTACTGAGATGGGGTCCCAAGGAGGCCATTCCAGAACACCAGAGTCAGAAGTCTGGGTTTCAGTCCTGCCTGTAGACTTTTGTGTCACTCTGTCCCCCAGCAATAAATGGGGATAGTAGTGCCCGCCCCCACCTCTTGAGAGTGAGTGTAATCTATAGCGGGGACCCCACCATCACCTCCTAATCCTGGTCCCTGTAATTTAGGGCTCCGAAGAGCACCTCCCTGGCCGTGGGGCTGGTGGAAGGGACCCAGCCTGGAGCAGCAGAGATCTCAGGAAAGCCAAGTGGGGCTCCCGAGTTTTCCTGACGCTCCCTCTCACCCAACCCCTGGGGGCTCCCAAAGGACGACCCTCGCCACCCTTTCCACCGCCCTTTCCACCTGCCTATGCCTGCCGCCACCGCCTGTGGTCACCTGGAGCCCCCTGCTCCTCTGCCTTCACCGCGGGCCTGGGCAGTGGGAGCAGGGTGCCCCAGGCTCCGAGGCTGGGGTCTCCACGACTGTGGGCGGACGCCAGGGTACCGCCCCGGGGGGCCTCTGAGCGCTGGACGTGTGTCTCGGCCAGCTGGAGGTCAGAGCAGAGACAGGTGTCCCAGCTCCCTTCTGCCACCAGCTGTCCGGGAGTTCCCTTGGGAGAGGGAGAAGGGGTCTGGGAGCCGAGGTTCCGAGGCGGGGTCTCCAGGACTGAAGGGAGGGGCCTTCGAGCCCCAGACGTCGGAGTTGGGGGTGGGGTGGAGGGCAGGGCGGAGCGGGGCGCCCGCGGGGCTGCGCGCGGGGCCGGGCCGGGTGGCCTCATCCTGGGAGCCCCCCGAGGCTCGGAGCGGGTCCGACGGGGACGCCCGGGACCCGGACCCTCGCGCCGGGGGCGGGGCCGGGGGCGCCCCGGGGCGGCGGCCGCGCGGGCGGGGGCCCCGGGGTCCCGGCGCGCTCGGCCGGCCGGGGGCGGGCGCGGCCGCACAATGGCAGGAAGCGGAGCCCCGCGCTTTGTCCGGCGGGCGGCGCAGACCGCCGCTTCCTCCGGCCGCCATGGGGACGGGCCCCGGCGTCTCCGGGCGCCGCGCGGCCTCCAGGCCGGGCCCCGGGCTGCCCTGCGGGGCGGAGGGTCGCGCCCGCGACGGTGAAGGCCAGGTACGGGCTGTGGGCGGCGGGGCGGGGGTGCGCGCGACCGCCCGCCCCGGGGGATGTGTCCCCACCCTGCGACCGAAGGGCCCGCCAGCCCTTAGCCTTTTGTGTCTTGGGGCTGCCTCCGGCCTCGCCGGTGGGTCCCAGGCCCTGCGCTGGGCCCCCCATCTCCCCTTTCCTCCCTCTGTCCAGGCCCTGCCCGCACCCCCCTGCTCCAGCCCGTGGCCCCAGCCGGTGTGGGAGTGGGGACGTGTGGCGTCTGGTGCCCCATCCCCTCCGTGCTGCCCAGAGAGCCCCCTCTGCTCTTTGTAAAGCGGAGGTCCATTCGCTGCCTTTGGAGGTGCTGGGTGATCTGGCCGTTCCGTCCGGTGGGCTGTCCTCTCTGTGGGGTTGGGTCCTGGGAACTTTTCTCCCTGGACCCTGCTGCCCCTCCCCCACTGGCAGGGGTGGTGGCGCCCTCAGAGGGTGGTCCTGGTGGGCAAGAAGGCATAGAATAGGCACCTTGGTCTGAGAAGTTCCGAGAGTCTGACTTTGGGAAGGGACTGCCCTGTTTTAGCGCAGGGGAGACCCTCGCTCCCAGAGGGGGCTGCGACATCCAGCAATTTGGGGATGGAGGTATGGAAAGGGGTGGGGGAGCAGAGTCAGAGCAAGGGGCTCCCCCTACCCCAGCCTGAGCCTCCCAGTCGGGCTTGTGGTTCTCTCTGGGGGCTCCTGGAAGTTCGTCATCGACCAGACCTGTTAAGTAGAGAAACAGCCAGCTGGTTCAGATCCTGGGCCTGACCCTCACATGTCCCTGCTGTCCCTGAGCCTGGGTACAACCGGGAGGATGGAAGCAGAGGAGGTCACCACGGGCGGGGCACTGTCTGCCGTCATCCTCACTAGTAGTAGTAGTAGTAATGGGAGGAGGAGCAGCGGGGGTGTTCACCAGAGCTGGGAAATGAATCCTCCCGAGTGTCTCAGGGAGACCAGTGCCGCCACAGGGCAGGTGCCTAGTAGGTGCTCAATAAATGTTTGTTGAGGCCTGAATCTGCTATCAGGAGTGACTCCTTATGTAATATCCACTGCCTGTACGTTAGATTGGTTTAAAAACAGGATTGTGGCAGAGAGCCAGGGACCTGGGCTGGAAGGGTCCCCGAGGCCCTCCACTGGACCCTTCCAACCTAGCATGGCCCCTGCCATGTCACCTCCCTCCCACTATGAGACTAGGGCCTGGGTAACCCTCAGGGCTTCAGCCCCACCGCTCTGTGCCAGGGCGCCAGCAAAGTGAAGCCGTTGGGGAAATCACAAGAGGCCTGCGAGGGGTGGGAGGGGGCATCTGTGCCAGGCCAGCTGCCAGGATGGATGCAGAGGTGGGGGGTGGCTGCCTGGATGGCAGACTGTGGGGCTCCTGGGAAGAAGGGGCTGAAGTGGGGTGGGGTGGGGCTTCCCCAGAGTCCCTGTCAAGAGGAGAAGCTTGCAGCGGGGTGGGGGTGGGGGGCTCCAGAATCGGCAAAGTTAGGGCTGACTTCTGTCAGCAGCAGTGCAGGCAGAGGATAGAGGTTTTCACACTGTTTAGGAGTAGGTGAAGTGAAGACGGCATCAGGCGCCCCTCACCCCTGCCCAAAGCCCCAAGGACACACTTGAAGACCCCTGAGAAGGGTGTGGGAGTTGGGAGCACCTGGCGCTCAGGCTGCTCTCGGGATTCTGGGCCGTAATGTCCACGGCCGCTCACCGAGGGCCCAGCCCTGAAAAAGTCAGACCCCCTGGAGCAAGAGGACGCCTCAGTCTGCCCTCTGCTGGCTGTCGTTTCTCTGCACATGTTTTTGGGCGGTTTTGTTTGTTTTCTCTCTGATGGAGGCCTGGGGAGGACACAGGAGCCCAAACAGTCAGCATCAAATTGTGATTGCTTCCCTCTTGCCTCTGCCGCCAACCCCCGGCCCCCCCCCCCCCGCCAGCAGCCTGCTTCCCCCGAGGCCAGCTCCCCCCTCTCCTCTCTGCCTCTCAGTCACCCAAGAGATAGTGTGAATGTGCTGGAAACCTAGGAGCTGGAGCTACACACTCTGGGTTCGAGTCCTGGCTCCACTGGCTGTGTGACCTCCAACAAGGGACTGGAAACTTCCCTGAGGCTCACTTTCCTCCTCTGTAAAATAGGGGCGGACTTGGCTCCTGCCTCCTGGGGTGAGCCCCGGGCACACGGCGACCCTGAGTTATAGAGATCAGACTTCTTCTCCCTCCCTTTGGCTACTTTCTCTGCTGTCTGCAGCCTGCCTGTCCTCACCGTCTGTCACCCGAAAACCTCTGATCGGGTTCTCCCCCGACAAAAACCTTTCAGTGACCCTCCATCACCCTGAGTAATAGACGGAACAAGTATTCACTGAGTGGTTGGGTACCCGAGCAACAGCAGTGAGTCAGACAGACTAAAATCACTGTCCTTGCAGGGCTGGCGAGCTGGGGAGGCAGCAAAGTGAAACAGGCTGGTCCATGGTGGAAAGGACACGGAGGGGACAGGAAGTGTGGAGGAGCATTGACTTTAAAGTGTTGGTGTTGTTTTTTAAGTTTACTTATTTATTTTGCAGAGAGAGTGCACGGGGGAGGGGCAGAGAGAGAGAGAGAGAGAGAGAAAGAGAATCCCAAGCAGACTCTGCACTGTCAGCACAGAGCCCGACGTGGGTCTCGAACCCACTAACTGTGAGATCATGACCTGAGCCCAAATCAAGGGTCAGTAGCTTGGGGGCCGCCTGTGTGGCTCAGTCAGTTAAGTGTCTGATTTCGGCTCAGGTGATGATCTCATGGTTGGGCTCTCTGCTGTCCGTGCAGAGCCTGGTTCGGATCCTCTCTCTCTCTCTGCCCTCCCCCTGCTCATGCACTCTTTCTCTCAAAATAAATAAATAATAATAATAATAAAAAGAGTCAGTTGCTCGATCAACTGAGCCATCCAGGCGCCCTCAAGGAGGGGCAGTGACTTTAAAGGGGCTGTCATTTGTGTCTGGGGAAGAGCATTCCAGGCCGAGGGAGTGGCAGCTGCTCAGGGCTTGGAGGTGGGTGCACTGGAAGCAGCATGTCAGGGATGCCAGGGGGCAGTGGGTGGAGCAGGGTGAGGCGGGATGGGAGGGCAGGGCAGGAGGCCCCCGCAGCCACCATACGGGACTCTGGCTTTTACTGGAGTGAGATGGGAAGCCGGCCAGGGTTTTGAGGAGGTGTCTGTGACTTCTGGTTGAACAGGGGCCACTCGGGCCGCTCACAGAGAGCGGGCTACATCGGACTGAAGCAGGGAAACGTTCTGAGGTCATTGTTGTAATCCCCTGAGAAGTGACTGGGACAGCCACGAGGGGGCAGCCGTGGGCTAACGAGCACGGCCCCGGGTTGAAGCTACAGATACTGAAGGGAGAGCCGTAAGCCTTGTCCCACCGACTGGATGGCGGTGTAACAGAAAGGTCGGAGGGGACCCCTGGGATTTGGGCCTAAGGTATTCATTTCCTGGGGCTGCAGTGACCGTGAACCCTGCCTGGGTGGAAAGCTTATTCTCTCATACGTGGAGATCCACACAGTATAGTAGCCGCATGCCTCATTCCCATGTGTCCCTGCTTCTGCCTCTCCTCTTCTTGTGTCAGGACCCCAGTCACAGGATTACTCCATACGCTACATGGTGACAGACTCCGGCATGACCCCATCTTGACTAAAGGCATCTGCAATAACCCTATTTCCAAATAAGGTCACATTCTAAGTACTGGGGGTTAGGCCTTGACCTTTTTTTTTTTTTTTTTAATTTTTAATGTTTTTTTATTATTTATTTTTGAGAGAGAGAGAGAGAGAGAGACAGCACACGCAGGGGAGGGTCAGAGAGAGAGGGAGACACAAAATCCAAAGACAGGCTCCAGGCTCTGAGCTGTCAGCACAGAGCCCGATGCGGGGCTCGAACCTACAAACTGTGAGATCATGACCCGAGCCGAAGTCGGACGCTTCACCGACTGCGCCCCCCAGGCGCCCTTTGACCTTTTCGCGGGACACAATTCAACCCATACTCCCCACGCAACGGGAAGGCACTGCCATTGCTCGAGGTGCAGGGGGCTGCAGGGGGCAGTCCCGCAGCTCACGAGCAGACACTGGCAGTTGGAGGTGCTTCTTGGAACCCAAGGGGGGCATGGAGAAGGTTGGTCTGGTGTCCTGGGCGAGGACCTGACTGAAGATTCACCTCCGGGAGCCCTGAGTACGTAGATGGCTTTTCGGGTCACGAGACTGGCTGGGTCCCCAGGGGATGGGATGCAGAGAAACGTGACCAGGAGGCAGGCAAGGGGGCTGAGGGCTTCAGAGGATGCAGCAGAGCATGGGGTCCTGGGGACCACGGAGGAGACGGCGTGGCAGTGCCGGGCCCTGCGAGTGGACTTGGAAACGGTCGGGGGGTGGGGGTGGGGCACCTGGGAGTCGGTTAAGCGTCCAGCTTCAGCTCAGGTCATGATCTCATGGTTTGTGGCTTTGAGCCCCGCGTCAGGCTCTGCGCCTGCTTGGGATTCTGTCTCTCTTCCTCTTTCTCTTTCTCTCCCTCTCTCAAAAATAAAAAAAAAATAAACTCAAAAAGTTAATAAAAAAACAAAACATGGTGGGGGCCCGAGATGAGAGGGTCTGAGAGAGAAGGGAAGAATTAGGAAATCTTCGCTGTGACTGTCATAGTCATGTTTGATCTCGGCAGACGTCACCCGCGGATGTGAAAATCCTAGAGTGTGAGATTGCCGGGAACGGGAGGTCTCGAAGTATCTCCCCACGGGCTACTTAACTCATTACAAACAGAAGAAGGTTCTTTACCTTTGAGTCCTTTGAGGCCCCCAAGGGACCACAGTCCACCCTCTGGTGTCCCTGCCCCAAATGCTCAGCCTGAAACCACCCCCAAGGACCTCCAGAAAGATCCCCGTGGAGGGGCTTTCTCCCAGACTGCTGGCTCGAATGCTTCAAACGCGCCGATGTGATGAAAGAAAAAACAGAAAGTGCAGAGAGAACTCTTTCCTAAAGGGATAAACAGATACAAACGAAGGCATGTGCGAGTCTCGAATTGGCTCCCGTATGGGGGAGAAAAATCTATAACGGCCACGGTGTAGACAGGTAGGCACCGCGAATGTAGACCTTAGAAGGATCATATATCCACGCTCGGTTTCCCGAGGGTGCCCGTTGTACGGGGGTTTTGTGAGAGAATGGCCACGCTCTTCTGCGCCAGGAGAGGGGGAGAGGACAGAGGACAGAGAAGGCCGGTGTGACAAAGCGTTCACGACGGGGGAAGGTGGAAGGGTGTGTGGATGTCATAGTACCAGTCTTACAATTTTCTGTAGGTTTGGAATATTTAAAAATGGAAAATCAGGGGAAATACGCTAACGAGTCCTGGGAGGGAAAACTAGGAAGTGGTCAGGACGGAGACCCCTTTCACCGGGTTTTTGCTGAAAGGGAATGAGAAAAATGGAGCCGCGGGTGGAGATGGGGAAGAACCTGTCTTGAGCGGATAGACAGGGAGCCCGATGCCCTAGGGGAGGGCAGGGCTCGCTGGGAGGTGGCCGGGACTGGAAAGCCCCCAGTGCGGGGCAGGCCGGTGGACCTGTCGGGTTCCGGGGGGACAAGGAGAGTGGGAAGCAGAGGGGTCCGAGGTAGGCTGTGGGAGCCGGAGGGCAGGGGAGACGATATGACAGTTATCCACAGGGATGGGGGAGACCATGTACAGGGTGACACGGTAAATACAGTGAATACTGGTGGGGGGGGCGGGGGGAAGGGCACTGCCTGAGCGCCCAGGCTGCCAGCGCCTTTCCCTAGCTCCCCCAGAACCCCCTCCAGCCCATGCGAGGTTGGCCCATGCAGGGGCCAGACAGGTCACAGAACTTAGAGCAGAGGGTCTGGAGGGCAGGACAGGAAGGGGTTGCCAGTTCCAACACTGAGCTGGCAGAAGCACGCGGCAGCCTTGAGCATTTTGGGGTGCCCTTCCTGCCTGCGCCCCAGGAAGAGGCCCTGGTGGCAACTGCCTCGTGGTTCCCTACAGGAAGTCTCCCCTCCACGATCCGTTCCTCCAGGGCAGGGATGTGCTTTTCTCTGCGCCCCTGAGAATGGACACACGGCGGAGTTTGGGAAACGGCTGCAGAGTGAATTAATGAGCCTGGGGCACCCTGTGGGGAATGGACGGTTGGAAAACGAAGAGCAGCCCTCGGACGGACCAGGAACCCCACTTGTGCCCTGCGGCGGTCCGGGCCACAGGTCCGCCTGCCCGACGCTCTGTGGCCCAGCCCAACCCGCCTCTCCCTCCTTCCCCGCAAGGTATGCCACCACGCTGACTGCCAGCAGCTGCACCGCCGGGGGCCCCTCAACCTCTGTGAGGCCTGTGACAGCAAGTTCCACAGCGCCATGCATTATGACGGGCACGTCCGCTTCGACCTGCCTCCCCAAGGTGAGCGTGGGTAGGGGCCCCGGCCTGGCGCAGAGAGTTCCCAGAGCAGCCCTGAACCCCCTGTCCAGGGCACAGTGTCTTGGTAACTGCTGGAGCTGTGACAGGGCCATCGGAAGGACAAGAGTCGGGGCGCCTGGGTGTTCAGTCGGTTAAGCGGCCGATTCGGCTCAGGTCATGATCTCACGGGCCATCAGTTCGAGCCCCGCGTCGGCTCTGGGCTGACAGCTCGGAGCCTGGATCCCACTTCGGATTCTGTGTCTCCCTCTCTCTCTGACCCTCCCCTGCTCGCGCTCTCTCTCGCTCTCTCTCTTTCAAAGGTAAATGAACCTAAAAAAAAGAAGAACAGGAGTTAACTGTAAATCATGAACCCCAAGTATGTCGTGGCCCTTTCTGTGCTGTATGTTGTTTAATAAGAGAAAAGGTCGGGGATGTGCCCCATGTCAAGAGCAGGCCTGTCTCTTCTGGGTCCTGGGGCCTTCTCGCTGGGTCTGCGCGTCCCGTAGCTGCTCCTGCCTTTCGCCCCGGGCCAGCATGGCAAAGGCCCCCTCTTCTCTTCCTCAGGGCAGGGGACTGCTGGGCAAATCCTCCAGTCCTCCAGCCAGGCTGCTGGCGAGCAGGGGCCGTGGGGGAGGGCAGGTCAGAAGGAGCTGGTAGAAGGGAACAAAAATCTCTCCTGCTGAATGGGGACCTGGCCACCAGCTGGCTGTGCTGGGGTGACTTACAGGCATCTGAGCCTGGCCGGAAATGCCAACCCTTTGTCTGCCTTTTTAGCTGGTCAGAGGGTCTCCCCCTCTGCCATGGCCCCCCGGGACTCTGGGTGTGTTCACAGTGGTGGGGGGGGGGGAGGGGGCGGAGAGGAGGCTTGAGAGAAAGAGCCATAGATTTTGGTCCCTTCCTGCAACATTCCAAAGATAGGGCTTCCTTATCCCTATTTATAGATGGGTAAATTGAGGCCACAGGTTTGGGGGCATGGCATCACCTGGGGTGTCATCCCAGGGCCGTTGTGTCTTTTTGAGTCTAGGGATGGATGGATGATGAGCAGTGACTGAGCCCCTCCCTCTCCACACAGACCTGAAGGGGCCTAGTTCATCAGGGGGTGGGGGGTTCCCAGGATTGGTAGCAGGCTAAGAGGCAGCCAGGGAGGGAACAGGCATGACCTTTCCTTCCACTTTACCCCAAAGGCTCTGTCCTGGCCAGGAACGTGTCTACCCGGTCATGCCCCCCACGCACCAGCCCTGCAGTGGACTTGGAGGAGGAAGAGGAAACTATGGATGGCAAAGGGTAGGTGGGCAGAGCGGACCCCTGAGGGATCCCAAGGCTGGATCTCAGGTCAGAGATCCAGGGACCAGAGGCTTCCAAAGGCCTGACTGGAGACCCCTCCATGCCCCTGTGGATGCCCTGATTCCTTCCTGGAGGAAGCTGCCCAGCCTGGGCCAGCCTCTTACACGGTGGAATCGGACTCCTCCTGACTAGGGACCACTGGGTGTGACTCCTGGGTTGGCCACCAGAGGGCGCCCAGCCCCTTGTGGGTCCTGGCCTGCCTGAGCCACACTCAGAGTTAGTACCTGATGGCCTGGGGTGAGCAAATTTCACATCCCGCCCTGGTGCGGGCCCACCCTTGCCTCCAGCCTCTGCCCTCTGGCCTGCAGGGACCGGAAGAGCACAGGCCTGAAACTCTCGAAGAAGGCAAGGAGGAGACACACAGATGTAAGGAGCCTCCGGGCTGTCAAGGGGGCCTCTGCCAGCCCCTGCCCTTCCTGGGCCCTTTCCTTTCCATCCCCAAGACTGGGGCTGTCTGCTCTCAGCTCCAGGACCAGGAATGGGGCCTGGAGCGAGCGGGTCCCTCCCCGGTCACCCTGCCCTGCCGCCCAGTACTACCCACCTCTGCCGGATGGGAGATGCTACCGTAACTCCTCCTTTGGGCGAGAGGGACACCAGGGGCCTCGCTGGGACCGAGGCAGGCTGGGGAGATCCCTGGGCTCACTCCCGTGCTGGGGTTCCCATCCTGCACCCTGGGGGGGGGTCAGACACAAGGGGTGCAGAAGCTGAGACCCACGTCCTTTCAGGACCCAAGCAAGGAGTGCTTCACCCTGAAGTTTGACCTGAACGTGGACATTGAGACAGAGATTGTGCCAGCCATGAAGAAGAAGTCGCTGGGGTAGGGCTTGGCGGGGCTGAGGCAGGGGCAGCGGGGCTGGGGGGTGCTTATTCAGGCATAACTGTGTGTGTGTGTGTGGCCTGTGAGCGAGCAGACGCACCCACGGCTCCCAACACGTGTGCGCACTGCCCAGGTCCTGGGTGTGGACCAGCATGTGACCGGGTCTGCCTGGGAGCCCTGGCTTGCGCGCAGACCCATGTAGCAGCGCGTGAACGTCTGTAGGCAGGTGTGTGCGCACGCGCACACCTGTATGTCCTTGGACCTGTGTATGATCCTGCGGGGCTGTGCAGAGGGTGGGGGTTCGCGTGCCTGCCCCCTAACACCCACACCTCCCATCCTCGGGCAGGGAGGTCCTGCTGCCGGTATTTGAAAGGAAGGGCATCACACTGGGCAAAGTGGATATCTACCTGGACCAATCCAACACACCCCTGTCCCTCACCTTTGAGGCCTACAGATTCGGGGGACACTACCTGCGGGTCAAAGGTGAGCCGTTAACCTGGCGGGCAGGGTGGCTGGGGTCTGGCTGGGCTTCCCGGAGATGGCTGCTTCTTCCCAGGCTCAGATTCTCATTGACCATGGCCCTGAGCTGGCTCATTACCATACAGGTGTCTCTGCTGAGCCCTGGCGATGGGTGCCCGCAGGGCGGGGCCTCGGGGGAGGGCAGCTAGGCCTTGGCTGGGATCCTCAGGAGAGGGAGGTCTGCGGTCCCTTCTCCGGCTGGACCTGGGTGCTGAGGACCTCTCCTTGCCCCCCTACTGCTGCCCCAGCCAAGCCGGGGGACGAGGGGAAGGTGGAACAGGGAGTGAAGGACTCCAAGTCCCTGAGTCTGCCAATCCTGCGGCCGGCCAGGGCCGGGCCCTCCTCCTTGGAGCGCGTGGACCCCCAGAGCCGCCGGGAGAGCCTGGATATCCTGGTGAGAGGCTGTGGCAGGGCTGGAGGCAGGGAGGGACCTTAGAGGGGAGGTCAGCTGGGCCCCTCACCTTTCGGGCTTTAATTTCCCCTTCTGGAAAATAGGGCTGGCTCTGAGGATAGGGGGCCCCAAGATAACGGGTCTTGTCTCTGAGAGTCTGCTGGTGCCCGAGGAGTGTGTGTGTGTGTGTGTGTGTGTGCGCGCGCACACGCGCATGTGCGCATCCATTTGGGCATAAGGGCATCTAAGTGTGCATGTGACTGTGGGGTGCTTGGGGCTGGGGGGCTGGGCGGTGGTCCAGACGCATCTGTGCCTGGATCTTCCAGCCCCCAGAGCACGTATGGATCTCAGAAGAGGTGGCATCCCGGGGGGGGAGTGGTGCAGAGACCCTCCCACATCTCAGCTTCCCTGAGATCTGGGAAACCCACCGTGGGGTGGAGGGCTGTGGGGACTGGGGGGGGGGCTGGCCTTGATCACTGTCCCCTGGCCAGGCCCCTGGCCGCCGCCGGAAGAACATGTCGGAGTTCCTGGGGGAGACGAGCATCCCTGGGCAGGAGGCCCCCACGCCTTCCAGCTGCTCTCTGCCCAGTGGCAGCAGTGGTGGCAGCGACAGCTGGAAGAACCGGGCAGCCAGTCGCTTCAGTGGTTTCTTCAGCTCGGGCCCCAGCGCCAGCGCCTTGGGCCGGGTATGTGGTCCCGTGGGCCCGGGGGCAGCGCGGCTGGCGGGCCCATCCCCCAACCCCAACTGCCAGTCTCCTTCTAGGAGGTGGACAAGATGGAGCAGCTGGAGGGCAAATTGCACGCCTATGGCCTCTTCGGGCTGCCGCGGCTGCCCCACCGGCTGCGCTTCGACCACGACTCGTGGGAGGAAGAGGGGGACGAAGAGGAGGAGGAGGAGGATGCCTGTCTGCGGCTGGAAGACAGCTGGCGGGAGCTCATCGATGGGCATGAGGTGGGTATGGCCGCAGCCCTTCTTCCCCCCCCTTCAGGGAAAGGGTGACACTTCCCCTCCACTTGACGAGGCCCTTCCAAGGACCCAGTGACAAGGTGTTCTACGGGACAGCCCCACCAGGCTGCTGTGCCCCTTAACTCACTGTGGGAAACTGAGGCAAGGAATATGCAGTGTGCCGCTTGGCTGTTCTAGTGGTGGAGGAGGGTGCAGAACTTGGGGGATCTCATGTTTCCACGGGGAAAAGGAGGTTGCCTGCAAGGTCGCTCGCCCCCTCCCTGGTCATCGGGGCACCCTCTGGGACTCCCTGCCAACCCCCTGCACTTCCCACAGAAGCTGACTCGGAGGCAGTGCCACCAGCAGGAGGCGGTGTGGGAGCTCCTGCACACAGAAGCCTCCTACATTAAGAAACTGAGGGTGATCACCAACGTGAGTGTGGGACCGCATCCTGCCTCCCTGCGCCCCAGAGCCTCCCTCTGGGGGCCCCTGAACAGGGTCTGGGGCTTTGCAGAAAAACAGGGGAAGGAAAGCTCTGGGCAGGTTTGCCGAGTTGGCTGAGCACTGGGCTCACTCTTGCACTCATTCATTCAGTGACTGTCTCTGAACACCTGCTGTGTGCCAGGTGCCCAGCAGCCCACACCGGGCATGTGGAGGTGGAGAGTGTGAGTGTGTGTGTGTGTGTGTGTGTGTGTGGCTCTCTTTGGCTTGGGGTTCAAGAACTCCTTAGCTGAAACTTGGGGGGCAGAGCCAGGACAGAGCTGGAGGAGAGAGTTCCAGGTGTGACTGCAAAGCCAGCCTCCCAGAGCTTTCCCTCCAGGTGGGGACCGGGCAGGTTGACTCCTTGGTGGGCGGTGGAGGCTGGGCCTTTTCTGAAGTTGTGAACCTTCTCTGTCCCAAGCTGATTCAGGGCTTCCTGGGAGGGGGAGGGGGTAGAGGCAAGTCTAAGAGCCTGGGTGGGGCATCGGGACCGGGTGCCCCTCCCCGCCCCCCCCAGCTGCAGCGCTCCCTGCCCTCACAGCTGTTCCTCTGCTGCCTCCTGAACCTGCAAGAGTCGGGGCTGCTGTGTGAGGTGAGGCGAGGCGCGGGGAGGGGTGCGCTGAAGAAAGGGTAGGGACGGATGGGGCGGGGCCTGCCGCTGGGGGCGGGGCGGGGCCGGGGCGCCCCGGAGGCGGAGGGGCGGGGCCGGCCGGGGGCGGGGCCGGCCGAGGGGCGGGGCCGAGCGCACCTCCCGCCTCGTCAGGTGGAGGCGGAGCGCCTGTTCAGCAACATCCCCGAGATCGCGCGGCTGCACCGCGGCCTGTGGGGCAGCGTGATGGTGCCGGTGCTGGAGAAGGCGCGACGCACGCGGGCGCTGCTGCAGCCCGGGGACTTCCTCAGAGGCTTCAAGATGGTACGGGCCGGGCCGGACACAGGCGGGGACACTGCGGCCGGGCTGGGGCGCCGATCCCGTCTGCCCACCACCACCCCAGCCTCCCCCGACCCTGGCCCCACACGTTCCCTAGTGGTCGGAGGCAAGGCCTTCCGAGTCAGTCGCCCGGGTTTGAACCTCACCCGGCCATCTGCCCTTCCCACCTGGCGGAAGGTCAGTTCGGAAACAGGGGTGATACACTTGCCACGTCCTGGGGTGGTCCCGGAAGTGCAGGAAGAGAGGGCTTGCGAGGCTCCCGGCGCAGGGCTTGGCCGCGGAGAGCGCGCAGTAACCGTGCCTGTTCCGTCCCGCGCCAGTTCGGCTCCCTCTTCAAGCCCTACATCCGTTACTGCATGGAGGAGGAGGGCTGCATGGAGTACATGCGCGGCCTGCTGCGCGACAACGACCTCTTCCGGGCCTACGTCACGGTGAGGGCTGGCCGGGGCGCGGGAAGGTGGGCCCACCCGGGCCGCAGGTGCGCGGGGGCGGGCGGCGGGCGTGGCCGGGGCCCGGGGGCGGGGCGCGCCCTGAGCCCCGCCCCCGCCCGCGCCGCAGTGGGCAGAGAAGCACCAGCAGTGCCAGCGGCTGAAGCTGAGCGACATGCTGGCCAAGCCCCACCAGCGGCTCACCAAGTACCCGCTGCTGCTCAAGTCCGTGCTGAGGAAGACCGACGAGCCGCGCGCCAAGGAGGCCGTCGTCACCATGGTAACCGGGGCGGCGGGTGGGGCCCCTCCGCCTCTCGCGGCGGCTCCCAGACCCTGGCCCTGAGCCCGCCGCCGCCGCCCGCCCCGCAGATCGACTCCGTGGAGCGCTTCATCCACCACGTGAACACGTGCATGCGGCAGCGGCAGGAGCGGCAGCGGCTGGCGGCCGTCGTGAGCCGCATCGACGCCTACGAGGTGGTGGAAGGCAGCAATGACGAGGTGGACAAGGTGGGAGGCTGTCTGTGCGGGGACCCCTGGCCCTGCTGGGATGGGGGAAGGGCCAACCTGGCAGACAGGTACCTATGCTGGGACCCTTACCTGCGGAGCCCCAGCCGAGAAGGGGAGTCAGGCCCTGACCTCTCTGCACCTCCCCCACTCCCACCCCGCCCCCCATCGCCAGCTCCTGAAGGAATTTCTGCATCTGGACCTGACAGCACCCATCCCTGGCGCCTCCCCTGAGGAGACGCGACAGCTGCTGCTGGAGGGCAGCCTGAGGATGAAGGAGGGGAAGGACAGCAAGGTGAGTCTAGGGGCCACCCCACGCCCGGGCCCCTTGCCCACGCCTTCTTGCCCTGTGCGTTTGGACCACCCTCTCCTGGGGACCTTCTGGGCCCTAGTGAGTGGTTCTCAGCTACCCTGGTAGTTGGGTGGCAATTCAAGAAGGAATGACTTTGTGGTCACTTGAGGACTGACGATCTGCCTGCCATTTACTCTTTACGGATAGGGCAGCAGGTGCACAGCCCACGGGGTGCTGGTCTTGCCCACTTGCTGGTGCCGTGTGGATTCCTGGTGGGAGGGAGGGCACCCATGCCAAGCGCAGGCCAGGGACTCCCCAGAGCCTTACTCATGAGCTGTTTATCCCAGGCCCTTAGCCCAGAGCCTGCAGATTGTGGTTTTGAAGTCACTTTCCTCTTTCTCTTTAGTGTGAACTTTTAATTGAAATAAATTACACGCATGTAGCTCCATCTTGCTCTTCATTTTAATTTCATTCCCAGGTTCATGGGGAGGGGGGAGCAGGGCGGGTGTTTGACAAAATCTGAGGGCCCCAGTGATGTCACCAAAGTGAAGGCAGGAAGGGCTTGTGTGGGGCCCAGCCCAGGAAAGGGTGTCGCAGCAGACAGGCTGCGGTCCTGAGACCCTGGCCCTGACCCCCCCTGGCCTGACTGGCTTCCCTTGCTCCCCACCCCCCACCCCAGATGGACGTGTACTGCTTCCTCTTTACGGACCTACTGTTGGTGACCAAGGCGGTGAAGAAGGCCGAGAGGACCAAGGTCATCCGGCCACCTCTGCTGGTGGACAAGATTGTGTGCCGGGAGCTCCGAGACCCTGGTGAGGAGGCCGGCCCTGCTTCTGGCGGGGGGCTGTGACAGGCAGGGCCTGTGGTCCTAGCTGACGCTGATGGGAGCCCCTCCTCACCAGGCTCCTTTCTCCTCATCTACCTGAACGAGTTCCACAGTGCCGTGGGGGCCTACACGTTCCAGGCCAGCGGCCAGGCTTTGTGCCGTGGCTGGCTGGACGCCATTTACAATGCCCAGGTGAGAGCCGCGTGATGGGTGGGTGGGTGGCCAGGATGTCGCTTGGGGGCTGCTGCTTACCACCCCCTCCCCCACCTGCAGAACCAGCTGCAGCAGCTGCGCGCCCAGGAGCACCCAGGCAGCCAGCAGCACCTGCAGAGCCTGGAAGAGGAGGAGGATGAGCAGGAAGAGGAGGATGAAGAGGACGAGGAGGAGGATGAGGAGGAAGGGGGGGAGAGTAGCACTTCCGCTGCCAGCTCCCCCACCATCCTGCGCAAGAGCAGCAACAGCCTCAGCTCCCAACACTGGTATGCGTGCCGGGGGCCGCTCGGCGGGCGAGTGCAGGGCAGGTGCTCCGGCCCAGCACTCCTGATCCCAAGGCCACTGACACTGGGCACAGGCCTGGACATCCCCCCTTCCTCTGAATGGCTTTATGCTGTGACCACGGTGTGAGGGAGAGGGCTCTGTCTCCCACCAGAGTCCAGGCGGGGATGGCAAACAGTTTTCATCTCGAGTGGCGACCCTGATCCTCTAGTGTTAGCTGGGTGGAGCTGAGCCGAAGATTCTTTTCTTTTTTTCTTTTTTATGTATATTTATTTTTGAGAGAGAGTGAGAACAAGCCGGGTAGGCGCAGAGAGAGCCGGAGACAGAATCCCAAGCAGGCTCCACGCTGCCAGCGCAGAGCCTGACTCGGGGCTCAAACTCATGAACCATGAGGTCATGACCTGAGCCGAGACCAAGAGTCAGACGCTCAGCCAACCGAGCTCCCCCAGCGCCCCTGAGCTGAGGATTCTTCCCCTGTGTCCAGCTGGAGAGAGGAGTGTGGTGGTGACAGACACAGTTATGGGTGTCTGTGTTGTGGGCACGGGGTTGGGAGATCTGGGTCACGAGCCACATGCGTGCCGTGTCTGAGCCTCACGCTCCAGGAGGGCAGAGGCTGTGGCCCTCTGCGTTGCCGAGCACCGGCCGCGCCAGGCCATCTGGCCTCCTGGGGCTGGGCTGACTGCCTCCTCCTGGCCCCACAGTGCCTCAGATGGCTCCACGGAGACCCTGGCCATGGTCGTGGTGGAGCCTGGGGAGCCGCTGTCCTCTCCCGAGTTCGAGGGTGGCCCCTTCAGCTCCCAGTCGGACGAGACCTCTCTCAGCACCACTGCCTCCTCTGCCACGCCCACCAGCGAGCTGCTGCCCCTGGGCCCCGTGGACGGCCGCTCCTGCTCCGTGGACTCTGCTTACGGCACCCTCTCCCCCACCTCCCTGCAAGACTTTGTGGCCCCGGCCCCTGTGGCAGAGCCAGCGCCCCCGCCCCCAGAGTCACCACAAGCCCCCTCACCCCCACCCTCACCCCGTCTCCGCCGCCGCACCCCTGTCCAGCTGCTGCCCCGCCTGCCCCACCTGCTCAAGTCCAAATCTGAGGCTAGCCTCCTCCAGCTGCTGTCAGGGGCCACCGCCCGCGGAGCGCCCCCGGGCCCCAGCCGCAGTCTGTCCGAACTCTGCTTGGCCGTTACGGTCTCTGGCATGAGGACTCAGGGCTCCTCTCAGGAAGCTGGGCCCAGCTGGGTTCACCGGGGGGCACCCAGCCCTGGCAGTGGCCCCAAGCCATCAGAGCTGGAGGGCAGAACCAGCTGCCCGCCTGGGGAGCCAGAAAGACCCGCCAGGAGGGGCAGAGAGCTGCCCTTGGGGGCCTCACCCAGGGTCCAGCCCGAGCCCCACCCAGGGATCTCTGCCCAGCACCGGAAGCTGACGCTGGCCCAACTGTACCGAATCAGGACCACCCTGCTGCTTAACTCCACGCTCACTGCCTCGTGAGTGGCCCAGGGTAGAGGGCTGGTGGCCCAGTGTGTTGGCAGTGTGGGCGCTGAGCCCCGGGGATGGGTAGGGGCGCTGTCATGGCTGGGAGCAGATGGCATTAGGGGGTGGGGGTGGGAGAAGGGAGCCCGAGACCTGCTTCAGAGCCTGAGTGAACGAATCTGCAGTGGGGAAGGGGCCTGGGGTTTCTGGTGGGGCAGGGAGGGTGGCCAGAGCCCCTCTGGAAGTGGCATCGGCCAGGGAAGAACTGTCTTCTCCCTTCCCCTCTCTTGCAGGGAGGTCTGAGCAGAGGGAGGCCCCCAAGGGTGCGACTGACCGAGAGACAGCAAACAGCATGCCTCCTGGGGCATCTGGGTCCCCGCTCCAGCTGCTGCCTGCACAGTAGCCAGAGAGGCGGGCTGGACCCCCGATTTGCACTTTGCCAGACTGGATGGAAGTGGAGGAGGGCTCAGCAGAGCTCCGGGCCCAGGCTGCAGTACTTCCTCAGGACCCCCCAACAAGGCCACCTTCACTAACCTGTCCCCCCGAGCCCCGCAGGGTCCCTTGTTCGCTGCTCCCTGAAGTCACCAGCTCCAATCCCCTGGGGTGGGCTCCCCGGTGGCCTTTCCCCCCTCCCCCCTCCTCTGGCCCCAAATGGGATGTTTGTTCTCCTGTCCTCGCCTCCCTCCTCCCAGTCCCACTGGCCACCCAGGCTTGGGTTGGGCTCTGTGTAAAGCTGCATATTTATTGAGCTTTTGATTCTTTTATAAAAACTTGTATATACTACTGGCAGAAGTTCTTTGCTTTTGGAACCGGCCCCTTTCCTGACTCAGGTGCACCTGAGCTGGGGGGCCGGTGCCTCTCGCTCCTGTCTCCCTCTGTCTGTGGTAGGGGACCCCTGGAGGAGACTGTAGAAAAGCATTAGTGAATTAACAGGGCAGAGGTGACCAGATCAGCACCCCAAGATCAACCCCAATCCCTGCCTCAGCCACGAGGTCCTCCCTGGAGCCTCCCTCCCACGAGGTGCCTCATGGGCCCTGCCCTGCATGGTCCCCATAAACTTATGCCAGGATGGGTGATGTGTCTCAGGCTCTACTGATAATGCCCTCTGGGACTCCCCTTCTGGGGCGGGGCCCCGGTACCCACATCCAGACAGGATCTGGGGAGGCTGGGTCTCCGGGCTGCACCGCTGTGGCCCAGCCCCTCATGGCTGAGGGAGGGCTCTGAGGCCCAGAGGAGGGAAGTCACTTCACCTGGCAGTGGTAGTCTCGGGGCTGGGGCTAGAACCCAGGTGTGGGGACCTGGACGCTGCCCTGTCCTGTGTACACCTTGCTGCCCCCCAGGCCGCCTCAGGTGAGCTCAGGTGCGCAGGGGCAGGCTGCGTGGGCTGGGGGCCCCGCCCTGGCCCCCACCCCTGAGGCGGGCTCCCCCAGGGCTGGCTTGGGGCAGAGCGGGCGGAGCGGGGGAAGCCCCCGGGCTGGCGCACGCCTGTCATCCAAGGGCCCAGCGAGGCACCAGGAGCCATGGACTTGCGGCTGGGGGGCTGCACGGCAGCGGTGGCCGCGGTGAGTGGGAGCACGGTGGAGGGGGGCAGACAGCCTGGAGCCTGACCTCAGGCCTGGTTCGCTGTGCCAAGAGCGAAGGGGCCCCACATCTCGGGGAAGTGTGCCAGCACCACCACTAACCCCTCTCGACCGAGAGACTCCGCTAGTTAGAGGCTCAGTCGGGTGGGGCCCTTCCGCTGAGAGGAAACCCTCACGCAGGGTGGCCAGAAGGGTCTAGGGGCCCCAGGCAGAGAAGGATCTGGGTCCTCCACCTTACAAAAAGCACGAGTGGGGATGGGGCCCCTTGGTGCCCTGGTGCCCTGGTGCCCTGGTGGAGGGAAACGTGTGAGAGGGGCTGGCAGGAGACCTCCTCTCTGCCTCTCCCGAGGCTGCTCTGTGCACAGAGGGGAGGGAAGCTCGTCTTCCCCCACACCCATGGCTCCTCCCGCTCTAGAACCCGAGGAGAGGGCTGCTCGGAGGGCAACTGCGGTGGGGGGCCTCGGAAGTGGGGAGACCGGGCAGGGAGGGGCCCCGCATGGCCAGCCCTGCCGAAGCCAGCAGCCACCTGTCTTCCAGGTCCTGCTCCTCGTGCTGCGGGGCGCCCAGGGCCAGGGCGGCACACCCAGTCCGAAGTGTGACTGTGTCTCCAACTTCCAGAAGAGGAACGGTCTGTTCTGTTGCAAGGGCTGCCCAGCCGGTACGCGGCTGAAGGGGCGGGAGGGGTGTGGGGGGAAGTGAGGGCAGACAGAAGGAGATGGGGTTCAGGTGGGGTCAGGAGACACGGGAGGCTGGGCGGGGGTAGGGAGGAAGGAAGTAGGGAGCCAGAGATAGGAGAGGACGGAGGGGAAAGTGGGAACCTCCATTGACTGTCCGACCTGGGTCTGGCCTCCGCAGGGCACTACCTGAAGGCCCCCTGCCCAGAGCCTTGTGGCGCCTCCACCTGCCTCCCGTGCCCCCGAGGCACCTTCCTGGCCAGGGAGAACCACCATGAGACCCGCTGTGCCCGCTGCCAGGCCTGTGATGAGGAGGGTGAGGGGCCTTGTGCTCAGTGGGGGACTTTTAAGGACAGGCTACGGCCAGGCTATTTCTGAAGGAGGTGGCTGACTTGTTGGGCTTGACCTCTGGTGTGACAACTCTGTGTCCACCCATCCCAGGCCCCTCCCCCTCCAGGGATCCTATGCCCTAGGATTCCTTTGCCCCCTCTCTTCCTGATGACCCCCGATCTCTGTATATGCCTCAGCCTCTGATCTGGGGCCATCTCCATGCTTCTCTCCCTTCGGGGGCTGCCCCGTCTCTGGGCTGCCCCCGTCTCTGGGCTGCCCCTGTCTCCATTCTCCAGGGGATCTGCCCTGGGTCCCCACGGCGGTCTCCGGCCCTGATGGCCTCCACTCTCCCCATCTCCCTGACCGCTCTTGCCAGTCTCCCAGGTGGCCCTGAAGAACTGCTCAGCAGTGGCAGATGCCCACTGTGGCTGTGACCCAGGCTGGTTCCCTGAGTGCCTGGTCAGGCCTTGCAAGGATGGCTCCCCCTTCCGCTGCCGCCCGTGCTCAGACTGCAAGGCCCTGCACCGCCACACCCGGGAGCCCTGTGAGTACCCCCGCTCCGGGCTGCCTGCCCCTCGACCACCCCCTCTCCCGAACTCCCGCTCTCCCTTCCTGACACACAAGCCGTCTCCTGGACTACAGGCTCCGTCAGAGACACCGACTGTGGGACCTGCCTGCCTGGCTTCTATGACTATGGCAACAGCTGCGTGTCCTGCCCCATGTAATGTCCTGGCTGCCCTGGGACAGGGAAAGGGGGGCTGGGAGCAGAGTGGGGATCTCAGGAAAGGCGGAGGGAGCTTGGGCCTGTGCTGGGTGGGCTCCATTTCAGGTAGATATCGGATACTGAAGGGAAATCTGCATTCACGTTATGCCAGATAAATGGGGGGGGGGGGTGTCGGCTCTGTCAGACTTTCCTTTAGTAATCTTTCCAGCTGCACCTTAAGGGAGCATAGGATTTGACCATTTGTAGTGAGTCACGTTGAGTCACGTTGATAGTTTTGAAACTGTATGATCCACCACTCATTCTCTGGGAGATCTTGGGCAAGTGACTTCACCTCTCTGATCTGTGGTTTCCCCGTGTGACAGTGTTAGCAGGTTATCCCCGCTCTCCCCCGCCCCGTGGCACAGATAAAGGGGTAAAGCATTTTATCCATTCATTTGCTCAGCAAGGGTTTATTAAGCATCTACCATTTTCCAGAGATGTTCTAGGTGCTGGGGATACGACAGGGAAGGAAGTAGGCAAGTCCCAGTCCTCATGGAGCTGACATTCTCGCGACCCTCAATCTAGTCTAGAAAAAGCTCCATAAATAGTGGTTGTTGCTATTGTTCCTGGGGACACCAGTGAAGTCTCAGCAGTCCTTTGGGGACGTTCCGGGGTACTGTGGCACCCAGGGAAGAGGCCCGGGGAGGGAAGGGCTTCCAGGACGGAGAGGACGGGTCACGTCTCCTGGTGTCTACTCCCTCACGCCCCCCACCCCCACCCCATCCCCTCTTCTTGCAGGAGCACCCTCGGGAGCTGTCCCGAGCCCTGTCTGACTGTTTGTGGCTGGAGGCAGAGTAGGTGGTGTGCTGGGAATCGGGGCAGGATTGTTGGGGAGGCTGGGGTGTGGCTCCTACCCACCGCTCACCAGCTGTTCTTTCAGTGTTCTGGGTCCAAGTGCTCCTGGCTGGCCTGGTGGTCCCACTCCTGCTTGGTGCCACCCTGACCTGCACATACCACCGCTGCCGGCCTTGCAAGCCCACGGTTCCTAGTAAGTACGCGCACGCACACACGTTTCTAGGGGCACGGGGTCAGCATGGATACCCCAGAGCCCGATCACCCCTGATGCAGAGGGGGACTGAGGAAGAGAGTGCTGGGGGCGGTGGGGGAGGGGGGGCGCGCCTGGGAACCCAAGAGGAGCTGGACCAGCACCCAGGTCCAGGAGTCTGGCCTGGTTGCTGATGAGATGCTCTTGTCTCTCAGCAGATGAAGCTGGGTTGGAGGCCCTGACTCCCCTACAGGTAAGAATGTTAGTCATTTTCAGGGGAGAGAATGAGCAGGAACCCAGGCCTCAGGCTTCTGGAGCTGAGAGGCTGGGCCTTATTACGACTCGTGGTCCCGCTGCGTGGCTCGGTGGCTGGCACAGAGTAGGCCTAATGAACACACGTGAATTCCCTGAGTAGTCAGTGGATGAGAACAGCATAGCGCCTGTCTCTAAGTGGCTTTCAGTCCAGTGGGGTCCAGACACGTAAACAGGGACTAACAACAGTTCGGTGGGATGAGCGTCACCATAGCGAGGCCTGCGACAGGGTCGGGGGCACGGTGTGGGGGGGGGGGTTGCCAGGACAGGGTTATTTCAGGCCACACAGTGCGAGATGATGGCGGACTGCCAGAGGCAGCCTTGAAAAATGTTTGCTGACTGATCCAGGGAATGGCCCCTCCGGGCCAGAGACCCCAGAAAGGGGGCCTTACTAGGCAAGGTAGGCTGACCGGGACGTCTCTGGGCTTCCAGGCCACCCACCTCTCACCCAGGGACAGCACCCTCCTGGCGCCACCCAGCAGCGCTAAGGTCCGCGCCGTCCAGTTGGTAGGCGACGGCTGGACCCTCGGCTCCCCTCAGATCCAGGAGGCGCCCTGCATGGAGGTGACGTGGTCCTGGGACCCGCGGCGAGGCAGAGCTCTCGGTAAGAGACCTCACTGCCTGAGGCCTTGACCCCATTCTCCCCAGCCCGAGATGAGAAGTAGTGGTTTCCTGAGGCACCACCTGCCCAGTTCCTGTCCTGCGCTGCCCCCGTGTCCCTCCCCGCCCCCCCCCCCGCGCTCTGCCCGTGGTCCCCGCCTCTCGGGCCGCACTACCAGTTCCCCACCCGCGCTCTCCGCCTCGCCCCCAGACCCCCCGCCGCCGCCGCCGCCGCCCCCCACGCCTTCGCCAGCGCCCCCTGCGGGCTCGGCGGCCGCCACGCTCCAGCCGGGCCCGCAGCTCTACGACGTGATGGACGCGGTGCCGGCGCGGCGCTGGAAGGAGTTCGTGCGCACCCTGGGGCTGCGCGAGGCGGAGATCGAGGCCGTGGAGGTGGAGGTCGGCCGCTTCCGCGACCAGCAGTACGAGATGCTCAAGCGCTGGCGTCAGCAGCAGCCCGCGGGCTTGGGCGCCGTCTACGCGGCGCTGGAGCGCATGGGGCTGGACGGCTGCGCCGAGGACCTTCGCAGCCGCCTGCAGCGCGGCCCGTGACGCGGGGCGCACAGCGGGCGCTCCCGGGGTCTGGCGGCCCTGGCAGAAGCCCTAAGTACGGTTACTTATGCGTGTAGACATTTTATGTCGCTTATGAAGCTCCTGGCACGGCCCTGCGTAGCAGGGCCAGCCGCCCTCCCTGCCGCGGGCCCCCAGGGTTCTGGTTAAGGCAAAGCGGCATCGACGGATATCGGGAGGGGGGCAGGAGACGGCTCAGCAGTGTCTCGGCCTGACCTTGGCCGAGGCCTGGGTATTAAACCTGTGAAGAAAAGCTACCGCTTGGTGTTTCCGAGGGGGCTGTGTGTTAAGTGGCCCGGGCTTCGTTTCCTGGGGGGGGGCGTCGAAAGGTCGGGAAGTCTTAGCGCCCCAGGCTCGGGGACCCATGGGGGAGCGCAGTGTGGCCCCTGGCGCCTCCCGCTCGGCCTAGTTACCCGATGGAGAGAGGAAGTCGTGGCGACGGCGCGAGAGAGTAAACGTCAGCCTCGGCGGCTGAGAGAGCTTTAATGCGGGTGCAGGGCGGCAGGGACCGGGAGGAAGCAGGTGGAGACACAGCGCAGGGCCCCTCGTCCCGCACTCACGCCACCAGCGCCGGGAAAGGGTCCGGGGAGCGTGGGACCTGGGGGGAGGGGGGCGCGGACTTCACAAGCGGGAAGGGGAGGCAGAGGTTGGGCCCCCGGAGCGGCAACTCCATCCCGACGACGGGCAGGTTGCCGGTTTCATCGTTTCTGGTAAACAAATGACTGAGAGGAAACCCTCGGCGGGGATGGGAAATGCGGCCCGCGCGGGCCGGGCGCAGATCTGGGTCACGACGGGAGGAAAACCCCTTCCCCGAGCGCGGAGCCTGCCTCCGCCCAGGATGCGCCCGCCGCGCGGGTTCCGGGGTGCGGGGGAGGGGGCTGCAGCCGGGCGCGCGCCCCGCGGGAAAACAAAGTCGCCACCCACGGGGCTGGGGAGCGCTCTGCACGACCTTCACCGAACATGCAAATATATGTAAATGGGCATGCAAATAAGCAGCATCCTTTTTTTTTTTTTTTTGCGTCAACAGCTTGCTTGGGCACTTTTTTCTGGGCGACGGTGGCGCGGCGTTCCGGCGTCGCCCGGGGCTGGGGATGCGGGGGACACAGCGGGGGTCAGGGAGGGGTTCCAGCGCAGGAGGGGGAAAGGCAGCGCGGCTCCCAGCCCTTTCTGCCTGAGCCGGGCAGGCCTGGGCGGAGACTGGGGTCCCCCACACCCCCGCCCGGCCCCGAGCTCACGCGGCTCTAGCAGGAGGGCGGCATCTAGTACTTAGCGATGTCCCCCTTCTTCAGGATGATCTGTCGCTGCCAGGGCGCCAGCTTGCTCTCGTCATAGCCCAACGTCCGCAGCTTCTCCGACTGTTCCTTCTCTCGCTGCATCTCCTCCTGCTTCTGTCGCTCCTCCTCTTTCCTAGGCACGGTGTGGGGGGCAGAACCGACGGTAAGCGGGAGAGGGTGGGCCAAGCTCCGTCAGGGGGTCCCGGGTGGCAAGAAATGCATTACTGGGGGCAGGGGCTGGGTGGCTGAGGACAGAGGGACTCATTAACGGTGGCCAGGGCAATGGGTTCTAGGGGCAGAAGGGCTGGGTGTTTGGGGACCGGGGTTGGGTCAGGAGCCACAAGGGTATGGAACAGGGAGGGACTTGGTTGGGGGCAGACGAGTCACCGGGGCACCCACTGGAGCTGGGCGAGGGAGAGGCTGTGGCTTGGTTATTTCTGGAAATGGGTGCTGGGTCAGGAGTGTGGCAGAGGGTGAGGGGGACGTCCTGGGGACAGGACCCAAGTTAGGAGGGACCACATGATTGGGAGGCAGTGGTGGCTAATTAGGGGCAGTATTATACAATAGGGGCTGGAGCTGCACTGCTGACAAGAGCCACTAAACACGGGGGACTACTGAGCATCTGAAACGGCAGAACTGAGATGTATTATACGTGTAAAATGCACACAGCATCTCGGAAGACTCTGCTTTTTAAAAGACTGTAAAACATCTCATTAATAACTGTTATACTGGTTCTGTATTGAAGCAATATTTTGATACTTTGGGTTAAGTAGAATAGCAATGTTAAGTTCACCTTTATCTTTTTTATTTTTTCCAAGTGGCTACTAGAAAACTTAACATTACATAGTGGCTCGCATTATATTTCTGTAAGCACTGGGATAGATTCCTGGGGCAGAAACCACACTTTTGAGGGACAGAGGTCAAGGTTACGGACACTGAGGTTGGCTTATAACTGAAGGCTAGGTTAATGGGAGATGAGGGGCTGGGTATTCCAGGCCAAGGTTATTAGGGCAGAAGATCTAGACTTCAGAGCAGGGGCTAAGTTGCTGGGAGAGAGGAGTCTGGGGGCATTTTTGGGAGCAGAGAGGTTTGCTACAAACCAGAGTGACAAGGGGGTGTGGTCAAGATGGAGCTCCATGAAGGGACAAAAGGACTGTGCCTAAGTCAGGGAGGGGCAGCACTTCGGCCCACACTCACCGCTTCTGCTCCCTAGAGGAAAAAGAGACAGCATTGTTTGGTGCCACCACCTCAGGGACATGACCAAGACACCCTACCAGGCCCTGAAGCTTCCGGTTCCCCATCTCACCTCTCCTCTTCTAGCTTCTTCCGCAGGAGGTCTCGCCTCCAGGCAGGCATGCTGGCCAGCCGGGCCTCCTCCTCTTCCTCCTGAAACATAAGCGCAGAGCTTCAGGACCAGCATGGGCTGGGAGGTAGGGGTTCAGAGGGGGTGTACCCCCAACCCCAGGGAACCTGCACGAGTCAGGGACACTGGGATACAGATGTCCTTCTACAGGGCAAATAGATGACAATGCCTGGCCACAACCCCCTTAGAGGGGGGCCTCCTGTGCTCTGCCCCCTCATAACTCAGGCCCCCTGGGTCTAGAGGTGGCGCCAGAGAGGTCAGAGCTAAGGTGCCGGAGAGGGGCAGAGAATGAGATTTCCCGTTACGGCAGGCTGACAGATGGCTCCAGGCCCCGGACTCCCACTCTCTGGGCGGACCCATACCTGGGCCCCCACAGATCCAGCCAGCTCAGAGAGCCTCAAGCTGGCCTCCACTGCGAAGGACCTTCTGGCCTAGGCATGTCCTATTCCCCGACGGAGTAGACACTACCTCTACAACTGTGTGGCCACACCGACTTGGCAGGGGTGGAGGCGGGCATCCAACATAGGCAGCTTACAGCAAAGAGTTTTATTACGCGGATGTTACAGAGGAGAACACGTCACACAGAACACTACACACGTGGCTCCCTTGACCTCAAAGAAGTAGCTGTGAATTCCAGTGCAAGACCAAAGAGAGGAGAGCCACACTGTCCCAGGGGGGACCCACGGTCCCTCACTCAGAGGGGCGGCTTCTTCCACCCAGCTACAACGCAGAGCCGGGCAAGACTGTAGGGCCAGAGGGGAACACCTGGTTTGCCCCGTGCCATGCCCTGCCCACTTTCCTGCCACTGCCCTACATCTGGTCATAGCGGGGCTTCAAAGCCTCTGGCAGCCTGGTCCTGGACACTCTGGGTTTTCCAAGGCCACCCTGCTGGCTTCTGGTTTTTTTTTTTCCTGCGGGCTTCTGGCCTCCAGAGGGCATTAGACAGGCGTCCGAGCCTGGGTTAAGATGCTTGAGGGGAAATTCCGATTTCTGCCGCTCAGATGTCAAAAAGCTCTGCCTCCTTCTCCTTCCAGAAGGAGAAGCTGCGGTCGATGTAGCGGCAGATGTCCTCGCTGCTGAACTCGCCCATCTCAGACACCAGCTCCAGGGGGTCTTCTTCGACAGGGGCTTCGGCACTAGGAGGGTCCCGCGTTGGGGGAGGCGCGGCTGGCGGAGGGGGCGTTGGGGGCTGCGGCGCAGGAGCTGGGGACCCCAGCTGCCCCTCTGGCCAGTCCACCGGTTGACCCGGAGGGGCCTTTTCGGCCGGCTCCCCCTCCTCCTCCTCCTCCTCTTCTTTTTTCTCCTCCTCTTGCACCTTCTCCACCTCTTCTTCCCGGGCTGGCTCAGCCTCCGGGCTGTCTCCGAAGAACTGGCACCTGAGGTCCTCGAAGCCGTCGCTCCAGCTGCGTCGGCCAGCCTCCACCTCCTCGAGCACCACGCGGTGGAAGAGGCGGATGAGCTCCCACGGGTGGCTGCCCAGCCGGTCGAACATCTCGTAGCACAGCAGGTGGCGGAACTTGCGCTCCTCGCGGCTCAGGCCCATCTCCAGCAGCTGGAAGTAGCCGAGCATGAAGAGGTCGAGCGTGAGGCTGTCGTAGCGCGGGGGCGCGCCGCCGTCCAGGGGCGGCAGAAAGTGTTCGGGCCAGTACAGGCCGTGCGCCAGGCCCGGGCCGCACGGCGGCCGCGCCGGCACCTGCCGCAGCAGGCTCCGCCAGTGGCCCAGCAGCTTCCCTACCACCTGCCGCTGCTTCAGCAGGCGCAGCAGCCGCCCGTCGGGGCCGTCGCCGGCCGGCCGCTGCAGAGCGTCGGCGGCCTCGGGCTCCGGGCCGGCGCCGGCGGCCGCCACGCGGGGCAGCAGTCTGCGCAGGCGGGCCTGGGCGTGGCGCCGGCTGCCGCGGAAGGTCCACTTGCGCCAGTGCTCCAGGAAGAGGTAGACGATGCGCTCCTTGCGCATATCTATGTAGTCCTGGACGCCGCTCAGCTGGGTGGAGAGCGGCGGCCGGCGCGCCAGCTGCTCGGGCTCGGGCAGCGCCGCCTGGTGGTCCGGCGCGTCGGGCGGGCCCAGGGCGCCCACGGGGTCCCAGGAGGCCGGCAAGCCGTTGGCGACCGGGGCGCTTGGCTCCCCGGCGCCGGCCGCCACGTAGTCCTCCTCGAGGATGGGCTCTCGGGCCGGGGCGGCAGCGGCGGCGAGCGAGAGCTTGCGGCGCGAGCCGCGCGCGGGCGCCGAGCCCTGGGCGCGCATTTCGTAGACGGCGCGGAGGTGCTGCACGGAGACGCCGCACTCGAGGATCTCGCGCGCCACGGCCTCGCGACACCAGCTGAGCGAGTGCGAGCGGCCCAGGCAGAGCGGGCCAGGCCGCCAGGGCGCGTCGGGCAGCGGTGCCAGAGGCTGGCCGGTGTCGGCGGCCAGCAGCTCGGCCAGGTGCGCGGGCCGGCCGCCCAGCGCGGCCAGCAGCGTGGCCATGCTCTTGAGCAGCGTGGAGATCTTGCTGCACCAGGCGGGCAGACTGGCGGCGCGGCCGTGCATGCGGCGCGGATCGACGGTGAAGCGCGGCGCGGAAAGGGCGGCCGAGATCGGCAGCAGCTGCTCCAACTCCAGCTCCAGCTGCTCCAGGCGCGCCTCCAGCTTCTGCGCCTTGTGCAACACCTGCAGGTTCTCGATTTGCTGCTCGATGCGGAGGATGTCGGCTTCGGTCATGAGCTCGCCGAAGGGCCCGAGGATGGCGTTGTGCGCGCTGGAGTACCTCCAGCCCTCGCGGGGGTAGCAGCATGAGCTGGCGGACGTCAGCTAAGGCGGGGAAGACAAGAGAGGGGAGGGAGGCGCGTCTCCCTCTGGCCCGGCTCCCGCAGCGGTCGCCGGGGGGCGCCCTTTGCATGTCCTGGGTGGTGTAATGGCTCCGCGGGGCTCTGTTGGCAGGGATGGGCCACGGCCGGCCGGCCGGCCGGTGATTACACTGGGGCGAGACTTCGGGCCAGGCCGCTACTCCGGGCGCTGGGCAGTGTCCACTTTGGTCGCTGGCGGGGTCGTCGGGCGCTGTTGCAGAGACTGAGCCGGCAGAGGGAGCCTCCACACCTGGCTTGGTTGCTCATTACACCACCGAAGGAACATGCAAAAGGCGTGGAGGCTGCGACGCCAGGCTGCCCTTTCCCACCCCATCTCAGGTCTGCTATGTGGAAGCCACATCCCAGAGAGACCCCGCCCAGACGGATGGCCCCTCTCAGCTGTCCCCGCAGCGCGAGCCCTCCGTGTGCTCGCTGTCAGCGTTTTACTGCTGAACCAGCCTGAAGCTTCAGTTCTCACCCCATGTCCCCAGCACTAGGAATAATAATCAATTTTATGAGCTAGGCGTGCCAGGAACTTCTGAGACTTTCGTTCACTCCTCACTTTAGTGCTGGGCTTCTCCAGCTCGAGGGGCCGTCCTCACATCCTCCCGGTTCATCTTGACCCACTACAAGCAATCTGTTCCCCACAGACAAATAGGACGATGCTAATTGCCCCACTTGACCCTTCTCCCAGGCTCCCCACTGCTGCAGGAGAAAGTCCGTTTTCTTCAGGGCCAGGACTTGGTGATCTGACCCCACTGATCTCTCCAGCTCCACCCCTGTACTGCCGGGACAGTCACTGAGCCTGCTCTTTGCCCCACTCTGTTCCCAGTTCACCTCTTGCTCATCTTCCAAGTCCACCTTGGACATCACTTCCTCCTTCATAACCCCGGCCCCAGCCCAAATAGGGCGGTGGCTGTAGGGCGGCCCCAGTCCTCTGCACGCCCCATCCCAGTGCTGGCGGTATCGGTAACAGCCCAGTCACTGGCCTCCCTGCTCACTCAGGCTCTCGCGTTACCTTGTTTTGTATTCTTGGGGGGCACTTATCTCTCTACTAAGATGCTGTGTTTGCTTGTTGGCTGACCCCCTGCCACCCACCCCCCCTTAAAGCCACCTTGAAAAGGCCTTGAGATATTCATCGTGAGTCCCTATAGGCTACAACAGTGCAGACACAGCACCCAGGAAACACGTGCTGAGCCAATCAATGGCAAACCACCCGGCCGGCCAATGACGATCAATCATCTGACAGATAAGAAAACGGAGGCTGGATGTGGCTCAGTCTCGGTGGCTGGAAAGTAGTGGTGCAGGACAAGGGCCCAGGCCAGTCTGACTGCAACCAAACGCCCGTCGGCTACATAGTAGAGTGCGCTCCCTGGACCAGCAGGTCAGCCTCACCCAGGAGCTTCCCACACATGCAGAATCTCAGCCCCGCCCGAAGCTCGTGAATCAGAATCCGCATTTTTACAAGGTCCCGGGCAACGTGAAGCACATTAGAGTTTGATGAGCTTCACCATGTCACTGAAGGACAGGCTGCTGGCCGTAGGGGTGGGGGTGGTCCCCAGGGCAGGGGAGGTCCTCCAGCCCTGCTTCCCCCCTCTCCCCTGCCTCCAAGGACAATGGGAGTCGCAGGAGGTGGAAAGGACCTGGCAGGCTGGGGGGTGATGTTGGGGATGGGCCAGGGCCCCCGGCGCAGACCCCGGAGCCCTCTGGGAAGCCCCGCCCCACCCACCTTCCGCCTCTGCTCTTCCTCCTCCTGCATCTTCAGCTGCAGCTTGCGCACCATCACCTGGCGCTTCCACTCGGGGATGGGCCGGCCCTGCTCGTCGTGCGTGGGGATGAGCGCCTCCACGTCGAGCTGCACGCCTGGCGCCGGGGTGGCGGGCGGCGCCGGCGCCAAGCTGCCGTTGAGCAGCGGCTGGGGCCCCACGGCCGGCGGGGTGGGGCTGCGGGCCCGTGACGGCGCAGGCGACGCCTGCAGCAGCGGCAGCGGCGCCTCGGGCTGCGGGGAGAAGCGGGGAGGCTGAGTGACGGGCCAGCACTGGGGAGGGGGGCCGGGGCGGGGTACCCGTCGAGGCGCCTACCTGGGAGATCGGCTGCCCGCTGCCCGTGAACACGGTGGTCAGCCCCTTGCTCTGCGGCGTCGGCTTCAGACTCTTGCCGGCCTTGATCTCCGCCAGTAGCTCGGAGTTGTCACCCGTCGGGGACATCATGTTGAAAGACTTGGTGCCTGCAGGGAGGCGGGAGAGGAGGTGCTGGCCGGGAGGCGGGGCACCCCAACCTGCCCCTCTGCTGCCCCTTCCCCAAATCGGGAGGGGCCGGGCCCCAGATGGCAGCTCTCCAGATCCCAGGCCCTGGGGGCGGCTCTCGGGTACTCTAGAGGCGGGCTCCCCACTCACAGCTCGCAGACTCCCACCATCCTCCCGGCCATACTCACGGTGAATGGGGGCCCTGCCTGGAGGCCCCTGGGAGTTCATGCTGGCTCTTGGGCCCAGCCCTGGGGACTTCAGCGAATGTCTCCACCCAGGACACTGACTGATCAGCTTCAAGACACTACCTGAGGGCCGGCCGCCCGACCTTTGCCCTGGGTTCCCTGGCTCTGCCTGCAGGGGTGGAGTCTCCCTCCAGCCCTCTCTGCATCAGCAAAGTTCAGTGACCCTTGGACTGAGTCACCTGGGGCCTCCTCGGCTATATGGGCTCAGAACCCCAGACGCCAGAGCCCCGCCGGTCCCCTTGGCACCTCCCACACCCACAGACAGACGCCCCCGCAGACACACTGGTTGCAAGCCCCAGCCGTAGCACACTCATGGCAAAGCGCTGCTCAGCTCTGGGGACCTAGGAAAGCGGAGCCTTTACTAAGGATTGGGGGTGAAGTCACTCAGGAAGGAGGGCCAGGTGAAAAGCATGCAAATAGGCAGTGCTCGGAGTTTGCATTTTCTGACAAGGCCAGCTGAGGCGGCTGGGGTTTGGGAAGGGCTGTCTTTAGAGATCCAGGGAGGGGTGAGGGCTGGGTGAGGGGGACAAAACAAGCCAACAGCTCTTGAGTTCCCCAGGCTGGGGATCCCTGAGCGAGCAGCAGGAGGGGTAAAAGGGAAAGCTGCCAGGCACGTACTGGCAACAGGCTCATTTATTTGGGCAAAACTGAGAGCTATGGGTAGAGTTCGTGGGTGTGCATGTGGGTGTGGTGGAGGTAGGAAGGTAGCTGTAGGCCACTGGCCCCACCTGCAGTGTGGAGAACCCTGGCCTGGGCCCCCCCCCCCCCGGCCCTGCCCTTTTTTTTTTTTTTAAAGTCCTTCAGTCTTGTCTTCCCTGAGCGTGCCTTGATCCCCGCCCCGCACTTCAGCCAGAAGCGCACGCAGCACGCAGCTACTCACTCTTCCTGTGCCTCAGGACTCTCACTTCTAGGGACAGAGAGGAGAGAAGTGACAGCGAAGTTAGGAGGAGGAGGGGGCCGGGGTGAGGCTAGGACAGAGGGGGATAGCAAGAGAAGGGAGGGCAGGAAGAGGGGAGGGAGAGGCGCAGAGGAGGGGGGACAGGAGAGGAGGAATTTTCCAGCTCATCTGACCCTGGCTCAGGCTGCTCTGGGGCTCCATAAGGGTGGTCCGCCCAGTTCCAGGCTTTCCTGGTGTCCCTGAGGACTGGGTAGGGCTGCCATTGGCCCTGGTCCCCCTAGCAAGGGCCTCACACTTGGCATTGGGTTGGGATAGGGCACCCAGCCCAGGCTTTGCTGAGAAGGGGTATCTGGAGAAGCCCAGAGTCTATTTTCCTTCCAATCCTAGCTTCAGCCTTGCCCCCAAAGGAAAAAGCTAACCCCCAGCACCTTTCTGGAGGCTCAGAAGCTACCATGGGCTCCGGTCTGCAGGGGCTGAGGCTCTATAGGGATCCAAGGGGAGCCCAGGCTGGCCCTACCCTGGACCTGATTATACCCATGCACTCCTAGTAAGGGACAAGAAGCTTTGGATGATGTCACTAAACATGATCCCTGCACCAAGTGGCTGGGTGAGGAAGGCATCCTACCTCCCCCCCCCCCCCCCACACACAAGGCACCACCTCCTGGCATGTAAGAGAGAAGCCCAGGAATCCTGGTCACCAGCCTAGATCTTAAAAAGGATGCCCAGGGGGGTCATCAGGAGGGAAAGGGGAGGGCATAAGGGGTCACTGTCCCCATAACCGGCTCCTAGCTGGCCTGGGGCCTCTGGGGGTATCTGGCCAGGAAGAACCCCTGACCTATCTGAGAAAAGCTTGGAAGAACAGGAGAAAGGCGTGAGGAGGAGAAGAGAAACTTAGGATGGAGATGGATGGGGCAGGAAGAAGGTTGGTGGGGCAGAAAGAAGGTTGGCGGAGCAGCTCTGCCTCTTTGAAACTAGTTCTACTTCTGGGAGTTGCCAGTTAGCACCAGCTCATTAGAAGCACCAGCCACCAGAGCTGGGAGGCCTTCCCTGCTGGATGGGACGTGGGTCCAGAGAGGAAAGGGGGCCGGACTGAGGTCACCCTAAGGCAACTTCTAAGAGCCTTCTCTTAGGGCCAGGTCCTCAGTGGGGTAGGGGCTTGCAGCAGGAAGAACAAGTCGGACAAGAGGAAGCACTAGGGCCGTGGCAGCTGGGAAAGGAGCGATGTCTCGGTTTCCCTCCCCTTCGGGGCTGGCACCGCCCCCCACCCCTCAACCCGCCCCTACTCACTGCCAGTGGACGAGGAGGAGCGACGCTGCCCGCAGCCCGGGCCAGCGCCCTCGAAGGGCAGAGGCGGAGCAGGCGGCGGCGAGCTAAGGGCCTCGGGCAGGGGCGGCGGCGGGGGCGGCGGGGGCAGTTCCCGGGACGCCTTGGGGTCCGCGGCGCAGCCGTTCTGCACGGGGTTCCCGGGGAGCAGCGCCGCCTGCGGGGGAGCGGGGGGGCTAGCGAGTGAGAAGCGGGCGGCCGCGCCGGGGCCCGGGCGGCCGGCGGGTGCGGGCTGGCAGGCACGCACCTCCTCGCTGTGCGCCATGCCCGGGAGTGCGGCCGGCTCCCGGGGACAGCGGCCCAGCTGGCGGTAGTAGTCCCCCGTGCTGGGCTGCTTGCTGACAACGCGGGGCTTGCGGCTGGAGTCCTGCCTCCGCAGCCCGTTGTGGCCGTCGCCGGAGCTCAGCTGCGGGAAGACAGCGGGCGGAGGGGCTTCAGGCGCCGGTCCCGGGTGCCTCCCACGCCCCGCCCCCGCGCCCCCCCCCCAGCTCTCCACATTCCCGGGGCTCACGGCCAGCGGCCGTCGAGGGGTGCAGCCAACCGGGTTCCCAGGCCCTCCAGTTCTCAGGGCGGGGATGGGGCGGGGGTCCTGGGGGAGGGCAGGCTCGGTCGGCCCCCCAGGGAGGGGTTCTGGGCGCAGGCCAAGGGCCACAAGGGCCCCCACTGAGGCTAGAAGGGGCGGGACCAGGGGCGGGTTGACCCAGCCCAGTCGCCAGGGGGAGCCGGAGAAGGGGCAGCTCGCAGTTTAAGCCAGCGCCAAGGCCTCAGCCTCACCCCATTCCTGGCTACCCGACCGTCCCGCGCGTCCCCAAGGCTCTGCCGAACCCTCTCTTTCAGGGACTCCGACCCCGAGGGAGCCCTCTTGGAGCCCTTGTCCCGTGAGGCTCCTGGTTGCCCAAGGCTCTAAGCTCGCCCGGTCCCGGGGCTGCTCCTACCTGCGCCAGTGCCGGTGGCCCCCGCTGTGCACCTGGTGGCGGGGGCGGCATGGACCCGACACCTGCGCTAACTGATCCTTCCTCTCAGGTTACAGCCCAGCCCTTGCCCGTCCGCGCCTAAGAGCGCCTATGAGCTCTGTCGGCCTGACATCACCCAGCGCCAGCCAATCCCGCGCTGACCCACTGCCAGCAATAGGGGATGCCACGGGGGCTCCACCTGCGTGGCCACGACCCGCCGGCCCCGGGAGCCAGATGTGGCCCCGCCCCTGCAGCTCTCTCCCTCCGCTAGGTGCTGAGCACCCAGCCTTCACTCCCACCTCCTCCACTTGTGCCCTCCATACCGCGTGGACCGAGGGCGGGGAGCCACACAAGCAGCGGAGCCCCCGGTATTTGGTGCCCCTGGGTTCCGGGTCACGCCCGAGCCCTTCCCCGCCTGCATCTGGAAACCATCGACATCCGCGTAAGCGACACCGACACCCGCACCTAAGCCTCGGGTTTCAGGGGCGGCAAGGTGGGCTCGGATGACAGCGCGGTGGCCGGCCCGTCGCAGATACCCCCCGCTAAGCCTAGCCGAGGGAACAGGACATGGGGCGGCGGGGCCAAAGGCCGAGTCCCTGTGCGGGGGCTGTCCCCTGTCCCCCCCCACCCCCCGTGCGTCCCCGAGGTGGCCCTGGACCTCTAAGCCCCACCCGAACCGGCTCTCCTTGCAGGAAACAGGACACCACAGGATTTGTTTTCTGGGCCAGCCCGCCCCCTGGGCGCCCCCTGCAGCCCCAAGGCGCGGATGCCACGACCTGGCTCCAGCTTCGGTCAAGCAACGGCCAGGCCCAGGGGGCGGAGGGGGGGCGCCAGGCGCAGTGGGCACACAAAGGGCCCTTTGTGGAACTGCCTGTCGCCTGCGGCCCTGCACGCACACAGCCGGTAGGGGCATGGGACCTCGATATCCCGGCGCTGAGGGGAGTGGAGGGGGCACAGGCCCGGCCACCTGTCCTGTGGCTTTGGGCAGGGCCCATACAACCGGCCCTGAAAGTCCGCTTGCCCTTGGCCCCCTGCAGTCCTCTCCTGGGCCCTCTCCACCTCACAGAGATGAAAGGGGAACCCAATTGAGAACCTGGTCCCAGATGGCATGAGGGGAGGGTGGAGTCGCTGTGGAGAGTGTCCCTCCCCTCCCCCACCCAGTGGCCTTGTGACCTGGGACACCTGTGGGCAAATTGGTTCCTCAGCTTGGCTCTGGAGTGGTTTGCCTTGGGCTTGAGAGAAAACCACAGGGCAGGGCTCCCACAGGGCCCTCCGGGGCCTCCACCCCATACTCAGCTGCCTGTGGTCTCAGGCTGCCCCCCACGTCCCACACCAGCCTGCTCTGCCCTGTTGGCCAGCACCCCAGGGCCCCCTGTGGGGCTCCCCGCCCAGGAGGCTCAGCTACCCAGCCCAGCCCTCTGCCTCCAGAGCCTCAGCCAGGCCCCCAGGGGCCCTGACATCCTGGGCACCTCACACCCAGCGTGCCCACACTGGACACAGCCCCTCCCCACAGGCTGGCTTCTCCCCTGCGCCTCCCATCGCAGGACTGGCCCTTCCACCAGCCTGGGCACTCAAGCCCCAAACCGGAGAGCCAACCTCAGCTTTACCCTCCCACAGCCCCCACCGAGTGCTGAGTCCTGCCACTGCGCTCTCTCCCTTCCTCCACCCTCCTCCTGGCCCTCACCTCCACAGCCTTGCCCCCTCATCTCCCACCTGGAAGACAGCCCCTTGGGGACCATTCCCCACCTGAGCCTGAGGCTCTGGGCACAGGTAGGTCTGCGGAGGGGGCAGTCTCCGCACATATTCTCTGCCAGTTCTGTGACCCATGGAGGAGGACCCAGGTCCCTGAGAGGCCGGCTGTCTGATCACATGTTCTTTCACGCATCCCCAGTTCCCAAGAAGGTGGTGGCTTTGTCTGACTCATCTCCCTGTGCCCGGTGCCCAGCCCTGAGTCCCCACAGGTCTAGCCAGGAGCTTTGACTCTTGAATAGGCCACCGGCCCAGGCCCCCCCTCCCCACTCCCCTCCCCATGAGCCAGGCAGTCTCTTGGCTTCAGTTGCTGCCTGTCAGCCCAGTCCCAGCACTGGGAGGCAGGCAGGTGGGTGGAAGAGTCACTACCTCCTTCAAGGCCTCTGTCTCCACGGTCTCCACGGTCTCCACGGTCTCCACGGTCTCCACGTGGCGGAGTTTGCTCTTGGTCTGCATGTAGATGTCCGCAGCATGTGGCTCCACGGGGGGCCTGGGAGCAGGGTAGCCTGGTGGGGGTGGGGGCAGTTGGGTGCTTGGAGGTGGGGGCGGTGGAGGGAAGCCGGGGGGTGGTGGCGGTGGCGGGGACGTGGTTCTCTCCATCTTGCCCTGGGGTCGGCCCAGCTCGGGGCTCAGCATGTCCACGTAGCTTTGTAGATCTGCAGCTCTTGAACTGGCAAGGCCTGGGGAGGGAGGGAAGGCGGGGTGCGGGGTTTTGCAGACAGGCTGTCCCCCAGGACGGAGACCTTCTTCGACCCAGAAGCAACTTGCCAAGGGGTGACGTGGGCTTAGGGACGCAGCTTCCTACGGCACACTGAGGGCCCCAGCAGCGCAGTGCCCACCTCGCCCTGCCCTGCCCTCCCGCCTCCCCCAGCCCTGCGTGTGTTGGGGAAAGACTCTGCACTCAAGTTTGGAGAGGAGGCCCCGGGGTGGGGGGAGGCTTGCAGCTCCAGGGCCTGCCTGGGGAGCAGGGCCACTCAGAGGGTGAAGGTGTAGTCCTGAGCTCAGACCTGACACAGCAGAGCGGCTGGAGTCCGGACAGCCATGCCCCAAGCTGCAGGGCACCCCACCATCTCTGGAGGCCACCACCCGGCAGCATGAAGCAGATCTGGCAGGTAGCTGGTCACCTAGGCTCAGGGTGTGATCAGCGCGTGTGTACACACATGCCTAACATTTGTGCGTTCGTGTGTGTAGGTTTGCGAGCATCTGCACATTTCTTTGTATTTACAAATGTGTTTGCGTCGGTCTGTGGACGTGGGGTGTGCGTGCGTGTGTGTGTGTGTGTGTGTGTGTTCACATGTGTACACATGCCCAGAGCATGGGACTGGAAGGCTGTGTGTCCGTGTAGGTGTGTGCGTGCATCTGCACGGTGTTGTATGTGTGCTTGTGCGTGCGTATCTGTGTGCTGTGCATACATGTGTGCACTCTTGAGTGTGTGTAGGTGTGTGTAGTCCAGGGAACATGTTGGGGGGGCGAGTCACCTGCAGAGGGCACATGGGTTTTGTCTCAGGGTGAGGAAACATGGTGCACCCTCACCTCAGGGTGAGGAAACACCTGTGGGTGTACAGGCGTGCTTGTGAGGCGCACACACCAGCACGAGTGTCACCTGCCTCTCCCCAGGACCAGCAGCCCTTCCTGGTGACCTGGGCAGCCTCCAGTGTCCGCTGTGGGCCGAGTGGGCCTGGGGCTGGGCCCTCAGGGCCCAGTGGTCCGTCCCAGTCTGCGCTCCCTCCTCCCTCTTCCCAGCCTGGCCCACTCACCACGTGAGGAGGAGCGCTGGCCCTTGATGCTGGAGTGGCTGGAGGAGCAGGAGTCGTAGTTGGAGAGGGTGCTGGTGGGCGAGCTGAGGTCAAAGTTCAGCGGCTGGACCGACATGGTGGTGTTGGGTGAAGACATGCCAGAGTCGGGCTGCTTGGTCTCCAGCTCAGCTGACGGATCCCGGGACAGCACGCGGTGCTCCACGCTCTGAATGGGAAGGGGGGGCAATGAGGTCGACGATGAAGACCAGTGCACTGGGGCCAGGGTCCTGCTCCAGCATGTCCTTGCTGTGTGACCCAGGCCAGGCTACTTCCCTCTCTGGGCTCCCACCCCATTATGAGAATGTCTTCCCAGGCTGAGATTCAAGCCCAGCCCTGTGGCAGCAGGACCCCAGTTTCCTGGGAAACTCCCACCGCAGGCCTTCTTTGCTCAAGGGGGTTGAGAGACTGTCAGAAGAGGGGGCCCTGGTCCGGACCCCAAGGGCAAGACTGCCGTGGCACCAGCCTCCTTCTCCTTCCTCATCAGAGGGATGGGCTCCAGTGTACTTGGGGGGGGGAGGGGCTCGGGGCTCCTGAGCTGCAGCTGATGGGAACACCTGAAGCAGCTGGAGTAGGGGGAGGCGGGCGGGGCCCCCACAACTTGCAGGGAAGACTAACTCCCCATGACCTGGCCAGCAGCCCTGGTCTCTCCTTGCCCTACTGGGGCAAATCCCAACACCAGCCCAGCCCGTCTCCTGAAGGGGCCCTTGGAGTCTGGCAGGCAGCCGAGCTCAGGCCATAGGCGTGCTGTCCCCACCACCGTCTGTGCCCCTGCCCACGGGCCTGACCCTCCCGGGATGGGAGCGCAGTGGGGTGGGGGCCCTGCTTACATTGCCCATGCTGGCCTTGCTGCCGGCAAGCCTGCTGGCTGGCTCCGTCCGCTGCCTCCTGCCCAGGCCTGCTCCTCCCTGCCCCGTGCCCCCTCCCCTGCCTGAGAAGTGTCACAGGCCCCCTGGGAGCGGGAGGCAAGCCTCGCACCAGGTAACAGCTCAGCAGCCCTGCTCATTGGCCCTGTAATTAGGGGCTCTATGGGAGTGTTTGCCTTTTCTGGGCCAGCATCCTGCATGGCTTGGATCTGTCTCTGCCGCAGCTGGGCCTGTCTGGGTGAGGGGGCCGAGGGGCCCCGCAGCCCGCCCAGTTCAGGGGGGCCGGGCCAGGCCCTGCTGCCTATTCCATGAGCCAAGGGGAAGCACAGGGGCTGGGCTTGGAGGGAGGGGAGGCTGAAGATGCTCTTTTCTTGGCCGTCAGCAGTGGGCACTGGGGGTGCCCGGCCCTGACCCCACGGGTAACAGAGGCTAGGGGCCCAGGCTCTGCAGCCTGGAACACTGGCTTCAAATGTCACCCCTCCTACTTACTAGCCAAGTGACCTCAGGCAAGTCACCTGTCCTTTCTAGACCTGAGGGTCTTTATGTCAATGGGGATAACAGTACTTCCTGCCCCATTAAGGTATGAAGATTTTAAAAGTTAGCGAAGGGCCAGGATACGGTAGCGGTAGCGAGTACGTGCTATGATACAGTGTCAATACTAGTATTGATTTACTGTGGAGGTTGAGATCGTGCCATAGAGCACTGGCAGGCTACTCGCCAGTGTGAGAATTCAAGGGATGGTATTGATTGCTTATCGCCGGCAACTGAAGCTGCTGTTTAGGGGAGACGGAGGGGCGGGGGCTTTGTGCCACCTGCCACCCCCCCCCCCCAAACAGAATCGTACACTCTCTCAGTGGGCAAGAACCACCTCTGGTGCAGGAATGCCCTTCACAGCATCCACCCCTGTGTGTGTGCCCTGGTGACAGAGTGCTTACTATCTCTCAGACCGTTACTCTCTCTGGGTGGCCCTTTTGGCGGCGGCATTCTTCCTTGGGTTCAGCTGCAGTCTGTGACCTCTGGGCCTAGCTGTGCTCTGGAGTGCCCAGAAGCCCGGTGCGTGCACACTGGGCAGACGGTGCTGTGGGCAGGAGGCCATCCCGCCTTCTCCCCTCCAGACCTCATTTCCTAGTCCCTCTTCCGGCCAGGCTGCCCCCTAGAGCCGGACCTCCTGAAAGGCACCTGTGAGGCCCCCCTTCCGTGCTCCCTCCTGTCCCAAAGCAGGCATTACACCAGATAAGGCAGGGCCCTGGACTTGGAGCCAACCACACCTGAGCTCAAGTCCCAGTAGGTTACTTCACAGCTGTGCAACCATAATAAAATAATTTAAAAAGAGTGATAGAAGTTTCCGGTGATGAAGGAGCCGTGAAGTGAGCAAACATACCCTGTAGTGGTCAAGAGCGGTGGCTCTGGGCCCTGCCACTCAGACTCCACCCATTAACAGCTGTGTGACCTTGGGTGCGGTGGGGACATTAACACCGCCTACCTTAGAGGCGGTGGAGAGTTAAATGAGCTACTACTGTGGGCTGTGGGCAGGTGAATGAACTTGACTATTCCTGTTGGTATGTGTCCTGTGATTCCTCCAAGCCTTCCTTCTTACCGGGAGGACTGACGCTGATTCCCTTCCCCTTGACCCTTTTCCTTCACCCCCTCCTCCTGCAAGGGTCAGTGGCTCTGGGCTGAGAAGGGTAATGGTCTAGGACACTTCCTCACTGTGTGACCTCAGACAAAGGGCTTCAGGCCTGCGAGCCTCAGCTTCCTCCGCGGCAGAGGGGTAACAACACTACCCCTGGGGGCAGCGGGGGACAGGGTGGGCGACGAGATTAAGCGGGGGGGGGGGGCAGCGCCGCTGTCATACCAGCTTCTCCACGGTGCGCAGGTAGCGGGTGCAGTGGCTGTGGCCGTTGTAGTCCGAGAGGTCGGCCGCCGTGTACCCGTCGCAGTCGCGGACATCCAGCTCCGCGCCGTTCACTACCAGGATCTGGCAGCACTGCGGGGGGCCCGCGTATGAGGACCCCCGGCCGCTGGCCCGGAGCCCCGGCGCCCGGGCGGGGCTGTGCTGAGAGCTCGGCGCCAGCAGAGGGCGCCCGCCCCGCCCCCACTACGGCCCCGGCCCGGCCCCGCCCCCCGGCCCGGCCCCGGCCCGGCCCCGCCTCCCGCTCCGCCCCGGCCCCTCCCCGCCTCCCGCCCCGGCCCCGCCTCCCGCCCCGCCCCGGCCCCGCCCCGGCCCGGCCCGGCCCCGCCTCCCGCTCCGGCCCCTCCCCCTCCGGCCCGCCCCGCTCCGGCCCCGCCTCCCGCTCCGGCCCCTCCCCCCTCCGGCCCGCCCCGCTCCGGCCCCGCCCCCACCTCCAGTTCCCCGTTTTCAGCGGCGTCGTGCAGAGGGGTCCCGCCCCACAGGTCGGTCGAGATCTCGCCGCCGTGCAGCAGGAGCCAGCTGAGCACTTTGGCGTGGCCGCGGCTGGCCGCGAAGTGCATGGCCGTGGCGCCGTCATTGTCCTGCTCCGACAGGCTCACGTCGGTGCAGCTCACCTGGGCGGGACGGGGCGGGGGAAAGACGGGCGGGGGCTGGGCGCCGGGCCCCTCCAGGCCCCGCCCCCGTCGGTGCCGGTAACTTCGCGAGCAGACCCCGCCCTTTCCCGGGCCCCGCCCCGCCCCCCGAGCTCACCAGCCACACGATGACCGGGCAGTGGCCCATCTGCGCCGCGGCATGCAGCGGGGTCATGCCGTCTAGGGCGCTGAGGTGCGGGTCCGCGCCGCACTCCTGCACCAGGTACTGCGTCACCTCCAGGTGGCCCTCCTGGCACGCCAGGTACAGGGGCGTGGCACCGTTCTTTGTTTGGGCGTTCACTCCCCTGCGGAGACACAGCACCCACCGTGGGCTCTCAGCGCCCGCCACCCTCCAAAGCCTTCTTACGCCCCTCGAGCGCTTTTGGGGAGCTCTGGGGGGCTGGGAGAGTGGGTCGGAGAAGGTCTGGTTACCCGGCCCCGCTACAGCTGACTCCCTCTGGGCGCTTGGTCCTGTGCCAGCCTCCCTCTGGCCTGGCCACTCGGCTCCAGCAGCCTCCCGTCTGCATTGTACACCTGAGTTAGTCCCTGTCCTCAGGAAACAGCCCAACCTCGTCGCCAAGGTCTACAAGGCTGTGGCGAGCTGCCTCTTCTTACCTTTTTGGCCACACTGACCCACTGTCACTGTGAGCCCCCAAGTCCCCCAACCTGCTGTCTTACCTTTATGCCTTTGATCAGGTCCCTCTCTATCTTGGAATGCCCTTCCTTCCTCCTCCCAAGGACTCAGTCCAGATCCCTCCTCAAGGAGGCCTGCCCTGATTTCCCCAGGCAGAGCCTGCCTTTCCTACCTCTGTGCCCTGTATGGCCCTGGGCTCACTCCACCACTGCCCCTCATGCTTGATTGAACATAACTAATTTTGGCCTCGGCCTCTCCTGGAAGACTGAATTCCCAGAGGGCCGGGTAGTAGGGTTGCCAGGTAAAACACAAGATGCCCTGCTAATTCTGAATCTCTGGTTAACAAGAAATCATCTTCTAGTATGAGTATATCCCAAACAAAGCATATTTAGTGCAAATAATGTTGCACTAAAACATTAGTTGTCATGTATCTAAACTAAACTTACATTGGATATCCTGTTATCAGTCTGTCACCCCTGCAGGCGGCCACCATTCACAGAGCACCTCTGGTGTGCTCTGATATTGGTGGGTAGGTTCTCACTGAATGCCCTAAGGTAGGTCCTATTGTCATGCCCATTTTGCAGAGGGGCAGTTGAGGCGCTGGGGAACTGGGAATCAACCCCACGTGGTGGAGTGCTGCCGGGAAACGGAAGCTGGCCCTGCCACTGACTCTCTTTTTCTGACTTCATAATGGCTGTGGACAGCCCAGAGCTCAGTTACCACAGTTGGGCACTAGGTGGAGCCACAATCTAGGAGCAGACGCAGGAGCTGCGTGCCCACCGAGCTCCCCAGGGAGTCTCAGAAGCTCTGGGTGGGGCCTGTGCCCACCCCCCACCCCCCGTGCTGGGTCAGCCCTCTGTGCCCCAGGGGGTGCACCCGACTTCACATCTTCCTACCCATCTGCCTCCCCAGTCTATCTGCGGGCGACATCAGTCACACACTCCATCAATGTCGGTCCACGCCCTCCCTCCCTCATCCAAGCGCTCGCCCAGCTGTTCTTCAACATGGGCACCAGGCCACCCAGTCCTCCTCTGCCCACTCACCCGCCCTCCTGTCACCTCCGACGTGACTTGGTCCCTTTCCTTCACACACCCCTTGGGGCCTCCCAGCTGACTTCTCCCCGTCCCTAAAACCCTGGTGCCTGTCCACGTCTCTGACCCCTGACCTCAGGCCACCTGAAGCCCCCCACTGGGCGCCTCCCCACTCTCTCCTTACTCCTGACACAGGCACCTCCTCGCTAGACACAGAGCTGCCATTTTCTAGGGCTGACGCTGAGCGTGGCACTTTACACATTTGGGGTGGGACAGAGACCATGGCTGGCTGCCCTCCGTTACCAGACCCGTGAGGGGCAATGGTGCTCACGAGCCGACAGGGCACACAGTGACAGAGACTCATCCACATGCCTCTCCCCAGGAACACGCTGGCCTGCAGCCACCAGCCTCCACACCCCAGTGCCATCGTCACCCCCCCACGCATTCACATACTGATGTGACAGTAACAGCCTGCTTAATATTTCATGACCGACACTCAGTGGCCTGAATTATTCACCCCGTAACCAAGGTACAGTGAGTGCTGGGGTCCTGGGGATCAGAGGCTGAGGGGGGCCACCACCCAGGACCCACTGAGACCTCTCTGGGGAGGTCTGAGGCAATGCTCACAACATGGGGCGTCAGATCTGCCAGGAGCCCTGCCCTCCCAGCACCCCCTGTTTGGCAGGCGTCCATGACCCAGGGGTGGCCAGCCAGCCTGGGAAGGTCTGAGAAGCTGGCACAGAGCAGGACCTGAGCAGGAGGGGGCAGGCCAGTGGCTGACACTCCCTACTGGAGTCGCTGGAACAGAGTAAATGCTCAGGAAACGTTCCAGCTTATCCCCCTTACTGTTAGTACTTCAGCCTCTGCAATCCTGGAGCCACAGCCTCCGGCCCAGGAGACCCCAGCACAGTGAGGCAGGTATGCTGATGGGCAAGGGTGGGATGGGGGTCCCTGGCCTTGTCACCCTCTTCTACTTTGCAAGAAGGGCGGGGGCCCCCTCATGCTCACTGGGGGAAATTATAAAAGTATGGATGAGCCCAAGGAGCACACAAGGAGCACACTTAATTAATCTAGATGGACAGAGATGAATGGATAACAGCGGTAATGATGATGGGCACCGGCGATGGCGGACGCCGTCCATCAAACGACTGGTCTGTCCCAGGCACCGTGTGTGCCCGGAGCTTTCTCACCTCGCCCTCGCAGTGACGGCTGGGGCAGGTGCTGGCATTGCCCCAGATGACAAAACTGTGCAAAGAAGCCTAAGGCCGCTCGGGGAGAGACATGCAGGGAAAGACCTGGCTTTGAGAGGGACTGAGGGGGCACCTGGGGGCTCAGTCAGTGAGGCGTCTGACGTTGGCTCAGGCCATGGTCTTATGGTTCGTGAGTTGGAGCCCCGCGTCGGGCTCTGAGCTGACAGTGCGGAGCCTGCTTGGGACTCTCTTTCTCTCCCCCCACCTCTCTCTGCCCCTCCCCCACTCACATTGTTTCTGTCTCTCTCAAAATAAATAAATAAACTTTAAAAAATTAAAAAAAAAAAAAAAAAGGAGGGACTTGGAGTATGAGCCCAGCCAAGCTGGGTCACGGTCTTGCCTCTTGTCTCTTTGTTCTCGAAGCCGTCTGCAGAGGGTGCTTGGAGACCCCTCAGCACAGGCTGGTCACCTGGCATGAGCCTGAAACCTTTGTTATATTTTGGGCCCCCTCGTCCCTGAGCTTCTGTGGGGACACTGCTGGGCTGGGGTGTCGGGCTCAGCCCAGGTCAGGCCAGGCATTGGTTCTGCTGTGGAGAGTCACCGGAGGACAGGGGTGGGGTCTTGGGGGGTACTTCTGGCCTCAGGATCCCACCTGCTCTCACCCATCAGGTTCTTGCCAAAGTGACACTAAGGGTAACCACTCCAGTCCCAGCCCCTGCCCTTGGCCCTGGCCTCCAGCCACCACCCTGACTCTAGCTCACTAGGTGGGACCCTAGTGAGTTCTTAAGCTCCTGAGCCTCAGTTTCCATATATGGCAAATGGGCATCATAATTGTCCGGCATCTCCTTGCCTCTTATGAGAGGACAGAAGAGGGAAGCTTTGAAAGGGAGCACATTTCCTTGGAGGGAGGCTGATGCCGCAGCCGTATTCTGACCGGCAGACTCCCTCACCCACCCACTGGGTCTCAACTGTCACCCCCTGTGGCCAACCCCAGGGGTCTCCCCATGCTCCTCTGACTTGGCCATTCCCTAGCCTGTGCCCCTCCCCCTCTCCTGAACACCTCTTGGCTTCCTGGACCAGCGGTTGACTCACCTGCCAAGCCTCCTAAGCCTTCTTGGCTGGGCCCTGGCCTTCACCTGACCTCCACATGTTGGGATGCCCCAGGGCCTCCTTTCTTTAAAAATTTTTTTAATGTTTATTCATTTTTGAGTGAGAGAGAGGGACGGACTGCAAGCAGGGGAGGGGCAGAGAGAGAGGGGGGACACAGAATCCGAAGCAGGCTCCAGGTTCTGAGCTGTCAGCACAGAGCCCTACGCAGGGCCCGAACTGTGAGATCATGACCTGAGCCGAAGTCGGATGCTTAACTGACTGAGGCACCCAGGTGCCCCAGGGCCTCCTTTCTGAACAGTCTGCCCACTGCTGACGTCATCCACTTCCTAGAGTCAGAGGCTGCCTGCACCCCCATGCTCCTCTCTCTAGCTTGAACCTGGAGTCTCTATCTGGCCCCCACCTCCACCCACTGGCCCTTGTGTGCATTGCCCAGGCCTCTGGAACTTTACGTGCCTAGAGCAGATCTCTTGCCTTTGTCCCTCAAACCCTCCCCAGCTTGCCAACCCCATTTTGGTAAAGGACGCCACGCTACCTTCCCTCAAGCCCAAGCTCTAGGAGTCTTTGGAGATCCCCAGCCCTTGACCTCTTTATAGGTCTGAAACTCCCTAGCAACAATCACGTAAGTCATATTTTTCTTCCTCTATGGAAAAAAGAGGACACGAGTGAAGAACTGCAACAACACAGCAAAAGTGGAATGCTCGCTGGAAATCTCCGTCCAAGACTGGTGCCGGCTTGCTCTTGCCGTTCCCATAAGCAGCAAGGAGCGACCTGCCCACGGAACAAACCAGATCAGGTCCAAGAACAGCATTTCCGGCGGCCCCTCCCTTTGCCAATAATTTCTGCTTCAAGGAAGGTCAGGAAGGAGCTGACCCCCCGAGGATCAGGTGTAAGGCTGCCCTGGATAAAAGTCACGGATCCTTTGGTGGCTCTACCTCGATTGTCCTCCACACATGCCCCCTGGCTTATTTGAAAAGATCCCAAATTAGGCCTGGCGCAGGGAAGAAATGCAGTCGTGATTTGAGGAAGGTTCTAGAACAGTCAGCTTTACACCCAATCCGTCTGCAAGCCGGGCTGAGATACCCTTCCCTGCAACTCTCCCAGCCCTCCGGGCCTTCCTTCTGGTCCTCGGTGAAGCCAGACTTGATCCCAACCTCTGCCTCTGCTGGTGCTCCTACCCGTGGTGCTCCCACGCCAGATTTCTGCAGGGCTGGCCCCCCTTTTTATCCAGGTCTCAAATCAGCTGTCACCTGCTCTAGGAGGCCTTCCTTGACTCCCTCACTTCATTTATTTTTTGTTTGTTTTTTTAAGATTTTATTTTTATTTTTAAACATTTTCACTTATTATTGAGAGACAGAGACAGAGCGTGAGCAGGGGAGGGGCAGAGAGAGGGGGAGACACAGAATCTGAAGCAGGCTCCAGGCTCTGAGCTGTCAGCACAGAGCCAGATGCGGGGCTCGAACCCACAAACCGTGAGATCATGACCTGAGCCGAAGTCGGACGCTTAACCGACTGAGCCCCCTAGGCGCCCCTAAGATTTTATTTTTAAGTAATGTCTATACCCAACGTGGGGCTCGAACTCACAACTGAGATCAAGAGTCACATATGCTCCACCGACAGAGCCATCCAGGTACCCCTTGACCCCTTCAATTTAAAGAAAACCCCATCGGCTTCTACCAAACTACCCCGTTTTGCCTTATGGCACTAGTCACCGGAGATGTCTTGTGTGCCTATTTGGTTCACCCCAGGGACACAGATCACCAGGCTGCCACAGGTCATGAAAAGAGCAGACCCCTGCTGTCCCAGAGCTTGGTTCCCCTATAGCTCCCAGAGGGCAAGCCAACACACATGCGAAGGAACCTCTCTGAACCAGGCGGGTGCTCCCCACCCGTCCCCTCATTGGGAGCCCCCGGGAAAGTAGGCTCCAAGAAGCTGCGAGGGGTCATGACACCCCAGGCTCTGATGGGGCATCCAGTTGTCGTTGTTGAGTGAGCAACTGTGGGGGTGAGTGAGATGGGCAGCCGGGCGGGGAGCTCTGCGACATCCCCTCGCACGTGGCCTCAGCTGCTGCTCTGTTGCCCGGCGGGCCCAGGGAGTCCCAGCTCGGAGTGCCATCAGAGGTCACCCTCAGTGAGCTGCACGTGGGGCCGGCCAAGGCCTGGGGGTTCCAGCCTCCTCACGCGTTCGACCAAAATTTAGCGCGTCTCAGGCACTGGGCCTACAGGAAGGGGAAGACAAGGTCTGCTCTCACCGGCTGGGGAGGTGCGGCAAGAGAACGCCCCAAGACGCACAGAATGTAACGTCAGGTGGTTAGGAGGGTCCTAGGGAAAATAAAGCAGGGTGAGCTGCTGGGCAAGTGACAGCGTCAAGGAGGCCTGGGCAGGCCATGCGGAGGAGTGGGGGTGGAGCCAAGCCTCCAAGTTAGAGAGAAGGTTCCAGGCGGCAGGAACAGCCAGTGTGAGGCATGTCAGCCCGCTGGAGGAGCTGCAAGGAGGCCCAGGAGGTGGAACGGAGTGCGGAAGGGAGAGCAGCTGGACGTGGGGCGTGCGGGGTGGGCCAGAGTGAGGAGGGCCCCTGGGCCGTTGTAAGGAAGTGGCCTTTCCTATCAGTGGTCAGGGAGCCTGGGGCCAGTCCGGGGATCAGACTTGCATTCTCAAAGGTGGGCAGAGCTGGACAGGAAGAGGGCAAGGGCCAGGGCAGGGGAACCTGAGAGATTAGGGACTGGACCAGGAATGGGAGACAGACCTGGAGACGGGATATGGTTTGATCGAGGCCACACAGGGAACTGGGGAACCCGTGGGGCCTCAGCTGCTCAGTTAGCCTCTCTGAGACACCATTTCTGTATCTGCCAATACCGTGCCGCAGCGACATTTGTGTAACTCACTGATGTATCCCTGGCACTTGAAGTATTACCTGGCATAGGGACCCTGGGGGCTCAGGTAGTTGAGCATCCAACTCTTGATTTCGGCTCAGGTCATGATCTCATGGCTCATGGGATGGAGCCCCACGTTGGGCTCCATGCTGAGCATGGACTAAGATTCTCTGTCTATCTCTCTCTTTCTCTGTCTGCCCCTCTCCCCCACTTTCATTCCTTCTCTCTCTAGAAAGAAAGGGGGGGAGGGAGGGAGAAAGAAAGAAGAAAGGAAGGAAGAGGAGAGAGGAAGGAAGGAAAGAAGGAAGGAAGGAAGGGAAAAGAGGAGGGAAGGGAGGGAGGAAGGAAAGAGGGAAATAAAGAAAATAGAAGGAAAGAAAGAAAGAAAGGGAAGGAAGAAAGGAAGGAAGGAAGGAAGGAAGGAAGGAAGAAAGGAAGGAAGGAAGAAAGGAAGGAAGGAAGGAAGGAAGAAAGGAAGGAAGAAAGGAAGGAAGGAAGGAAGGAAGAAAAAGGAAGAAGGAAGGAAGAAAAAGGAAGGAAGGAAGGAAGGAAGGAAGGAAAGAATATTGCCTGGCACAGAGTAGATACTCAATAAACATTAGCTGAATAACTCAATCTGTGAACTGGGCGCATTATATAGCTACTGCCTAGGATGGTTATAAGGCTCAAACTACCATGGGGTCCTGGCACTTAGTAAGCACTCAGCAGGCCAGAGCTCATCCGGGTTTACCCTGACCGCTGGCCAGGGCACTTCCAATCTCTGTCCTGGGGTAGGGACAGAGGTCTCAGGTGAAGGAGACACTTGCACAGAGGTGGAATTGATGCAAATTTTTGGACAGACTGATTTTCCAGTTTGCTCTGACGGGCAGAGCACAGGGGCCCCAGAGGAAGGAAGAGCCCAGAGCCTCGCCGTCCTCACTATTCTCCCCAGTCTCAAAACTGAAGCCCAAGGGTCCGAGCTGAGCCTGGGGCTCCCCTCCGGCTGCACAGACCCCAGGTGAGCACATGGTAGAGGCCAAGTAAGCACGAGGTCGTTTCTGGGGCCCAGCACCCCACTGGCAAGGTGGTCAGGAGCTCCGAGGTGACACATTGTTTGTCCCTTCTCCTTCTGCCCCGACTGGAGGTCTGGTTACCTGGGTCCCCTCTACCAACCACTAGTGCTCCTGCCAGGAGGGTCGAGGCTCCTCACCATCTCCCGCAGACCCAATCCCTGCCAGCCTCCATGCTGCCAGCTTAGGGACCCTCTTTCTGTGGGGAGGATCCCCATGGAAAAACAGCCCCAGAGGCCACTGTGGCAATTCCTCCACCCCTGGAAGAATTTGCCCGACGGGTTGGGATACCCTGGAGGAGAAGCAGGCAGGTGCAGGGCGTCCCTGCAATCTCAAGCCTTTTCTAACACCCTAAGGTGCAGCCTGGCATTAGCAAGGCCTCCCCGAGGCTGTCCAGGCCTCCCACTCCTCCGCAGCTCGGCATTGCCATGGCCCGCTGCTGCCCACAGCCTCCTCCGGATCGAGTTTCTCACTGGTAGGTCTGGGAGCCCTTCCTCCCTCACCAACCGCCAGGGAGAGCTGAGCCCTTGTGAATAATTCACCGGGCTTCACAGCAGGCCGGGGAGGCTCACGGGAGCCCAGAGCCACGGCTCCCACAGCCAGGCCGCCTGGGGCCCCAGGTTGAGTGAGCCCCGTGGCCTGGGGAAGCCTGAGCCTCTGCCCTCTCCATGCCCAGCCTTCGAGAGCAGGAGTCTCTACCCCCTGAGATAGGAGTCTAAATGGGCACTGACCTCCAACCCCCAGTAGGGCCCCCCCAATTCCCTGCCGCCCCCTCCTGCCCGAGGCAAGCACACAAAAGCACTTCTTATCAGCCAGGTCACACGCTGCGGCGGGAATGGACCCAAGTCCTCTGACCACCTCTGGGAGGTTCACAGAAGCCTCCGAGGGGCTGATGGCGCATCAGCCCAGGCCATCTGGCCTCCGAGTTGGCACCAGGGCCCAATCACAGCCGGCACCTGGCATGGTCTGGGAGGGGTCAGGGTTCCCAAGGCCCTGAGCCCGAGAGATGGTGCTCTGTGGCACTGCCGGTCTTCCTGAGGCTGGGATTGCAACCCATGAAGGGTTTCAGCTTGTTCTAGGCCCCAGGCATTTCACTGAGGGGGGGTTCAGGGGCCAGCCTGGGGCTCCACCCCTCCCGCCCCAGTTCCTCATCAGCGCTTCCAGGGCTGGGTTTAGAGCCCTCTCTCAGTTTACACCATTTGGGCTAAGTTGGCATTGTCATCAGCCTGGTTTTGGGGGTCCCATTGCGTGTGCTGAGGGAGGCTTATGGGTGCAGAAGGGTGGCCACAATCCATTCATCCCCTTTCAGGACCTCAGTATCCTCTGTGTTATGTGAGGGGGGTGGGACAGGAGCGTTCGAGTCAGCACGGTGGGACGGCAGGCGTGTCACAGCTGCCACTGCCTGGCCGCAAGCTGGACAGTCCAAGTTGGAGATTTGGGAGCAGGCCCCTGGGGGGTGCTGCTGACGATGCCAGGGCGGGAGCCTGCCTCAATGGTCCCTCCCCCTAAATCCCAAGGACTGACGTGACCCAAGACCTAGCTTGTCCAGAAGCAGAGAATTCATGCCCATGAGACCTCTGGCAGGGACGGCGGTGAGAGGTCCGGGCCCGTGGGCACACCTGCTGGGCTCCCACCAACCATACCTGGCAGTGCCTGCCGGCTGAGCTGGCGGCGGGATTGGGGGGAGGGAGTCTTAGGAAGGTCGACGACCCCCCCCACCATGTGCCAGCTGCATCCAGCCTGCCTTGGGGTCATGGGGCCCGGCTGCCCTCTGGCCTGCTCCCTGGCAGCCAGCGGCCCTGCAGGCTCACTTGGTGGGGGAGCCAGTGGTGAGGCTCGACCCTCTGACCTCAGGGCTGCGCTTCTCCTGAGGCTCGGTCCTCTGTCACTGCTTACGCCCCAGGCCCCCAGGTGGACTGACAAAGGTCACCGATCAGAGCCCCTATTTGTCAGACAGTCACACTCCCCTGAGACAATCCCCCAGGACCCTTGCTTCCCCTCAGGGGCACCTAACACCGGCTCCCTCCTTCCCCCAGGACCTCCCAGGACTCCCCCCCTGCTCTGCACTGAGCCCTGTTCTTCTGCCTGCACCCACCCCACCCCTGGGAGCCCCCAGCCCACTGCTCAGCAGCTCTCTCAGACCTGTCGCTCAGACTGAGGGCCCTGGGAGGATTGGGGGGCCCCACCTCCCTTGGTGGTGGGAATGGGCTGAGGGGCCACAGGAAATGACAGGTTGCTCTCTGGATGGCCTAATCAGGGGGCCGTGGGGCTAGGACGTGGGAGGCTCCTGCTCGTTCTTGACTAGGGGTCCAGGAAGCTCTCTCAGATCTTCACCCCTCCCCCCCCCCCATTCGAGTAGTCTTGCAAATTGGCACAGGCCAGAGCTCAAGAGAGCCGCCTGGACAGGTAAGTTCCTGGAAAGGAGTGTGTGATTTTGGACCACATGCCCAGCCTCTCGGGGGCAGCCATGTGCTGGGGGGGGGGGGCATCTGCTTGCAAAGCTCTGGGGCAAGTGGCTGTGGGCAGAAGGGAAGGAAGGGAAAATTTTCAGCCTGGTTAGGAGCTGTCTCTGGCCTGGCCCTGTGGCCACTGGACGTCGGTGGCCCCGACGCGGTGATTTCCCCTGGAAAGCAGGAGGGGCAGATTGCAGGCATTCCCTGGAGCCCTCGCCCGCAGCACCCAGAAGACAGGGGAAGAGGGTTGTCCTTACTCAGGGTCGTGCCCGAGAAGAAGCCTCAGGGAGGGGAAGTCTCCTTTGGCGGCAGCGTAGTGGATGGCCAGGGCGCCTGTGTCTGTGGTCGCAGTGGGATCCCCAC
>CM053570.1:97500622-97594086 GCA_028646485.1 Cryptoprocta ferox
CCCCCCCCCCCCCCGCTCCAAGCATGCCTTCCTCCTTGCTGTTTCTGCAAAAGGACAAGAATGTGTGTGCCCGAGGGCTTTGTACTTCTTGTTCCTTGCACTTAGAACTCTCTGATCGGCACCTGGTCACCTCCTTTTCATCATCCAGGACTCCCTGCAGAGGTCACTCATTCCTAGCTACCTGGCCTGAGCAGCTAGCTCCCCGACGACACCCCGCTGCATGGTCCAGCAAGACCTGAGGGCACCTGGGTTTGCTGTCCATTGCCCCCATGGACTGGCAGTTCTGGGAGGTCAGGAGGGCGCCTGAGTCCCTAAGCCGGGTACCTGCTGGATGCTCTACTGCCAGCGGGAGCAAGCTGCAGAGATAACACAGCAGGGCCTGAGCCGCCTCCTCCTCCAGCTCAGGACGGGCAGGGCTTACATCCACCCGGAGGGCCACTGAGTGAGACTAACCAGGTGGGGTCTTGGGGCAGGAAGCCTCAGGCTGGGCTGGAGAAGCAACTCGAAGCTGGAAGGCAGGAAGGTGCTGATGTCCCAGGGTCAGCTAAGGCCCTGGGGAGGCCCCATTTACCACGCCCATCACCCCTCCCCCATGCCCTGGCCTTGGGGACACCTGCATCTCCGCCTGGGGTGGGCTGTAGCACTTTGTCCACCCTCTTCCAGACCTGATCCCGGCAGACCTGGCCTTCTGATTCTGCGCCCCACCTACACTCCAGGACTCCCCTGGATCAGTGCTTTGCTTCCCTCCCCATCCTTCCGGCCCCTGTCCCAGATTAAATACTGGTCCAGGTAAGCCCAAACCCCTCTGGCTCCCCATTACCCAAGTGCTCTTCTTGGCTGTGGCCCTGGCTTGCCAGGGCATCTTCCCTGGGCACTCTCAGTCTGGGGATCCCATCCCACCCCAAGCCCTCTGGAAGGAGCCCAATCACACCCACCCTTGCTTGAGCCAAGGGGGCTCTGGGCCAGAGCTCCCCCCTCCCCCCGGAGGAGGAAGCCCCGCGGGCGCCCAGTGAGCTGCGCGGACCCACCTGCACTCCGCAGCCGCCCTGCGAGAGCAGCCACTGCAGGCAGGCGAGATGGCCAGTGGCGGCCGCGTCGTGGGCCGGCGTGGCTCCGTTGCGCGCGCGGGCCGTGGCGGGCAGGGCGGCCTCCTCCACCAGGAAGCGCAGACAGTGCAGCTTGCCCGCGCGGGCAGCGTGGTGCACCGGCAGCGCGTCCAGCGGGTCCCGCTGCGAGGGTCTCAGCTGGCCGGCGGCGTGCAGGGACTTCAGCACGTCCAGTTCGCCCTGCCGCGCCGCCTGCAGCGCCCGCTCCAGGGCCATGGTGCCGCCCGCGGCGCCGCGACCCGCTCAGCGCCTTCCCCCGCGCGCCATGCACCTGTCCTTCGGCGGCGGGAGTGCCCGCGGCGCGGCCGTCGGGGCCCTGCGGCTCCTGGCGGGGAGGGGGGAGGCTGCCGGCCGGGTCACGGCCCCGCACTGCCTCGCCCGCTGCGCTCCACATCCGCCGCGCTCTGGGGCTGGGGGGCCCCCCCCGCGGGCGCCCGGCTTAAGGCTGGGGCCCGCCCCCCGCGCCGCCTCCGCCCCGCCCCTGCCGCGCCGCCCCGCGGGCTGGCGACAAAGGCCAGGGCGCAAGGGGACTTCTCTCCTGATTGAGCTCGCGTAGAAATAGAGACCCCGGAGGGCCGCCAGACTGGGTTCGAATTTGAGACCCGTCCAGTCGCTGGCGAACGGAGCCCCCAAACGAATTAATTCTCCACCCCAGTGCCCACTACATGCTGTTCCGGGCGCTGGCGACGCAAGCCAGCAAATAATTACCACCATTCCAGAGATTGACGAGTGTCCCCAGAACGGAAATACGGAGTTAGAGAGTGAATTGTAGGGGCTAGGGGGGTGGTCAGGGAAAGGTCTGAGGAGATATGGTGGGCTGGGTTTTGAATGATAAAAAGGGGGCATTCCAGGCAGGGTTGACAAGACCCTGAAGCAGGGACAGGTCACACAAGTCCTTGAGGGGCTCTGGGTCTGTGCCAAAGTGGGAGCAGCCGGTGCTGGGCCCGCCAGGCCCCAAGAATTGTCCTCAGAGCCTCCTGGAGGCAGAAGAAAGAGGAGGAAGGGCCCATGAATTCCTGGTACATTCAGGTGTCTGGGCCTGGAGGCTGTGAGCTCAGAGAACACCGAGGACTTCTGTCTGGGGTGTGTGGGGGTGGTGGTGGTGTTCAACAATGAGCTGCGGGTGCTGGGGCTGCCAAATAGGGAGAAAGGAAAGTAGGCATTCAAGGGCTGGGGACAGCAGGGAGATCACCAGAGCAGTCTCCTGGAGAGCAGGGCCAGGACCGTTCCCTGAGGGCTCAGGAAAGTTCTAGGAGGCAGCAGGCCAGAACACACATGGGCCAAACCAGCCTGCCTGCATAGCCGGAAGCCTTTCGTGAGAGCTGGAGGGAGGCGTAGCCCGGGGAGGCTGCTGCCTGGTTGTGGGAGCACAGTGAGCACGTCTTGTGAAGTTGAAACAGCCTGTGCCCTTCCTTTCCCACCCCTCCCCCTCCCGTAGCCTCACCCCACTGGCGCCCTGTGAGGGCTTGTTTCACCCAGCACCTAGCTAGGACCAGCTCAGGGATGCCCTGACCTGTAGGAATGCTGTAGAATGTACCTGCTTCCAGAACAGTGGGGGTCCTAGTGTGGGACTCCGGGGCTGACACCTGGTGGCGCTGTGCACCATCACCTCCAGGGCTCCCAGGTGCCCTGGTAAACCAGAGCGGCCGGGCCTGAGTGCCTGCTGGGTTTCCACTCATTTCCAAAGGGCCAGAACGACCTCGCTCCCTCCACGGGACCTGCAACAACTGGGGCCTGGGCCCCCTACCCAGTGGTTTGCGGACAAGGGGAGGGAGGCCGGAGTCTTCTGGCAGCCTCCCCGCTTCAGCTGGCTCTGGACGCCCACTAGAGCTGCCTCTCTCTAGCACACCCAGTGGCAGGCATGCAGTGGGGCCTGCAAGGGCAGGGGGTGCTGTGAAGACAAAGAGCTAAAATGGCTTGTCTTGGGTGCCCCTCCTTCGAACCTCCTCCATGACTAAAACCCCCTGCAATTCATATTCGTCACTCCCAGACTCCTCTCAGAACACTGCCCAAACTCAGGCTGGGATCCAGGCCTTCCCTGTCCTTTTCGGGCTCTATCAGGTCCACCAGGTCCTGCCCGGTGGCCCCAGAGAGCCTACACCAACAAGGACACATTTGTGGACATCCTCCTGCCTCCCAGGTGCTCTGCTGGGCTTTACCTGCATATGAAAAAAATATATATATTTAAAAAATTTTTTTTGCATTTATTTATTTTTGAGAGACAGAGCACAAGTGGGGGAGGGGCAGAGAGAGAAGGAGACACAGAATCTGAAGCAGGCTCCAGGCTCCGAGCTGTCAGCACGGAGCCCGATGCGGGGCTCGAACCCACAAACCGCGAGATCATGACCTGAGCCGAAGTCGGACGCTTAACTCACTGAGCCACCCAGGCACCCCAAATATATATATATATATTTGGACTTTAACACAGAGACATTTATCGTTAGAAAGAGCAAATCTTACACCCAAATTGGTTTTAACAAATGCATCAGAACGGAGATGCCCTGGCCCCCACAGGTCTTTGGCTCCCTCCAGCGCAGGGCTCAATTCACTGCTTTCAGTCACCACTATTCCCTCTTCGGACAAGAGAAATTCAAGTTCCTCCCCGTCACCCAGCTGGAGGGGACAGAGTATGCCAGACTCCGGAATGCCATCTGCCTGAGCTCCACGTAGTCTCTAAGCTTTAGGGAAACAGGCAAGTGCATTTTCTGAAAAAGCCGGAGGGAGTTATGGGACATTCCTTTGCTTAACAAGCAAAACAAAAGCGACAGGTTTGGTGAGCTGATGTTCCAGCAGGACCTCGCAAGAGGGAGAGAGTCTTTCTGGGGCGTGGGGGGCACCGAGAAAGCGCGCCAGGCACGAAGTCCGCCTTAAACCTCTACTCAGAAGTTGAGCGGGAACAGGGGCCAAGCCAGTCAGAGAGAGGGGTCTCTCCCCGGGCGCCTTAGGATTGTCTCTGGTCTCCAGGCCTTGGTCACAGGTGAGGGAAGGAGTTGTAGCTGCACGGTCTCATTCTGGAAGATGCTGTTAAGAGCAGGGCCACTCCGGGAGCCACTGAACAGCCTTGTGGCTCCTCCTGCTGTGATTCTGGGAGAGTTCTGGAAAGAGAACCAGCCCGGATCTTCCTTGGGAGAGATGGCCCAGCTGATCAAATGCTCGGATTTGCTGCGGGTCCAGAACACGCTCTGAGGCTGAACGGCACAATCTGCTTTGGATGAATGGCAAGATGGAGGCATATATTTACCTGGGATGGGGTTGCCCTTCCCTTTTTATTTTTTTAAGCAATTTGGTAGGGATTTTTTAATGTTTATTTATTTATGAGAGAGAGAGAGAGAGAGAGAGAGAGAGAGAGACAGGAGAGGGGGAGAGGGAGGGAGACAGAGAATCTCAAGGAGGCTCCACACTGTCAGTACAGATCCCGGTGCAGGGCTCCAACTCACTAACCATGAGAGCGCGACCTGAGCCAAAATCAAGAGTGGAACGTTCAACTGACTGACCACCCAGGTACCCCTGTCCTTCCCTTTCTAGTTTCAGATGGATTTTCACTTAATTTCCCTACTTTGTTATTTGAGCTGCACGTGTAGCACGTCCATCTTGTCTGCCCCACAGTTACTATGGGGCATGCTTTGTTTTGCAGACAGGATGAGTGATATAAATGGCCACAGCTAACGGCAGTAATTTCCCCGTCGCCTGTGTATCTAATTTCCACAGCAACACTTATGAAAGAGGTATAGTCGCTCTCCCCATTTTACACTGAGGCACCAGGAGATTGTTTTTAAGTGTATCTTGCCTGGGGTGACACAAATGCTCAGGGCACCTCCACTGTGCCCTCCAGACGCCAGCTCCCTCCCCACCAGGAGGTTTCCTCTCATCCCCCCGCTGGGCTCAGGCCAATCACCCACCCTGTACACGCCTGTCCCCGCACCCAAGGGCAGGGAGCGGGGGGGGGGGGTGACCCACTGTACCCTCCCCTAAAGCCTGTACTCTGGCCGTCTGCCCACTCAGTTGTGTTACCTGTTTCCCTGATCAGAAATAACTCCTTGCTCCAGGCAACCAGCAAAACCCCCAGAATCCTTTGGTCGAAGGGAACTGTCTGGCCTGGTCCAAGTCCTTCACAGCAATGGGAGAATGGTGATTCTCCCCGTCCTCCAATGGTGATCCACAGGCATGGAGGGGGTGTTCTAGGAGCAGTCTTCCTCCCTACCCTGTCCCGCCAGGAGCTAGGCTGTCAGCAAAGATGCAGATGTTGGAGTAGGGTGGGCTTGTGGGCACAGAGCTGAGTCAGGCAGTGTGGAGGGATCCTGGGGGAGGGGGCGGGGAGACATGTGAGGCATCAGTGATCCACTAAGTGCTCCACAAAACCCTTTTCTGAGCCTTAAAGAACAATTCCTTACCTTGGAGGGGGCTGGTCCGTAGGTACCCTGGGCTCAAGGATGCCGGAGGACAGGGGCTCAGGCATTCCAGGCCTTGCTGGGCCAAATGTGTTGAATGTTTTGTTCTCATAATTAGGACTGTTATGGAGGTTAATGGAGGGGAGGGCTAAAGGGTGCTTGGCATAGAGTACGAGCTCCATAAATGGTGACCAGTTGGTCCTTTGAATGTCATAGATGGGGACAGGTGACCTGAGCTCCCCGGTCACCCCGACTGCTCCAGGTCCCTTCCTGATAGCCAAGCGGGTCTTCTCAGACCCTGCTGGGGGGCACGGGGCACGGGGACTTGGAGCGAGCAGCGGGGGTAGGGGGCAGAGATGGGGTTTGGGCAGCGAGTGGGGGTGGGGAAGACATCCGTCCAGTACCCTGGACAGCGCCTGTCGGCTCAGCCCCAGGGTACCTCCTCTCGGCCCTTCTCTGTGGGTCTCGCCCCCCATTCGCCCACAAGTCGGCCGGCAGTCCGCAAGGCTGTCCGTTGCCCCGCCAGCCGGTTGGGGGAGGGCAGCCCCGAGCGGATGGGCGGGGGACGCCCAGCCAGTTTGGCACAGCAACGGCCACGCGGCGCGGAGGCGGGCCCGGCGGGCGGCTGGTCACGTGAGCTCCGACTGCCCCGCGGGCAGGAACCCGCAGCTGGAGCCAATTGAAATGAAAATGAGCCCAGGGCTCCTGGATTGCCTCGTCTTCTCTGGGCCTCAGTTTACCCATCCAAATCCAAGCACGGGAGAACCCAATGATCCCTAACTTGGCGAGCCGCTGGAACATTCTCTGAGGTCGTTAGAGCCAGGGCCGGCCGTCCAGGGACTGGCCAGTTCCCAGCGGCCAAGCTGAGACTTTACTCTGGGCCGCGGTTTCCCCTTCCAGCTCAGCCCTTCAGTCCGCACAGCTACTCGGGGTTGGGGGGGAGTGCGGCCCCTTGTTTCGAAACCTACGTGGGAGCTCCAAGAGGCCCGGGCCTTAGCGGTCCTGCCGGCCTAGGGCGGGGCTCAGAGGAGGTGCTGAGCGCGGAGGAAGACACGAGTTCAGGGCGGCGAAGCAAGGTTTCGGTGGCGCCCACAGACACCCCTGCGGGTGCTCGGGTGCGCCCCTGGCCCCGCGACCCCGCCGCAGAGGCGATGCGAAGGCCGCGAGCAGCACCTCGCGGGCTCTGCAGACCCCCTCTCGCCCCTACCCTGCGAAGGAACAAAGACAGGAGGTGGGACCCGCAGGCCGCCAGACTCCGAGGGGAGGGAGAGGCGGGGCGGGACGGGCGGCGCCGCCTCCTTAAAGCCCGGCCGCGGGCTTGGGGCGCAGCCCTCCCGGGACTGCTCCCGCAGCGCGCTGCTCTTCGCCTCGCGGCTCGGTGTGCGCTCCGCGTCCGCGCGGGCGCAGGTGTCCTACTCGCAGGGCCCGCGAGCATGGGGCTGCCTCGGAGGACGGGGGACCCGGCGGAGCTGCGCAAGGTAGCGGCTGGGGACCGGGGGCTGAGCGGCCGGGGCGGGGACCTGGACTGCGACCCGCCTGACCTCGGCCTGGGCGCCCGTCCGCAGAGCCTGAAGCCGTTGCTGGAGAAGCGCCGCCGCGCGCGCATCAACGCGAGCCTGAGGCAGCTCAAGGGGCTCATCCTGTCGCTGCTGGGCGGGGAGGTGGGTGTCGGGGCTCCCGGGGGGCGGGGGTGGGGGCTCCCGGGGCGCGGGGCGAGGGGGGCGGGTGGGCCGAGGGGCCCTTGCCCCAGGAGCAGGCGAGGGGGCTCCGCGCGGCGTTCAAGGCCGAGCCCGAGCGTGGCCGGCGCCGAGGCGCCGACCCACCCGCGGCCAGGCAGTCGGCCGGAGATGTGTCCCGTTTGTCCGTGTCTCTGCCCCCCTCCCTCGTGGCAGAGCTCCCACTGCTCGAAGCTGGAGAAGGCGGACATCCTGGAGATGACCGTGCGCTTCCTGCAGGAGCTGCCTGCGTCCTCCTGCCCCGCGGCAGCGCCCAGTGAGTGACCCGCCCCGCCGCGGCCCTGCCCCACGCCCCGCACCCCACCGCGCGCCTCACGCCTATCTCCGTCCGCAGCGCCCTCCGACAGCTACGGTGAGGGCTACCGCGCCTGCCTGGCGCGTCTGGCCCGCGTGCTGCCCGCCTGCCGCGTCCTGGAGCCGGGCGTGAGCGCTCGCCTGCTGGAGCACCTGCGCCGGAGGGCGGCCGCCACCTCCCCCGACGGTGGGCGCGCTGGGGACTCCTGCGGCCCGCCCGCGCCTTCCCCGCCCGCCGGGCCTGCACCCGCGCCGCCCGCACCTCCCCGCGGCCTCTGGAGGCCCTGGTAGCCCCCTAGCCAGTCCACGGACCCTGCCGACTTCAAGAGACCCGGGGCGCAGGGCAGACTGAGGAAACCCGTGGTGCCAGCTGCTGTTCCCGTCACGAGGTACCAGCCCAGCATCCACAGGCTGGAACCTGGTTATTTGTGATCTGTGCCTCTGACTGAGGGCCATGCGCGCTCAGCTCCAGGAAGTAAGTGGAGCAGCCCAGCCACACTCCACCTTGGGTGGAGGAGAAGGGGGCAGGTGGCTGCAGGGGGAGGAAGAAGCCCCCGACCCCAGCGACTGGAAGTGGCTCTGGTACTGGGCCAGCCGTGCTTGGGCAGCTGACACGCCTGCCCCAGTGCGGGCACCAGCCCAAGGGCTGGGCCAGGAGCTCACATCTATGCTGACTGCTCACTGCCCTCCCTGCTGGCCCCTCAACAGCTCAGCTTTGGAACCTCTGGACACACACTAGCTTTGGCCTGCGGTGCTCTGCGCTCCTGGGCTCTCCTATCCCACCCTCTCAGTTACAGGGACAGGTGCAGCCAGGGCTCTGTGTTGCTGGGGGTGGGGACATTGGAAGATGGCCTTAGGAAGGACTTATTTCCCCAGCATTAAGTTACCACCTATGGACCACACACCAGTCTAGGGGGTCTTGGGGTGTGAGGAAGGGGTGGGATAAGGAGGTGCCCTGTGGCCTCAAGGACGCTTGTTGCTTTGGAGGTCCTGGGCCCAGCAGTGTCCGTGCCAGCGGGAGGTGAGCAGGGCCTATGTGCCACCCAGAGCAGCAGAAAGTCGGGGGATAAGAGCAAGTAAAGGAGCAGGAAACAAACCCCTTTCCTCATTTTCTCTGGCAAAGTGCTCCCTGCTACTCCTCAGGACAAGTGACTGGAAGCAACTTGTTCTTTGGACTTCTTTTCCCTCTGTATGGAAGCAAGGGGAGCCTGGGATGACTCAGGGAGGGGACCGCGGTCCCCCCCCCCCCATCATGTGTGCCCAGGAGGAGGGAGGGCACCTGCAGCCTGCAGGTCATGTTCCTGTTTTATGAAGGTTCACTGAGCATTCTAGGGAGGTTGGGAGTCCTCCCGGCCGTCCCCAGTCCACCCTCCCGAGCAAGGGACCAGCATCTAGGGAGGAGAGGAGCTACGGGGGGCGGGGGGTGTTAACTAAGGCCAACTCTGTCCCAGAAACCCATGGTGGCCTGGGCACTGATTTGGGGGGGAAGCTGCAGGCATTATCGGAGGAGTCAATGTTAGAACAACAGGTGAGCCCCCAGCTGCCTCTCAGGCCCAGCTGGCTGGACTGTACAATCCGAGGGGGCAGGGCTAGGGCTGAGTGCACCTCCGTGACCCCCCGGAACTCGGCACGTGGTGGCTGCTCAATGAACATCGCGAGCTGGCGAACGGGCACTGTGACTGGGCCACAGCTGTACCGAGTCCTTTTGCCTCGACCCCCACCCTCAGTCCCTGTTGTCACTTTGAATATCGGCTCCACCAAAAACTTGTGCACCCCGGGGACAAATGTGGGGGAGGGTGTGGAGAACGGAGAGGATCGTTTCTGCTGGTTTTCCCTGTTTCTGAGAAAGTAAGCCTGTTCTCCTGAGTCTCCAGGAGCAGGTGGACAAGGAGGGGCCGGGAGCCCACAAGCCCACACCCACCGCATAATGTCAAGTTTCCTCCGTGGGTCGAGGACTCCGCGTTGGGTACACACTGAGTGGGCTCCTTGTTCCTAATACGAAGATCTTTTGATACAGGTGTGAAGACAGTAAGAGCTGACCAACCAGAGGCCCCTTTCCCACTTTGGGTCTTATTTGCCACTTCTTGCTTCTGAGCCCCATCTGGGTCCTCAACCCTGTGACCCCCCTTTGACCTGTCTCCAATCAAACTATCATACAAGCAGTCAGGAAGGAGGGGTGTGTAGACAGGCCAGTGACTCATGGGATCAGGCATTGCCAGGAACCTGAACCGGGTGGCTAGCTGGCCCTGGCAGGGGGCTGAGGCATGCCCAGACAGGTGGGGTTCTGGGCCTTCGGTGAGAAGCCGGTTTCCCGGTAGGAATGGGCCACAGCTGCCCACATGTTCCAGGTGGTCCTCTGAACTGGGCTTGTTGAAACAAGGATGACACTGGCCTTCTCCACAGGGCCCTGGCAGGCTCCTCTCTGGCTATTTCTGAAGGTGAACACAGGGCAGTGCGAGCTTTTTCTATGGGGGAGGGAGGCTGCCTCACTCAGAGGGACATTTAATGATCTCTAACAAGGCCCACATCGTGCCCAGAGCCCAGCACTTGTGACCCCCTCTCTGCTATGATCCCCTGACCGAATCGAACTCTCTGGTTCTCACGCTTGGTTGGAGAAAAGGCTCCTGTGTCTCTCATAAACCGGTGGGGTGAAATGCTCCAATGACCCAACCAGGGCGCTGAGCTGTCTGGGAAACTCAGGCTGGGGCCGAACCCCAATGTCCCCTCCTCCCTGGCACCAGTTAATTTGGAGAGGGCAAATCTCGTGTCCATGAGGGAGGAGAAAGAGCAGGTTGTCAAGGACTCCTCCGATAAACATTTACAAACTGCTCTGCTCTGCCTGTGAAGCCCAGACTCTGCTGGTGAGCCTCCCACTGGTTTATCTGCAATAGGACCAGGATACACATAGCCTGCGGGGGGATGTCTGGAAGAATCTACGGCTCGGCGGAACCCTCCCCACCATGCTTTGGAGTGACCACTCCGAAGACCGTAGCAAGATATGGGCAGCTACCTCCTACATGAAACATACATATGTGGCCACATTAAAAAAAATTTTTTTTACTGTTTATTTGTGAGAGAGAGAGAGAGGGAGGGAGAGAGGGAGGGAGAGAGACAGAATGTGAGTGGGGGAGGAGCAGAGAGAGCGGGAGACACAGAATCCGAAGCAGGCTCCAGGCTCTGAGCTGCCAGCACAGAGCCGGACTCGAGGCTGGAACTCACAGACTGGGAGAGCATGACCTGAGCGGAAGTTGGAGGTTTAACCAACTGAGCCCCCCAGGTGCTCCTTTTTGTGGCCACATTTTTTAAAAAACACACTAGGTTGCTATGGGCATCCCGGAAAAGAACTAACTCAGCCAATGATGTTTTTTCCCTTGGTTTTACTCCTCGCCTGGCCGCTTACCAGTGTGGCCCTGTCTCTGGGGTACTGACTGGTAGGGGTGTGTGTGTGTGTGTGTGCGCGCGCGCGCGCGCGCGCGCAGGCACATGTATCCCTCCGCACAGCCTGGTGACCACCCTGCAGGGAGCTGCCAGGGCCTGTGACATGGGGGAGAAGGCTGCCACCCACGGAGGGTTCCCAGTGAGCAGCTGGTTTCGCTGTGGGGTTTGAGAGGCCCTGGCAAAGCCCCAGGCGCTTCCAGCAGCGTGAGAAAGGCACTTACTGGGCACGCCGAGGTGTATACAGGTGGTGTCTTGTCACCTGAGATCCACGCGGGGGCAGTAGGGAGCAGGCTGGTCACGGCTTTGCGAGGCTGGGTTCCCCGGTGGAGGAAGGAGATTCCCAGCTGAATAGGTGCTCACTGCGCGTTCTGTCGTGGCGGGTGGACCCAGACGCACCCGCCGAGGTGCTTGGCCTACTAAGAGCCTCGGAGAGAACGGGACCAAGTTATGAAAGAACAAAGAACCCGTCTAGACCTCAGAGACCAGGTTTGTGGGGCCACATTCCAATATAAAACGGTAAATACAGACTTAGGGTGAAGATAAATATTCAGAGTGAAAAACTAAATCACATCAAACTAGTGTTGCTTGCAGATTGACGTCCATGCTTTGGGTCTCTCTTGAAGCAATTTGTCTCAGACACACTTCCACAGGAAAGCTTCCTGGTGACAACCCAGACCTTTCCTCCGTCCCAGAACATTCTACCAGGTTATGTCCTTCCTTGGGAGCAGAACCGAGCTTGAGCTTCATCAGCTTCCTGGTAAACCCAGGGTGGACCCTCCAGGCTCAAATTTAAGAGCCCAGAGGGGCGCCTGGGGGGCTCAGTCGGTTAAGTGTCCGACTTCGGCTCAGGTCATGATCTCACAGTTCGTGAGTTCGAGCCCCACGGAGCTGGCTTCAGATTCTGTGTCTCCCTCTCCTCTGTGCCCCTCCCCTGCTCGTGCTCTGTCTCTCTCTTTCTCTCTCTCAAAAATAAATAAATATTAAAAAATAATATAAAAAAAATTTAAGGGGCGCCTGGATGGCTCAGTCGGTTAAGCGTCCGACTTCGGCTCAGGTCATGATCTCACAGTCCGTGGGTTTGAGCCCCGTGTTGGGCTCTGTGCTGACAGCTCACAGCCTGGAGCTGCTTCGGATTCTGTGTCTCCCTCTCTCTCTGCCCCTCCCCTGCTCACTCTCTGTCTCTCTCTCTCTCTCAAAATAAAATAAAGACATAAAAAAAAAATTAAGAGTCCAGAATGCTCAAAGACAATAACAAGGTAAATGTCTTCCATTCACTGCGTCCATTCATTACAGGCTATTATATTACAAGATATATATTTACGCGAACATTTACAGTATTTATGGCATTTTTTCCCTTTACACCTTCCTGGGAAGCTTGTGAAATGCAGATTTCCAACTCCCACCTCCAGGGGTTCTGATGCCCTATGCCTGAGTCAACACACTCACACCGTATACCTGAGACCAGATTGGTCTGCTCTAGCAAAGACACCACGTCTGAGGACTGTGGGTGCCCAGGGCTGGGGGGACGGACAGAAGACGGAGAAGGAGTTAGTGTTCAGTGGAGACAGAGCTCCAGTTTTGCAAGATAAAAAGAGCCCTGGGGACGGATGGTGGTGCTGGTTGGGTAATAACGTGAATGTGCTCCATGCCACTTAAAGATGGTTAAGATGGTGAATTTTCTGCGTATTTTACCACCAAAAACAAGAACGAAAAAGAAACTGTATCTGCAACTGGGACTGCCACCTGGTTGGCTTTGCAGTAGGTTGTTCTAGAAGATCCATCTGGTCTCCATAGGAAGTAGATTGGTCAATTAAATTAAGCTATGATAAACATGGCATCTGGCTGGCTCAGTCCGTTAGAGCACATGACTCTTGATCTCAGGGTTGTGAGTTTGAGCCCCGCATTGGGCATCATGGAGATTATTTAAATTAAGCTATGATGCCACTCTTAGGCCTTTTAAGAGTGGCATCAGTTTTTGCCACTTTGGGAATCCAAACTGTTTAGATTTACTATCCTGCTTGGGGGCAGAGTTTTATACTTTTTCCTTTTCTTTTTTCTTTTTTTAACGATTTTTATGAATCGAAGTGTAATTGACATACTGTGTTCTATTAGTTTCAGGTGCACAATATACTGATTCAACAATTCTGTACGTTACTCGGTGCTCATCACGATAAATGGACTCTTTATCCCCTTTATCTCACATCTCTCACCCACCTTCCCTCTGGTGATCACCGGTTTGTTCTTTGTATTTGAGAGTCTGGCTTTTTTGTCTCTTTTTTCTTTGTTTATTCATTTGTTTTGTTTTAAAATTTTTTCTAATGTTCATTTTTGAGAGAGAGAGAGAGAGAGACAGACAGACAGACAGACAGACAGAGCATGAGCGGAAGACGGGCAGAGAGAGAGGGAGACACAAAATCTGAAGCAGGCTCCAGGCTCTGAGCTGTCAGCACAGAGCCCGGTGCAGGGCTTGAACCCACGGACCATGAGATCATGCCCTGAGCCAAAGTCGGTCGCTTAACCGATTAACCGATTAACGGACTGAGCCACCCAGGTGCCCCTCATTTGTTTTGCTTTTTTAGATTCTACGTATGAGTGAAATCATATGGTGTTTGTCTTTCTCGGAGTGACTTATTTTGCTTAGCACGATACCTTCTAGGTCCACCCGTGTTGTCACAAATGGCAAGATCGCATTCTTTCTTAAGGCTGAATACGATTTCATTTATTTATATGTGATATATCTCACATCTTCTTTATCCTTCTCAATCTAAGGGCACTTGGGTTGCTTCCATATCTTTGCTATTGCAAATAATGCTGTAATAAACATAGGGATGCACATATCTTTTCAAATTGAGTTTTTGTTTTCTTTGGGTAGATCCCAGTAGTGGAATAACTGGATCATATTCTGTTTTTAGTTTTTTGAGAAACCTCCGTACCATTTTCACAGTGGCCACACCAGTTTGCATTCCCGCCAACAGGGCCAGAGGGTTGGTTCCTTTTTCTCCACATCCTCACCTGCACCTGTTGTTTCTGGTGTTGCTGATTTTAGCCATTCTGACAGGTGTGGGGTGACGCCTCGGTGTGATTTTGATTTGCATTTCTCTGCTGATGAGTGATGTTGAGCATCTTATCACGTGTCTGTTGTCTTTTTTGGATAGATAGCTCTTCGTGTGTTCCGCCCATTTTAATCAGATTATTTTGGTGTTGAGTTGTACAAGTTCTTTATACATTTTGGATATTAACCCCTTATCAGATATGCTGTTCGCAAATATCTTTTCCCAACTAGTTCGTGTCCTTGTCGTTTTGTTGATGGTTTCCTTAGCTGAGCAAAAGCTTTTTATTGTGTAATCCTAACAGTTTAATTTTGCATTTGTTTGCCTTGCCTGAGGAGCCGTGTCTAGAAAGGTGTTATGACTGATGTCAGAGAGATTACTGCCTGTCTTTTCTTCAAGGCGTTTTATGGTTTTAGGTCTCATATTTAGGTCTTTAATCCATTGTGAGGTTATGTGTGTGTTCGGTGACAAAGTCGTCCATTCTCATTTTCTTCCATGTGGCTGTCCAATTTTCTCAGAGGTTTACATTAAAAAAATAATAATTAAAGGGACGCCTGGGTGGCTCAGTCAGTTAGGCATCCAACTTTAGCTCAGGTAATGATCTCATGGTTTGTGAGTTCAAAACCAGCATTGGGCTCCTCGCTGACAGTGCCGAGCCTGCTTGGGATTCTCTCTCTTCTCTCTCTGACCGCCCCCCCCCCCCGTACGTGCTCTCTCTCTCTCTCAAATAAACTTTAAAAAAAGAAAGAAAAATGATTTGTTAGTAATTTAATGATAGCTTTAGTGATTTCTTAGTATACGTACTGTTAACAGATGCTAACTATCCTTCTATTCCAAAATTAACACTCTGCTTAAGAAAAAGACGCATGAAGACAAACGTGTGGTAATGCCTCACTTCTAAGTAAAGAATGGCATGGGAGGGGGTTAAACTAAGGGACAGATATTTTCCCACTATGCTTTCATTCATCTTTTTTTTTTAAATGTTTATTTTAGAGAGAGAGAGAGAGAGCACGAGCAGGGGAGGACAGAGAGCGAGGGAGATACAGAATCCGAAGCAGCTCCAGGCTCTGAGATGTCAGCACAGAGCCCGACGCGGGGCTCGAACCCACGAACTGTGAGATCATGACCTGAGCTGAAGTCGGACGCTTAACCGACCGAGTCACCCAGGCGCCCCTTTATTTTATTTTTTTTAATGTTAATGTTTATTTTTTGGGGGGGAGGGAAGGAGCAGAGAGAGAACAGGAGCAGAAGAGGGGCAGAGAGAGAGGGAGACACAGAATCGGAAGCAGCTCCAGGCTCTGAGCTGTCAGCACGGAGCCCGACGCGGGGCTCGAACCCATGAACCGTGAGATCATGACCTGAGCCAAAGTCAGACGCTTAACTGACTGAGCCCCTCACGCACCCCTGGAAGACATTTTAAAATCAACTTGATGTAGATTATATCTATTATATATACTCTAGTAGAGATTAAAAAGAAATTTTGAAACTTTCTGTGTGAATTCACTAAAAACAACAATACACGCATTATATGTTAGCCTATACATCTTATTTTCAATAAGAAATACATTTTTCAATACAAAACTACTTGGAGACAAGAGCGGCATTGTTGCATAGCTTTGCAAATCTTGCTTTCTGTGTTACTGGAAGACAGCGAGCTTCTCCCATCTCCTGCACTCAGTGTGTTGTTTTGTGTTGTTTCCATGGAAGCGTGTGAAAATGCACATAAACATATTGTTGTAAAAAAATGAAGTATTTAAATATGTTTTTCATATTTATTTATTCTGAGGAGAGCACAAGCAGGGGAAAGGCAGAGAGAGGGGGACAGAGGATCTGAAGTGAGCTCTGTGCTGACAGGCTGACGGCAGTGAGCCTGATGTGCGGCTTGAACCCACACACGGCGAGGACACCATGGACCACCTGAGCCAAAGTCAGACCCTCACCTGACTGAGCCACCCAGGTTCCCCAGAGGAAGAGTATTTCAACGTTTTAATAGTCTTTTCAGAAACTCGTGGATACTTGTCTTTGCTCCTACATCAAAACTCAACAAGTGCTAGCTCCCTCAACGTCAGCTGCGAGGCAGAGTCCAAAACCATATTGATGGACTGCGTGTTCATGCTCTGCTACCTTAAATTCCATTGATCTATCTGGCACTTTTTAATTAATTTATTAAAAATATTTTTCAATGTTTATTTAGTTTTGAGAGAGACAGAGTGCAAGTGGGGGAGGGGCAGAGAGAGGGAGACACAGAATCCGAAGCCGGCTCCAGGCTCCGAGCCGTCAGCACAGAGCCCGACGCGGGGCTTGAACCCACGAACCGTGAGATCATGACCCGAGCCGAAGTCGGATGCTTAACCGACTGAGCCACCCAGTGCCCCTACCTGGCACTTTTTTAAAAAGCAAGCTTTATGTCCAATGTGGGGCTCGAACTCACGACCCCAAGATCAAGACTCGCAGGCTCCATGCACTGAGGCAGCCAGGCTCCCCTACTGGCATTTTGAATGGGTCTTTTACCCACATGTGATTATGTAACATCATGCATTAGTCATCTGAAAAATATTGGTTCCCTGAGTTTTGCAGATCTTCCAAATACTGACTGATTTCATGATATCGTCTCGTCACACATCAGGAAGCTTCTGGAAAAACCCTGTATATTTGTTAGACAATGAGATTGGAAAAGGCAAATAATATTTTGGTGCAATTATAAAGTACATGTATCTTGTGGACCCCCTGAAAGTTCTCGGCGACCGCCAGGGGCCCACGGAGCACGCACAGGAACAGGTACAGTTAAGAAGACAATGTGGGGCGCCTGGGGGGCTCAGTCGGTTGAGCCTCCGACTTCGGCTCAGGTCATGATCTCACGTTCGTGGGTTCGAGCCCCACGTCGGGCTCTGTGCCGACAGCTCAGAGCGTGGAGCCTGCTTCCGATTCTGTGTGTGTGTCTCTCTCTCTCTCTCTCTCTCTGCCCCCCCCATGCTCTCTCTCTCTCTCTGTCTCAAAAATAAATAAAACATTAAAAAATTTTTTAAGAAGACACAATGTGGAGATGATGTGGAATCATAAAAAAACCACAACCCGAAAGAGGGCAGGAAAAGAGGGAAAAAGGAGCAGAGGACAGATGGAACGTGGAACACACAGCGGGTGAGTGGCTGGGGGCTCTGGTCAAGGAATGCGGGGCCATGACCTCTCTGTGGCCAGAAGATTACAACAGGGCCGTGATGGCCGGCATGCTCAGAGGACTTGAGAGCCAGAGAACGGTGATCTAGAAAGACTGAGGACCGAGGACACCGCGTTTGGAAACTCTGGGTTGGCAATGTAAAGAAGGCTTGCGCTCATGCAATGGCTACTATATGGCGACAGGAGCAAGCAGACCACTGCCCCCGGCAGTAGCCACGGCCACCTGTCACACCTACGTTGTACACAACGATCGTCTTTACCAGGGAGGGGTGCTGTTTCAGGGAGAGCACAGGCAGGAGCCTTCTGGGGTGCCGGTGATGTTATCATTCGTGGTCTGGGGGGCTAATGGGTGTATTTATTTTGTGATACTTAATCAACTGTACGGTCATGGTTGTGCATTTTTCTTTTTTAAAAATTTTTTTTAACGTTTTTATTTATTTTTGAGACAGAGACAGAGTGCGAACAAGGGAGGGGCAGAGAGAGAGGGACACACAGAATCCGAAACAGGCTCCAGGCTCTGAGCTGTCAGCACAGAGCCCGACGTGGGGCTTGAACCCACGAACCGTGAGATCACGACCTGAGCTGAAGTTGGACGCTTAACCGACTGAGCCCCCAGGCGCCTCTGTTCATTTTTCTGCACGTGTGCTTTATGTGTAAATATCTGGATGGTTTCCGGGGCACCTGGGGGGCTCAGTTGGTTAAGCCTCTGACTCTTTATCTCGGCTCAGATCACAATCTCATGGTTTGTGAGTTCGAGCCCTGCATTGACAGCACGGAGCCTGCTTAGGATTCTCTCTTCCCCTCGCCCTCTTTGCCCCTCCCCTGTTTGTGCACATCCTCTCTCAAAATAAATAACCTTAAAAACATATCTAGCTGGTTTCTGTACTGTGTGGTATCATAGGCATGATGGTAGTGCCCAGTACACGGCCTGGCATGTATAAAACGCTCAATAAATATTTGTTGGGTGCATGAGAATAATCTTCATTAACTAGTCACGCTGTCAACTACCATTTATTGTGCCCTCCCTATGCACCAGGCACTGCTCTCAATGATTTTTACGTATTAACTCATTGATACCTCATAAAAACCCTACAAGGTGTATACTGTTATCCTCATTTTGTAGAGGAGGAAAGTGAAGCACAGAGAGGTCAAGGAACAGATCTGAAGCCTCACAGCTAGGAGGTGCCTGAAGGTGGGTCCCTGCTGCAGGGCTCTGGATCCCTTCCTTTTTTTTTTTTTTTTAAATTTTTTAAACATTTTATTTATTTATTTATTTTTTTTTTTTGAGAGACAGAGAGAGACACGGCACGAGCAGGGGAGGGGCAGAGAGAGAGGGAGACATGGCATCGGAAGCAGGCTCCAGGCTCTGAGCCGTCAGCACAGAGCCCTATGCCAGGCTCGAACCCGTGAATGTGAAATCACGACCTGAGCAGGAGTCGGACGCTCAGCCGACTGAGCCCCCCGGGTGTCCCTGGGTCTCTTCCTTGTAACCTCTTCACCCAACTAGTTAGCCCTCCCAAGACCGATTATGAAGCGAACCCCCTTACGGACACGAACACCAAATCCAGCTTGCGTTACTGAACCGCTGAGGAATAAAAGCGGTTCTGCTCCCTCAGCGACCTGGGCATTTCGATGAGCATCTGGAGGGGTCGCCCACATCTCTCGCCAGCCGAGGGTTTGGTTACAAAACAGTCCCTTCTCCGGGGAGCCTGCGCACAGGCAGAGCACAGGGGGCGGGCTGGGAGCCAGGGAGCTGTGCCCTCCGGGGTCCTCCACGACTCACACGTTCATGTGGGACCCGATTTAAGCAGCTCTGGCAAATTAGGGTCCTTTGATTCCTCAAACAGCAATTACTTGTTGCATGAAACCAGCATCATTTTTCCTCCAGGGCCTTTGAGAATCTGTAATTATACCCCAGTTTTTTATTATCACATGTGTGGGAAAAAATAGAATTTCCCTCACTTGGAGTGGCTTCTGTTGTAATCACAGGGTTCCCGGTATACGTTTTAGTAAGGGGAAGTTTATTTTGATTTTTAGCAAGATCCGAAGGCGCGAGGCGCGTGGAGCCCAGGCTGGGGCCGGGGAAGGGTGCTGCGTTCTGGGGGCTCGGCCCCTAGGTGGAGCCCCAGAGCTTCAGACCCAGCGCCCAAGGGCCCCCCCAGGCCCTCAAAGGAAGGGAACTCTCACCTCTGAAGGCGCTTGGAAGATCACCTCTCACCAACACATTAATGTGCAGGCACCTGGGCGAGGCTATAATTCTAGATTTACAGTTTGACCTACTTAGAGTCGAAGAGATGATTTCTAAACGCTCCACTTGGAAGGTGAATCTCTGTCTCTTCTACCAAACCCATGGGTGTTTTTTCTTCTCCATATAATGACCCATTTGTTCTCGGCTTGCCCTCTTGGATTATGGGTCCTGCTTTCAAACAGGTGGTTTATTAGGCCTGGGTTTCCTCAGAGTGGCTCACTGTGGGGTCAGGGCGCCAGGGCCTGATCTTACAGGTGTTGGGAGTGGGGTGGGTACCAGTGGGGTCTCTACGCAGCCTCCATAGTCCTCCCTGAGATGGAGGCCACGTTTCAACATTTGTAGGTTTCCCTTGGCAACAGACGGAGGGGCTTATCCACTCACGTCAGTAGACAAGATGCTACTGGATTTAGACAAGTTGCTATAATCACGAAGTGTCCAGCATCTCTCAGGAGGAAAAACAAATCTTTAGTAAAACAGCTAACTATTGGGGCACGTGGGTGGCTGAGTCGGTTGAGTGTCCGACTTCGGCTCAGGTCATGATCTCAAGGTTCTTGAGTTCGAGCCCCGCTTCATGTCCTCTGTTCCTCTCTCTCGGCCCCTCCCCCGCTTGTGCTCCCTTTCTCAAAAATAAACAAACATTGGGGCACCTGGGTGGCTCAGTGGGTTAAGGGTCTGACTTTGGCTCAGGTCATGATCTCACAGTCTGTGAGTTCGAGCCTCGCGTCGGGCTCTTTGCTGACAGCTAGCTCAGAGCCTGGAGCCTGCTTCAGATTCTGTGTCTCCCTCTTTCTCTGACCCTCCCCTGCTCACGCTGTCTCTCTCTCTCTCTCTCTCTCTCTCTCTCTCTCAAAAATAAAATAAAACATTAAAAAATTAAAAAAAATAAATAAACATTAAAAAAACAAACAAACAGCTAAACATCATTGACAATAGAAGAAGGCAGAGGGTGTAGAGTGGCCAGGTGGCTCCTTCCAGGCTCCATCTGGTGCCTGACACCCAGAAGGACATGGTGAGCCCTTGAGAATCCTCCAGTGTCCTTTTCTTATACTGATGGCTGCTTGAGCTAATTGGGGTCTTCTTCCTGGACCCCAAGCAGAGTGTACCAGCCCAAGGCGGACTGAATCCCATCTGGTCAAATCATCCCCGAAGCCCCCAGGACCTCAGGGCAACTTGGCTTCACGAGCTGGTTCACGAAACCTTCGGCCGACCTTTCTCTGTGCCACATACTGTTCCAAGTGCCTTATGATATCATCTTATTTCCTCCTTCCAGCACCCAATGGGGCAGATACCGTCGTTCCCCTGGGTCTCCTAATAAGAGAGCTGAGGCACGGATGGATCAGGAGCCAATGTGAGGCCACAGTGGGGCTCATGCAGAAGGGCTGGGTGCCCCTGCTCATAGTCCTACATCTCTCTCTCTCTCATCAGCCTCCCCCTATCTGCGGCTCGTCTCTGTCCCAGTCTCAGAAGGTCTCTTGACTCTGCCAGTCTGTTGAGGCTCCCAAGGGTGAGCTTAAGGTGACTTCTGGACCAAGGCTTACAGACAGGTCTCCGCGTTTACTCCGAGGCCCTGCTCTCCCATGTGAAGGAGGCAACAACAGTGATACTTGGTGCTGAGTGCACTTCCTGGGAGCCCTTCTCTGGGGGCCTACAGCCAGCCCCCAGCCTGTTACCCTGCCTCTGCCTCACCCCTTTCCAGGTGTGGGTCAGGTGAATGGTGCTCTTCTACACACGGACAGTTTCAGGGGCACGCGCCCTGTGTTTTTTTGGCCCCTTCTCTTTCATGGCTCAGAGGGATAAATTCAAGCTTACGCAAGAGCCAGATCTTCAGTTTAAGAAATGGTGTTTGGGGGCGTCTGGGTGGCTCAGTCGGTTAAGCGTTTGACTCTTGAATTTGGCTCAGGTCATGATCTCACGGCTCCTGTGATTGAGCCCCGTACTGGGCTCTGCGCTGGCTGTGAGCCTGCTTGGGATTCTCTCCCTCTGTCTCTCCCCAACTTGTGCTGTCTCTGTCTCTCTTAAAATACATAAATAAACTTTAAAAACAAAGCCTAACACTAACATGTACAGTATAAAAAAAGAATGACCCTGTGCACCATCACCCAGATCAGGAGAAGAAACATGAATACCACCCCCCCCAACTCACCCCATTCCACCTGACCCTCGCTGAGGACAACAGTCTTTTACCACCTACTTGTGTTTTCCTAAGTGTTATTTATTTATTCTTAGCAAATTTCAGTTATGCAATAGGGTTCTCATTACGTTACGCATTAGATTCTGAGACCTTATTCATCTTACAGATAAAAGCTTATACCATTTTACCAATCTCTTCCTATTTCCTCTAACCCTCTGCCCTGGTGACCACTTTTCTACTCTCTGTTTCTAGGAGTTCAACATTTTTTTTTAAAGGATTCTACATATTCTACAAATACCATACAATATTTGTATTTCTCTGTCTGGCTTATTTCACTTAGCATATGCCCTCCAGTTTCATCTATGTTGTTGCAAATGGCAAGATTTCCTTCTTTTTAAAGGTGAATAGGGGCGCCTGGGTGGCTCAGTCGGTTAAGCGTCTGACTTTGGCTCAGGTCATGATCTCATGGTTCGTGAGTTCGAGCTCCACATCAGGCTCTATGCTGACATCTCGGAGCCTGGAGCCTGCTTCGGATTCTGTGTCTCCCTCTCTCTCTGCCCCTCCCCTGCTCACGCTCTGTTTCTCTCTGTCTCAATAATAAATGAAACATTTAAAAAAGGCCGAATAATCCCCCATTGTGTGTGTGTGTATATAAAATCATAATATAGAATTTATATATATTGAATTTTCTTGATCCTGCTTGCCCACTGACGGACACTTAGGCTGTTTCTATGTCTTGGCTGTTGTGAATCACGCTACAATGAACACGGGAATGCAGATTTCTTTTCGAGATAATGGTTTCATTTCCTTTGGATATATACCCAGAAGTGGGATTGCGGGATTATACGGTAGTTCTATTTTTAATTTCTTGAGGACCTGTCATCTTGTTTTCCACAGTGGCTGCACCCATTTGCATCCCTACTGCCAGTGTAAACGATTTCCCTTTGCTCCACATCCTCAACAACACTTACCCTTTGGGGAACGGCACAAATAGAGCATTTGCTCTTTTTATGAGTGGCTTGGCACCATACATTCTTTTGGATCTTTCTTCTTTTCCTCAACATAGTGATTCCTCGTGAGTAACTGAAGTTGGTGAGTTTTCACGGCTATTCAGTGTGGCTCTGATGGGTATACCACAATCTACTGATCTGGTGTACTGCTGAGGGGCATTTGAATTCCAGTTTGGGGTAATCACAAACAGTGCTGCTGTGAATCTTCTTTGAAGCCCATATGGGTTGACCCCATGCCCAATAGCAGAATTTCTGGGTCAAAGACTAAGGCAGTTTTGAGTTTTAGCAATTATTTTTGGTTATTCTCCAAAGAGTCTGCCTAACTCATGTTTCCACCAGCAGTGTATGACAGTCCCTGTTGCTTCATATCTAATACTCAATACTGACTTGAAAAAATAACAAAACAGTTGAGAGGTTAGAGGGTAACAGTACAAAAATATATAAATGAAAAGCAAAGGGCTAACCCCTCTTCCCCAAAGTTTACCAGTGTCAATAGTTTCCTAAATATCTTTCCATAAGAATTTGCAGAAATTATTTAAATAATAGATGTAAGGTTTTTAAATTTTTTTATTAAAAAATTTTTAACGTTTATTTATTTTTGAGAGAGAGAGAGAGAGAAATCGGCCAATGGTGGAGGGGCAGAGAGGGAGACACAGAATATCCGAAGCAGGCTCCCGGCTGTCAGCACAGAGCCTGATGGGGGGCTTGAACTCACAAGCTATGAGATCATGGTCTGAGCCAAAGTCAGACACTTAACCGACTGAGCCACCCAGGCACCCCTGTAAGTTTTTTTTTTTTTTTAAGGACAATTTGTGGATACTATTTCTAGTCCAAAGAAAGAGTGGGGAAGTCAAATAGAATGAATTAAACACTTGAGGTGTTTCAACTTGTGGCTGTTGGTAAACCTCTGTTGAGTCAATCATCTGTAAAATATTTCCTAAGCACCTGTTATGTGCTAAGCACTCTTCTAGGAGCTTGGGATACAGCAATGAAAAACAAATTGTAAAAAAAAAAAAAAAAGGGGACCGTCCTGGGAAGAAGTGGTGGCTAAATAGGCTTGTTGACCCTTGGTGCTTGCATCGCTTTAACTCACGCTAGAAAACAAAATTTCTAATGCAATAATCTTAAAATCATAGATGTGATCTGGGCTGCCCCCCGCTGTTCCAAGGCCTTTGACACAAGCTGGGCTGCCCCCATGCAGGAGTGACGAGGATGACGCATGATTCCTTCAGAGCTATTCAGTTTAGTATAAACGGGTTTTCAAATCTCACCGAAGAGCTTGCGTTTTGTGGGCCTTATTTGATTTTTAAAAACTTGAACACAAAAGCAATTTACATTCACGGTAACAAATGTGGGAAAAGGTAATCACCGTTCGCCTCTTTGGTGTGTTTTAAGCCTATTTTGCGACCCAGACTTGACCTAGGCTGTGCAACAGAACAGATCAGCGCCTTTAGGGCTCCCTGTGGCCGAACGCACACCCCCAAGAGAGAGCTCAGGGCTTCCAGAAGTCCTGCACGAAGCCCAAGGCGATCGGCCGCTGACGGCGGTAGGCAGACGCCCTGTCTGCAGCGGGCGGTGTAGGCCGTCCCGGGTTCTTGCTCGTCTGCAGCCCAGCTCGCCGGCTCCTGACTCCCAGTCCCGCGCACCCACGTGCATCCCAGCACAAAACACCGCAGCTCCGCCATAAACGCTCGTTTACGGCGGGGGGGGGGGCGCCTCCAATTTCCCGTCGGGGCTGATACGAGAGGGCGAGCCCCGGACGCGGAACCCCGCAGGCCTTCCTGCCCCGAGGGCGAGCCCTGGACGCGGAACCCCGCAGGCCTTCCTGCCCCGAGGGCGAGCCCCGGACGCGGAACCCCGCAGGCCTTCCTGCCCCGTAGGCCTTCCTCCACGCCCGGGCTCGCCCACCTCGCGGGGCGCTGTATCCGCAAAGGCCCGGCGTCAGCAGCCGGGACGCCTCCCCCGCCCCCGGACAAGCGCGGCGCGGGGCGAGGCCGATCCACGCGGCTGCCCCGCTCGGCACCGCCCAACAGTCGCCGAACCTTCTGGAAGCGGCGCCCCACCGCCGCCAGAACCGGACGCCGGGGAAGCCGGCGGCGGCCCGAGGGGCGGGGCGCACGGGGCGGGGCTTGAGCAGGAGGCCGCGTTCGATTCGCCGCCGACGCGTAGGTCCCTCCCCTCCGACGCGCAGACCCCGCCTCCACCCTCCCCCTCCATGGCGCCGCCCGGGCTCATTCATTCCGCGCCAGGCCTGCCAGACACCTGCGCTCTCCTTCAGCCGTTCGCCGACGCCGCCAGCATGTCGGGCCCCGCCGCGGAGACCCCGTCCGCCATCCAGATCTGCCGGTAAGCGGGGCGCGTGGAGCGGCGGGCGGCCAGGACGCCGAGTCCGCGCCCGGGCCTCTCCGGCCCGCCCCGGCCCGCCCTGCCCCCCGCCCCAGCCCCCGGCCGGGCCCGGCTTCTCCGGTTCGCCGCCCTCTCGCCGAAGCCGAGATGCGCCTCAAGGCCCGCAGCGCCGGCGGCCTGCGGCGCGTCCCGGGGACGGCGCCGCGGCCACGCAGGCCGTTTGCGGGAGGAATCGGCGCGGCGCGGCGCCGTGCCCGGGCGGGGTCGATGCGCATCCCTGGCGCCCCGCCCCGCCCCGCCCGGTGCCCGAGCGCGCCGGAGCCCCTGCCGGGGTCCGGCTGAGCCCCCTAATCCGAGGGCGTGCTCCGGGCAGTGGCGCACCGCCTGCCGGATCCCCCGAGAGGTGGGGCGCATTTTACCGGCCTGCCGGGCGAGCCCCTCGGTGGGTACCCGAGTGGGCGGAGGCTGCAGAGATACAGCCCCTTCCCTGTCCGCCTCGGCTTTTTCGGGGAGCCGGTGTTAACGGAGGAGCAGAAAATACCCTTCCCCTCTGACGGTTGACTGCTCCATTGAGCCGGGAAGCATCTTACACAATGGGGGCAACGGGTCGTTCTTCGCAGCGGACCACCCCTGCCTGCCTCCACGGGCCCTGGGGAGATGGAAGCCCCCAGGGGCAGCTGGAGATCGCGAGGGGGCTCATTTCCCACTGGAGCGGGGAGGGCAGCCTCAAGGTTACTCTCCATTCCCGTGGACGGAATCGGACAGAAATCACGCTGGTATTTGAGCGTGAGCTGAGTAAGGGCAGGAAGCGTGGGAAGGCCTCACTAGGACTGGGGCCTGCAGCCGGGCCTGTTCTGCCTGACACACCACCAAGAACGAGCTGCTTCCTGGTTTGGGGTGACTTCCTCAGATTTGAAGGTGGGGCATCACACTGATCTTGGGTCCCGGCCTCCAGGTTGATTTCTGTGGATGTTGACATCTCCCTGGAGGAGGGATGACTGGGTATGTAGTAGTAAGTGCTGGATACTTGGGGCGCCTTGACTCCACCCCTACTTCTGACTCCCATCAGAAGCCTTTCCTAACCTCAAGGTCAGTTTTGACTTTTTCCTCGGGAGAGGAGAGCTTTAAGGGGAACCTCGCCCGGTTCCCTTTGTTATTGGCTGTGTGGCAGTCATGGCCCCAGCAACTCTGAGGTCCTGGGCAAAAATAATAGAAGCAACTGACTTTGGGAAACAGACCTGGCTGGAGTCAGGGCCTTGGATCAGGCTCTGCCTCCTATTGGCCAAGTGACCTTGGCAATCATCAAGTTGATCTCTCTTGTGTATCTCTCTCTTCATTCGGTTTGCCCAACTTCCCTGGGAGGGAGGACGGCAGGGGTCTCACCCCTGCGAAGAAAGGAAGGAAACTGAGGTTCTGGGAGACCCAATGTCTCCATAAGGTCATCCAGCCACAAGAGCCGGGGGGCAGCCCCTGCCAGGTCTTCTGTCTCCAGACCCATGCACTTTCCACTGCGCTCACCCCAAAAAGGAGATACTGATTTCAGCCTACACGTGGAAGGCCAGGCTTTTATTTACTTCATGAGGATGATAAATAGTCAGTCTGTATCTGTTATCTCTTCTTAAACCAGCTTCTAACAGTTAATAGTTCTTGGGTAGCTTAAACGCTTGCGTGTTTGCACAGGTATATGTGTGTGTGTGCTTTTTGTTACCCGTGGTGTGTGCAGGGCTGCCTCTGGTCCCTTCACAATCGCATATTGTCTCTGAGTAGCCTTGGGACAGGTGGGCAGGATGCCTGGCTAGGGTGAGCCTCAAGTGCCCGGCATGACTGCCAAAGGGAGTGGGGGGTGGGGCCGTGACGAGGGCCGTGGTCACAAGGGCTTGGCCCCGAGCAACCCCAGGACACCGGAGAGTGGACATATGAGGGTGGGGAGCCCTTTAAGGACATCTGAGCTGACACCCCATGTTGAAAGAGGAGCCTCCTGCCCTAGGACAGCCAAGCCCATGAATTTAACAAGTTTCACTGGATGCCTCCAAGGAACAAAGTGCCATGGAGGGACGCCGACGTGGAAAATTCGGTTCTCATCTTCTGGGGTCCAGCGGGGAAGGATGCCCAAACCTCTACCATCCTAGATAATTTCAGAGTGGTCGCATGCTCTTGGGTCGGAAGGCGGTGTTGAAGGGATAGGGGCCCTAAAGGCTGGGGAAGGCAGTGGTTAGAACCAGTGCTGTAGTCCATCGAGGAAAGACGTCATCGGCTAACTAAACGTGAATTAGCATTAGTGAAATGAATTCAGCCTCTGCCCCTTCAGAAGCTGCCTGACCTTTCCGTGTCCCCGTTTTCTCATGGGTTGTTGTGAGTGTTAAAGAAGTTGTCTCCAGTGCTTGGCAGAATGACTGGCACCTTGTAAGTAAATGCAAGCTCTCTCTTTTTTGTCCAAAAAGTGGGACACAGGCTCCAGAGACTGAGGGGCCTGGATTCGAATCCTAGTTCTGCCTCTTGTAGGTGAGTGGCTTTCGGCTTCGGCGCGTTCCTTAACCTCGCTGGGCCTCAGCTTCCTTATTTGTGAACTGGAGATGATAATGCCTGTTTCAGGGTGACTGTAGGGATCGCGATCTTTGACACAGAGCTGGGCAGTTATAAAAGTGACCTTCTAAAGGGAATGTGAGCTCACAGAGAGAACAGTTTAACCTTTGAGAGTCTGAACTTTGGACAGTCAGGCCACTGTAGGGTGCTGTCCCCTTCCTCCTTGATCCAGCCCTAAGATGCACGTTCCAGGACAGCAACGTCTCAGAAGAACATTTTCCTTGGACTATTTTGGTTATTTCCTTTTTTTTTTTTTCCTAACATTTATTTATTTTGAGAGAAAGAGGGAGAGAGAGAGAGACTATCCCAAGCAGGCCCTGTGCTGTCAGCGTAGAGCCCAACACGGGGCTCCATCTTGTGAGATCATGACCTGGCCCGAAATCAAGAGTCAGAGGCCTAACCAACTGAGCCACCCAGCTGCCCCATCTTGGTTTATTTTTAATGTTAATGAACTTTTACTTAACAAATTAACATTTTTCCTTGTTGGACTCAAGAGTTCTAGAATGTCAGACCTGGAAGGACCCCCAGTCCAGCTGTGTCATGTTACATATGCGGAAAATGAGGCTCTCAGAGGTTGAAGACTTGGTCAAGGGCACACCTTTGACCTTGACCAGGAGCTGAAGGCTGTTGTTGGTAGAGATTCCCTGCCAGGTGTCCCTATTGCTCTGATTTTCCCACTGGTTACTCAAGCTTAAGTTTATATTTCGTTGTGAGGCTTGATCATGGCATCAGTGTGGGCGCCTAGTGGCAGCCCTCAAGGCTTTGTTGAGAAATGGCTGAAGGCCATGCCATGTAACAGGTTGTTGGGGAGCAGGACTTTGTAGAAGTGATGGAAATGTTCTAGGTCTGTACCGTCCAATGTGGTAGCCACTAGTCACTGGCCATCGAGTGCTTGGGATGTGGCCAGATATGGAGGAACTGAATTTTTAATTGCATTCATTTAGATGTATGTGAACGTAAACATGGATAGCCTCCTGTGACAGGTGGGTACACTATGGGACAGCACCATATGGAGAGGGATTTAAACACTGGAATTTACGGCAGGCCTAGGACAGGAAAGATTTCCTAAGGGTTTCAGAAGCTCCCTGGGAACCGCCTAGCTAGTGGAGGCAGACCTTGGTATAGACTTTGCCCAGGGTGGATAATCCAGGAAGATTCTATAAGTAGGTTAGTGTGTGAGGTCTACAAGGTATTTTATTTGCATGCTGTAGTTACTGATCTACTAGGAAATGTCTTGAGATTAGGGATTGCTTGGTTCACCGTTGTACCATCGAAGGACCTGGATTTTAGCATGTTAAGGGGTTAGAATTTTTTCCCCTTGAACTCTGGCTTGGGGTTTACAGTGGAATTAATGAAAACATCAAATCTGAATTAGGGAACCACACTCTGAGCTAATATTCTGGAACATTCCAGAATAGTCCAGAGTATTCCACAACATTCTAGAAGGATGCATGGTGCTGACTCCCTTCTTGCTGGGATGTGGAGGCCCTAGAAAAAGGCACACAGTTCTTGCAGCTCAGAGAGCCTGTGGCTGGGCAGGTAGGCCATTCTCACTCACTGTCCAGCCTCCCACTGTAAGGGGGCCTGGCAGCCTGGCCTTGCCCCCGACTTGGCACCACAGCACACCAGCTCCCGGGTTTCAATCAGGCCAGAAGTTGCTTTCTCCTGTGAACCTTATGAATGAAGCTGTTAGAGGGGCACCTGGACGGCTGAGTCGGTTGAGCAGGCTCCGACTTCAGCTCAGGTCGTGATCTCGCAGTTCTCGTGTTCGAGCCCCACATCGAGCTTGCTGCTGACAGCGCAGAGCCCGCTTCCCATCCTCTGTCCCCCTCTCTCCGCCCCTCCCCTGCTTGTGCTCTCCCCGAAGTAAATAAATATTAAAGAATGAAGCTGTTGGTTATTTTACCAGCAAAACCGAGTTTATTTAGGAATTGCAGGGCAGGGAAGCTTACAGCAAAACCCTAGATGCATCTGGAGGACAAAAGAGAGTAAAGCTCTTTTATAGAGGAGAGAGGGGACTTTGGGGAGGTTGAGTCTGTTGGCCCAAACTGGGAGTTCAAAGCATAATGGCTTCTCACTGGCCGGGTTGTGACAGTCTTTCGCTGGCTGGGCCGTTGCCAGGGCAAGAGGAAACCCTTATACCCTTATTCCTCCTGCTGGGGTGGTAGATAGTAGCTAAAGCCATGTGGGCTTGCCAGGAGCTGCTCCCCTCCCGCCCCCCCAGGCTTGCAAGCGATGCCGAGTGGCAAGGTGTGAGAGCGCCCCCTGCTGGCCCTGTGGCGCCACCCTAAAGGAGGTCTCCTTTTATTTGTCTTCACCGCCCCTGTGCCCCCCTCCCGCGCTTCAGCAGGTGGAGCCCAGCCTCCTGAGGACAGGGTGGGCCTCCAGGTCCGTCCGCTGTGTCTCCCTGTCAGAGGTGTCCCAGGCGCGGAGATGAATGACATGGTCAGCCCACCCAGGGACTACTCATATCCCAGTAACTGAGGAAGCTTGTTACAAGTGCACATTTCCTGTATGCAAATTACACTTAGGTAGAAAATCAACAAAGGGCAGACTTTAAAGCATTTATGAGATACTTGGGGGAACTTAAATAGTCCTTTGAAACTTAAAATAAATGAAGGAATTTCTAGTTTTTTTTTTAAGGTGAGATCCTTGTAGTTATGCTTTTTTTAAAATTAAAAATGTGTGTTTTTAAAATTTTGACAGAGAGAGCCTGCACGGGTGCGGAGGGCGAGGGGCAGAGAGTGGGAGAGAGAATCCCCAAGAGAGAGAATCCAAGCAGGCTCCACACTGTCAGCACTGAGCCGGACGTGGGCGTCGAACTCATGAACTGTGTGAGATCATGACCTGAGCCGAAATCAAGAGTCGGACGCTTAACCAACCCAGGCGCTTTTCCAAACACGATCTGATGGAGTATAATGAACATATGATAAAATGCGCCAATTTTAAGTGTACACTTAACTGAGTCTTAGCAAATGCGTGCACCCACATACTGACCACTACAGCCGTGAGCGAGAACATTTCCACCACCACCAAATGTTCCCTCCGGCTCCTTCTCAGTCAGTCCCTACCCAGCCCCCAGCCCTCTAAACAGGGCTGCTTTCTCCTACTTCTAGTTTCTGCTTTTTCTAGACTCTCATATGGATGCAGCCATACGCTTAGCACTGTGCTTGTGAGCCCCACTGCTATGCCTGCAGGGCTCACTGCTGCTTGTGGCCCCGTTACGTCCATTACCTGCGGGACACTTCTCTCTTCACCTGTCAGCGAACGTCCGGGCTCTTTCCAGCTCTTGGCAATTTGTGAATACAGTTCACAAACGCAGATTTCAAAACTTCCAGGACACCATCGAGGAAACTTGAACACTCCCTTGGTATTAATGATACTAAGGAATTGGTGTTATGTTTTAGGTGGGATAATTGTTTTGTAGGTTTTTTTTTTTTTTTGACGTGTATTTATTTTTGAAAGAAAGAGAGCATGAGCAGGAGAGGGACAGAGAGAGAGAGGGAGACACAGAATCGGAAGCAAGCTCCAGGCTCTGAGCTGTCAGCACAGAGCCTGACGCAGGGTTCAAATCCACGAGCGGTGAGATCATGGCCTGAGCCGAAGTTGGACGCTCAACCGACTGAGCCACCCAGGCGCCCCTTGTAGTTCTGTTTTTATTTTTTATTTTTTAATTTTTTTTTAATGTTTATTTTTGAGAGAGAGAGAGACAGAGACAGAGCATGAGCAGGGGAGGGGCAGAGGGACAGGGAGACACAGAACCCGAAGCAGGCTTCAGGCTCCGAGCTGTCAGCACAGAGCCCGACGCAGGGTTCGAACCCACAAACCGTGAGATCATGACCTGAGCGAAAGTCAGACGCTTAACCAACTGAGCCACCCAGGCGCCCCTTTAATGTTTATTTTTGAGAGAGAGTGTGTGAGTGGGGAAGGGGGAGAGAGAGAGACAGAGAATCCTAAGCAGATCTGTCAGCACAGAGCCCCACGGTGCCAGGGCCCGAAGTAACAAACCTTGAGATCATGACCTAAGCCAAAACCAAGAGTCTGGACACTTAACCGATTGAGCCACCCAACCAAGTGAGCCACCCAGGCGCCCCGCCCTGTAGCCTTTATGTCTTAGAGGCGATGCTAAGATATTTACGAACGCCAAGCTGTGATGTCTGAGATTTGTTCCAAACTCATGTGGAGTGGGGGAGCGGGTGGGAGCATAGCATTTGAAACCAGAGTTGAGGGGCACCTGGGTGACTCAGTGGGTTGAGAGTCCAGCTTCAGCTCAAGTCATGATCTCGCAGTTCACGAGTCTGAGCCCCGCATCGGGCTCTCTGTTGTCAGCGCAGAGCCCACTTTGGATCCTCTGTCCCCCTCTCTCTCTGCCCCTCCCCCACTTGCACTCTGTGTCTCTCTCTCTCAAAAATAAGTAAAACATTAAAAAGTTTTAAAAAAATATAGTCATATTCATCAAGGCCATAAGCACTGGAGATCCTGATTGGGTACATCATTTTTATAAAAGTTTGACAGGCAGCGGGGCGCCTGGGTGGCTCAGTCGGTTGAGCGTCCGACTTCGGCTCTGGTCATGATCTCGCGGTTTGCAGGTTCGGGCCCCGCGTCGGGTTCTGTGCTGACAGCTCAGAGCCTGGAGCCTGCCTTGGATTCTGCGTCTCCTTCTCTCTCTGCCCCTCCCCTGTTCGTGCTCTGCTTCTCGCTGTCTCTCAATAATAAATAAATGTAAAAAAATAAAAATAAAAAAAAGTTTGACAGGCAGCAAAACACAGAACTTAAAATATTTCTACAAAACAGAAGTAACCTAACAATTCCGAATTGTATGATGGTTCTAAACCAGGACTGTAGGTCTGGAAGTAGCCAACTGAAAATATTTATCGGTACTTACTCTGACTTAGGGGAGAAAAATCCTCCCGACGGAGGCAAAGCCACAGTCACAATGCCTCCTGGGGGTCCCCGCTGAGTGGCCCCGAGAGCACAGTTGTCAGTGCCTCTGGAGCACTCGGGAAGAATTAGCCCAGGACACTGGGGAGGATACAGCGCAGGGCTGAGCAGGACGCAATAGCTAGTGAACTGTTTGCAAGAATAGCAAAACTTTAAAGCTGTGTCGTTCTCTCAGAAGAACTGTTTGGAAGAACAAATGGTATCCAAGAAGACAGCTGGTAAGATCGAAAATTCAGAGACCACGCATTTGGATAAGGAGCCGGAGTCGAACGTTCGCCCAGATGAAAGACTTTTGTGACTCCTGAACCTTTTACTCCTTTAGAAAAAGCAAGTGAAAAACTAATTCGTCCCGGGATCTGAAAATGGCCATAATCAACAAAAGAGGTCGCCCCCTTTTGCAAGGGCTTGGGGGAATGTGGACAAGAGCATTTTCTTTCCACGAGAGAGAGAGAGAGAAGAAGAAGCCAGCGGCGAGGAGAAGGAGGGGCCCAGGCCTGGGCGGGACATCCCAGGAAATCTGCTCCAGCGCCAGCGCCGGGAAGTCTTTGCTTTCAGGCCATCAGGTGGCTTGCAGGGCCAGTCAGGGTGTGGCGCTGTGTCGAGATGAGTCACGTGAGCCAGGAGTCTGTTCCTTGGCGTTTGGTGGCACAAGGGCAGGTTAGCAGCACCCCGGAGGGGCTTTTCCAGCAAGTTGGAAGAGGCGCTGTGGAGGTGTCTCTTCCAACAGATGAGATCTCCAGGTTGCAAGGTGTGGTGCCGAAGGTCTTCATCTCCCGGGGAATGGATGTTGAAAAGGTTGCTCTACCAAAGCATGGTTATTGTGTGTGTGTGTGTGTGTGTGTGTGTGTGTTATTTATTTACTTATTTATTATCTGTCCTTATTTTTAATTAATTAATTTATTTTTAAATGTCTTTTTAAAAAAATTTATTTTAGAGAGAGTATAAGCGGGGGAGGGGCAGAGAGAAAGGGACAGAGGATGTGACGCGGGCTCCTCGCTGACGGCAGCGAGCTGAGATGGGGCTTGAACTCATGGACCTTGAGATCATGACCTGAGCTGATGTCGGATGCTCAACCGGCGGAGTCGCCCAGGTGCCCCTGTTTTTATGTTTTTGAAAGATTTTGTTTAAAAAATTGTTTAAAAAATGTTTATTTATTTTGAGAGAGAGAGCGTGAGCAGGGGAGGGGCAGAGAGAGAGAGAGGGAGAGAGAGAGAGAGAGAGAGATAGAGAGAGAGAGAATCTCAAGCAGGCTTCACACTGTCCGTACAGAGCCGGTCGCGGAGCTCGAACTCACAAACTGCGAGATCATGACCTGAGCTGAAACCAGCAAGAGTCAGACGATCGACTGGCTGAGCCACCCTGGTGCCCCTAAAGATTTTATTTTTTAAGTAATCTCTACAGCCAACGTGGGGCTTGAACTCACAATGACAAGGTCAAGAGTCAGACGGTCCACCGACTGAGCCAGCCGGGAGCCCCATACCAAAGCATGGTTATTTTCAATAGAAGCAAGTAGACCTTTAGAATACTGGAATGTATGTCCTTTTGTCAACTGTGGGTCAGAGGAGGCAGGGGCCAAGTGCATCAGACATCCTGTGACATCACACCTTAAAGGGCGAGAGTCTACAAGTTCCCATGGTGGTAGATCTGAGATTTCCAAGGATCAGGGGCAATGCTGCAGCCAGCGTGTTTGGAAGGTCTGTGTGGATTTTGCCAGTTGAATCTTCATGGTGCCGTTACTGGGTTCAGCAAACCCTGAGGACTGACGGTAGGAGGCACAACGGAAGCGTGCTAAAACTAGCCAAGCAGCACAGACTCGTCAAAGCACCTGGCCAGAAAAATGGGTTTCCCCATCACTACGAAGTTTGAGAGGAGTTACCCAGGTAGGGATAATCCTTCTGAACAGAATTTTAACCACAGAAGCAGTAGTAGCCGGTCTGTAAGAGAAAGGTTCAGGCCAGTGAGAAAATAAACAAATTGTGACTGAAACATAGTCTGTCTGTGAGGCAAGGAGAAATGTATAAAACCCACTTGTGTGAACAGACAAGTTTTGCAGCCTCGTTCTACTATTTCTCCACCAATATTGGTTTCTGAACACCATCATTTTGTCTGACCAATGGTTCAGTGCATGTCTAGAGGTAAGTAGTAGGAATTTTAGAATTTCTGGTGGGCCAGATTGTTAATTTGGTCCGAACCAGAGTTCTCTCTTCCTATTGAGCCAACAATGAATAGATTCCAATCTTGCTTTTCCCTTTCTGGGGCCAATTGTTGGGTGTCTCTTGTCAAATTTTCCAAATGATCACTTGGAACAACATCCCTTTGGACCACGACAGAGATTTGGCTATCGGTTTCCTTAAGAGCATTATTTTTGGCAGACATATCAGCAAGGTGGTTCCCTTCGGTCTCCAGGGAGTCGCACCTGGAATGCCCAGGAGCCTTAATCATAGCCAGAGCTGCCAGGAAAGTGCGGCATCTGATAGATTTTGGAGATGGGAGCCATTTTTGATATTATTCCCAGTCGAGGTAAGGAAACCTCACTGTTAGCCAACATCCCAAAGTCATGAGCTGCCCCAAAGGCATGCTGGCTTTGGTGTAAATGTTTGTGGTTTTACCCTTTGCTGGAATTCAAGGATGGTTAAAGGGGGTCCCATGATTATTCCTTCAGTGGCCTTAACTAACAGGGTGGTTAGTGGCAGGAATGGCTGTGAGGGGATATTCCCATGCCACAGGGTCTGGTTGTTGGTCTATATACCCTGTCGGTCGCTGATGGTCCCTGTGTTTTTGTGGATGAGTACTCTAAGGCATTCCATTCCCTCTCATTTACAGAGAGGAAAAAGGGAAGTTAATAATTAGGATAACTGGGGCGCCTGGGTGGCTCAGTCGGGTAAGCGTCTGACCCTTGATATCGGTTCAGGTCCTGGTCTCATAGTTTGTGAGTTACAGCCCTGTGTCAGGCTCCGCGTCGGGCTCCTCGCTGACAGTGCAGAGCCTGCCTGAGAATCTTTCTGCCCCTCCACCACTCGCACTCTTTTTCTCTCTCTCAAAGTAAATAAACTTTATTTAAAAAAAAAATAATTAGGGTACCTGAGGGCAGGGGTCTTATTAGGCTTTTCTTTAAAGTCCCAAAGCTATGTCTCCCTGATCTTTCATTTTTTACTTTTCACTTTTATATGTATAGTAAGCTCTCTGCTCAATGTGGGGCTTGAACTCATGACCCCAAGATCCAGAGTCGCATGTTCTACCGACTCAGGCCGTTGGGAGCCTCTGATCTTTCATTTTTAAAAACTAAAGCATGTAGAGATTGAGCCATAAGGGAAATGTTTGGAGTCCAATTTTGACTAGCCAGCCAAGTCCAGAAAACTTTGTAATTGGTGCTTAGTTTTAGGTTTTGGGAAGTTCAGGAAGCCTGCCTGGATCCAAATGTAGTTCTCGTTCTGAGATCAGGTTTCCTAGAATCAAACCGGATTTGAGCAAACTGCAATTTTTCTTTGGGGGATTTTATGTCCCTTTAAGGCCAAAACTTTTCACTTCTCGTGAAGAGGTCTGAGAAGGGCATTGGAGAAGCAAATCATCTATGTATTATGATAAGTAGAGCCTACAGAAAACTTCGTATCATCCAAATCAGCTGTTGAGATTTGTGAAAAGTAAGGAGCCTCTGTGGGACCCTGGGGCATTTCTGTCCAAGTGTACTTATGGTCCCAAGTGAAATAAAAAGAGTGGCTGTCCTTACCAACTGGAATGCGGAAGGTGCACCTCGTGGATCAAAGTACAGTGAGAAGCTTGTTTTCTCTGGGAACGGATGCCACCAGTATGCAGGGGTGAGGAGTAACAGGTGCCACGGGATAACCAGGTGATTTATTGCTCGGAGGCCCTGGACAAGCCTCCTGTAGAGAGCCAGATGGAGTCACTCATGTCAGCCGGTGGCTTGTGTCAGGAGCCCCTGTGGCTCCTTGGAGCCCCGACGTCGGGAATTAGGACATTGGAAAGGCCGGCTGGAGGGATGCAGTTGCCCACAACCCACAGGATGATAGCCGTTTTGTCCCAGGGCCCTGGCCCGTTGCTATAATCGCAGAAACTAGGAGGTCTTGGTATTGTTTAGGGACTCCATTTGCTGGAATTGAAAATGGAGAATTTTAGTGGTTTATTAGGTGACTCATCACGGGTGCAAGTGAGTGGGTTTGCCAGATTAACTCAATTGGGAGTGGACATAGTTTCCCATTCTATCCTGGTCCTTTTAACTAAAAGAAAAAAAAAATCCCAGTTCAGCCCATTCATAAAGATAATTAAAGCCTCCTTGGGTGGATTCAACATGTAAAGGAAGACCAGAATTTTCTTTCTTTTTTTTTTTTTTTTTCTCTTTTATAGTTTATTGGCCAGAATTTTCTTTAAAGACAATTTGGAGTTGATGGTGGTAGTCATGAACAGGTTCACCAGCCTTTGTGTGCAAGCCTGACTTTTGTCCCAATCAACATGTTTAGGAAGGGTTACTGCACTTCCTCCACGGAGATTCCCAGGAAGTCTTCTAGTCTTGCAAAAGTGGGAGGTGTGTTTCTCTGCATCCCTTTCAGGACGTCCCCACGGGGCTGGTTTCATCCAGTGTCTGGCCTGGCCCTCACCTATGAGCCATGAGCACTAATTGATAGAAATCTGAGAAACTATGTTGGTAAGTTTGAATACATATGTTAAATTCTTTGGCAAACCCATGGGGGTCCTCAGTCACCTTAGGAAACTCTCAACTATGGCTCAAAGTTCAGCCTCAGTCTAGGGAACGTAAGCAATGTGGGTTTTATTTGGATCCTCAGAAGACTTAACTTTAAAGAGGCAGATTTTATTTTATTTATTTCTAAATATATTTTTAAATGTTTATTTATTTATTTTGGAGGGGGAAGGAGAGAGAGGGAGAGAATGAGAATCCCGAGAGAGAGAGAGAGAGAGAGAGAGAGAATGAGAATCCCAAGCAGGCTTCATGCTGTCAGCACAGCCTGATGTGGGCCTTGAACCCACGAACCGTGAGATCATGACCTGAGCCGAAATCAAGAGTTGGACGCTTAACCAACTGAGCCACCCAGGTGCCCAAAGAGGCCTGTTTTCATAGGTTCAGGATAGGAAGAAGCAGGAAGAGATTCAAAGGAATAGGGAAGATTGGCAAGGGAATTGGAACGAGGTAACTGAGGCTGTAGAGGAGGTGAAGGTGGTGCAGAAGGGAAGGACAGTGGGACCTGAGTGCGAGGTGTCTGCCGCGCGCCCTGAGACGCAGAAGACAGGGAGGGGACAAGGAGGCCTCAGAAGCCTTTTTGTCTTTTTTTTTTTTTTTTTAATATTTTACCTTTCTATTTATTTAAGGAAACTCCGCACCCAACGTGGGGCTTGAACTTACAACCCAGAGATCAAGAGTTGCAGGCTCCACTGAGCCAGCCAGGTGCTCTGAAGCCTTTTTGTCTTTAACTGTTGGTTTGCCCCAGTTCCGAAAGTGTGTTTTGCAGAGGCCGTTCTAGATCCCAGATAATGTTTGGGACCTTCAGAATTCCAATCCAGATAGGTGTCCCGTTCAGTTGTAGTTTTAGAGCCTGGCTGTCCAGTTTAGTTTTGAGAAGCGTTAAGTTGGCGGAGATGAAGTTGCCCATAATGGCCACTGCCGTTCTAAATTAGTTTTGGTTAAGTTGGTCCATTTAATTAGAAGTGTGCATGAGGCGGGACCATAGTTTTTAAACATAAAACCAACAGCGGTCCCAGAAGTGGGGATGGTGTCCCCAGTTTTGATGCCTGGGAACCCATTTCGATTTTGTTTTTGTTTTATTTTTTAATGTTTATTTATTTTTGAGAGAGAGACAGAGCGTGAGCAGGGGAGGGGCAGAGAGAGAGGGAGACACAGAATCGGAAGCAGGCTCCAGGCTCTGAGCTGTCAGCACAGAGCTCAATGTGGGGCGAGAACTCACGAACCACAAGATCATGACCTGAGCCGAAGTCAGAGGCCTAACCAGCTGAGCCACCCAGGCGCCCCTGGGATCCCATTTCTTAGTAGTTTGTCTTTAGGGCAGAAAGAAGAGTGTACACAGAACAGCCCAGTTCCAAACAAAAGCCCGACCAAAGTCCAAGTGAGTACTCTCTGAAAGGTCAAAGCCTTAAAATAGATCCTGAATAAAGCCAGGAGAGCTCACACACCAAGAGAGCGGGGCTTGAGATCCAGGAAAAAACTTACTCTCACACGCCAGGATCAGCAGGAAAGCAGTGATCCCAGTCGGCTCTGGGACGCTGGCACCTGTGTGTCTCCCAGCCTCGGAGTTGTCGGGGGTCGCCTCTGGATCCCACCTCTGATCACCAAAAAATGGTAACCTTAAAAATAAGAAAAGTCAGTTATTTTATCAGCAAAAATGGGTTTATTTGGGAAGAGCAGAGAATTGAAGTTGGGACGAACAAGCAGGGGCAAATCCTTAGGCAAGTCCGTGAAGGAAAGGAATGTTATGGAGGAGGAAGAGGAAGTTGGGAGGGGTGGTTCCGAACGGAGCCAGAGCTCAGGGTGATGAGGGTTTCTCACTGGCTGAGTTGCAGGGTGGTCCAGTTCTTGTAGAAGATGCGAGGGACATGGTCTTCTGTGGAGGCCCCTCTCTGATGATTCTTTTCTGGGTGATTCTGGTCTAATCTGTAATTGACAAGGCTGCCTGTAATTGACACCAAGCCGTATAGCTCCCCTTCCAGCCTCCTGACTCCACCCAGTGCCTTTTTCCTTTATGAATTGTCACTCTGCTATCCCACAGACAGGCTGTGGGCCTGTTGCTGGCTTCGTCTCATTTGCTCAGCAGAGAGCCAAGCTCTCTGACTCCAGGCGAGTCATGAATTTCTTGCGTCACTGGGGTTGCAGAGAAGCATCCTGAGATGCTTCCGGAAGCAGAACTGCCAGTTTGTGGACTCCCGGGAGGAGGGGCAGTCCCAGGAGGAGGCTACTGCGGGAGAGGGAGAGCTACATTCCTGTCAGAGGGCTCTGGGCGGGTCAGGTCCCCAGGGAGAAGGGAATGGCCTTGTGCTGAGAACCGGGTAAACTGTCTTGGCTCACCTACTGCAAGATGAAGCTGCTAGTCTACGCTGTCCGAGTCCGAGTCCGCCTCCGCCTCCTCGAGCTCAGCAGGCAGGCAGCCACCTGGGAGGATCCGGGGCCCAGGAACTCCCAGGGTCCTGGGGAGAAATGCTGGGCTTCCATCCAGGCTGCTGAAACCAGGTCTAATCTGCTGTCTCGACCCGGTGTCACCACGAGGTAGGACCGCAGGGACATTTCTGTGCCCTCAGCAATGCCTTCTCCCACTCTGCGTCTGGCGTTTGAGGCAGACTGGTCAGCGCTCCCTGGAGCCTTGGGCCACATGACTCAGGATTTATTGTTAATGGTTTAAAGGGGACACTGGAGCACTGCTTGTTTAAGCACGCCCGCTAATGTGTTCCTCCAAGTGGAAACCTAGCATGCGGCTCTGCCAGGGCCCAGTCGAAGCCCACCAGGCTTTGTAGGAGGGGGTAGGCTTCCAGGATTGCTGGGCTCTGGGCCCTGGGCAGCTGGCACCTTTGAGGGAAGGAGGCAGGTGTGGAAATGAAAGCACTGCACGTGCCGACAGCTGCGCTGGCTTATCCCTCCCTGGGCACCTGCTGCCAAGGAGTCTTTGGACGTGGCGAGGGGGCATCTGCTGCTTTCCTGGGGCAGGGGGTCGAGCTGTGATTTTTGGGCCAGAAGGCTTGTGCAGGGCAGGAGAGCTGTCCTCGCCCGATGGGCTAATCTTCAGCAGCCCAGTGCTGTGCCATGACCATGGCCTTCCCGTGTTTATTTCAAACTTTACAGAAACTTTTTTCAGTGAGCATATTACCCTCCACTTCGCACCAGCTTTATTTATTGAAACGCAATCCGTGTTCCAGGTGACTCATCCACTGAAGGCATGAGCAAAAGCAGCAAAAATGGGTTTATTTGGGAATAGCAGAGAATTAAAAAGTCTGGAGAACAAAGTAACCTTTATAGACGGAAGTAGGGGGAGCGGGAGGGCTGTCCTTTGGAGCACACTGGGACTTGGAAGTGTAGTGGCTTCTCGTTGGCTGAACTGTGACAGTCTCCTTGGCCGGGCTGATGCGGGAGCAGTGGAGAGCCTTTCCTGGTCCTGCTGGATGGTCAAGCAGGGGATTGTAGGGGGGACCTGAGGATACCTCTCTTCCCTCTGGGTCTCTGGGATGTTGAGAGCTCTCCTGCTGGCCTCCCAACCCCGTTACAAACGAGGCTTCTGAATTTTTAATTTGTTATTAATTTAATTTTTATTAATTTTTACCCCCATCTATCTTTCTTTCTCTGCAACTTTGGCTCTTCTAGACATTCCAAACAAGTGGAATCATGCAGTATGGTGTTTTGTATCTGGCTTCTGTCACTTAGCATGATGCGTGTATCTGTGCAGGGACATAACCACATTTTGTGTGTCCAGTCGTCAGCTGAGGGACCTTGCTGTGTTTCCACCTTTTATCTATTACGCATAGCGTTACTACGAATGCTCCTGACCAGGTTTTTGTGTGTAACTCTTGAGTGTACACCTGGTGTAGCTTAAGAAGACAAAGATAGTTGGTCTTTGTCCCTGGGTCCTGGCACAGAGTTCCTCAAACACTTGAAATTCCCCCAGTGAGGATGTGTCTTTGGTATGGGGATGAGATGCTTGGTGCCTGGGAGCATCGGGATAGACGGGGGGCCGGATAGACGGGGGGCCGGGGGGCCGGTGGCCCAGGCTCGCTGAGAGGGGTCGAACTTTCAGCCCCACCTCCTACCTGGGGATGGCAGGGGGCGGGTGGGGGAGGGGGGGTGGAGGCTGAGTTCACCACCAATGCCTCCATCATGACCTCCATACAAATCCTGAACAGTGGAGCTGGGAGGGCTTCCGGGTTGCCGAGTCCATGGAACTGTCGGAAGGGCAGTGAGCCTGACGCCCACCCCACACCTTGTGCTCTGTGCCTCTTGGCATTTGCCGCTTCCTGAGCTGTGTCCTTTACGACAGACCAGTAAATGTGAATGAAGCGAAGTCTGCCTGAGGCCTGTGAGCCGCTCTAGCAAGTGATCCAACCGGAGGAGGTTTTTGCGGGAAGCCCAGAGCATAGGCCAAGTTCGTCAGAAGTTCAGGCGGCCTGGGACTTGAGACGCGCGTGGAAGTGGGGACAGACTGGAGCCCTTGAACGTTGGATGGAGTCTGCGCTGCCTCTGGCTGTTAGCGTCAGAACTGTGTTGAACGGCAGGACACGCCGCTGGGGGCGCAGAGGAGGAGAATCCTCACCCCGGGTGGCAGAGGCGGTGTGACTAAAGGAGGCTCCTCTGCGAGCAGAGTGGTTGGGTCATGTGCTTTCTCTGTTTCCCTTTCGGGGTGTTTTCCGACGTGGCTGTTTCTCCCCTCCCCCAGCAGTGCGGGGCGGTTCCCATTTGCATTGCGATGTCCTATCTCATTGTGGCTTTGATTTGAGTTTCTCTGATGAGTGGTGATGCTCAGTGCTTATCAGCCACTTGTACATCTGGGCTGTTTCGTTTCGTGACCTGTTTTTCACTTGGCGCATTTCTCTTTCTGTTACTGGGCTGTAAGACTTCCTTCTCAGACACATGGTTCGCAAAGATTTTCTCCCATTCAGTGCGTTGTCTTTTCACTTTCGGTATTCTGTTTTAAAGCACACACTTTTTTTTTCATGTTTAAAACAAAATTTTTTTTATAGTTTATTTTTTTTTGAGACAGAGACAGAGCATGAGTGGGGGAGGGGCAGAGAGCGAGGGAGACACAGAATCGGAAGCAGGTTCCAGGCTCTGAGCTGTCAGCACAGAGCCCGACGCGGGGCTCGAACCCACGAACCGTGAGATCATGACCTGAGCCGACCTTGGCCGCCTAACCGACTGAGCCACCCAGGTGCCCCCATTTCATATTTATTTATTTATTTAGAGAGAGAGAGAGAGAGAGCATGTGTGCTCGTGCATGACCGGGGGAGGGAAGAGAGAGAGAGACTCTCAAGCAGGCTCCATGCCGTCAGCACCGAGTCCGAAGCGGGGCTCAAACTCACGAACCGTGAGATCATGACCTGAGCCGAAGTCAAGAGTCAGACGCTCAACCGAGTCACCCAGATGTCCCTTGAAGCACAAAAGTTTTAACATTTTGATGTAGTCCAGTTTCTGTTTTTTATTTTTTGGTTGCTTGTACTTTCATTGTCGCACCTAAGAAACCATTGCCAGACTCAAGGTCACAGAGCTTTACCCTTACGGTTTCTTTCAAGACTCCTGTAGTCTCAGCCCTCCTGTTCAGGACTTTCCCTATGTTGAGTCTTCCTCACAGACAGTGTGCGGTAAGGCCTGAAGCCACAGACCTGGCCTGCACCCCCGGGTCCTCCCTGACCCCGAAGACAGAAGCAAGAGTCCCCCAACAGTCAAAGTTGCGCCCAAAGTAGAACGTGGTGTGTTCATCACACATGTGGTTTCATTTCACCACTAGGCCGCGCCTCCTCGCGGCTGTGTGGGGTCTGAGCGTGGGTCTGCGGCCCCCGCTTCCCCTCCCTGTCCCCTCCCTGTCCCCTCCCTGAACCCCGACCCCGCCCCCTTCCAGACACGCTGCCCCTCTCACTTCCCCACCCTCCCTTCCCGCGGCAGCTTTGCTGTGACCAGCCTGTCCCAGGCAGATGGCGGCCTCATGTACAGGCCTCCCATGGGGCAGGTCCCCATTGGGGACCTTCCTGGGCCGTGCCAGACAGCCAGAATCCCAGAATCCCATGGTGCCCTGAATTTCCTCCCTTAGGCTTGGGCTTGCTGCGGGCCAGGTCCAGCAGGCATGACTGGCCATCTAAAGGGTGTTTAAGGGGCACCTGGGGGGCTCAGTCGGTTGAGTGTCCAACTTCGGCTCAGGTCATGATCTCAAGTTTGTGAGTTCGAGCCCCACATCGGGCTCGCTGCTGTCAGTGCTGAGCCTGCTTCTGATCCTCTGTCTCCTCTCTCTCTGCCCCTTCCCTGCTCGTGTCTCTTTGTATCAAAAATAAACATTAAAAAATAAGAAAGCATGTTTAAAACTCTGGGAGGTGGGAAGTTGCTTGTAGCAGTCACGCCCTTGAGTGTCCCTGGGGCCCCGTGAGACACCTACTTGGGCATCAGACACAACAGGTGAATTAGAATTTTAGGACCTTTACCTTTTTTTTTTTAAGCTTATTTATTTATTTTGGGATGGGGGGAGAGAGAGAGAGAGAGAGAGAGAGAGAGAGAGAGAGAACGAACAAGCTAGGGAGGGGCATAGAGAGAGGGAGACCGAGGATCCACAGTGGGCTCTGTGCTGAGAGCAGACAGCCTGATGCAATGCGGGGCTTGAACTCCTGAACTGAGAGACCATGACCTGAGCCAAAGTCAGATGCTTAACCAACTGAGCCACCCAGGCGCCCAGGCAAATTAGAATTTTTTTTTCAATGTTTATTTATTTTTGAGAGAGAGAGTGTGAGCGAGTGAGGGGCAGAGAGCGAGGAAGACACAGAATCCGAAGCAGGCTCCAGGCTCTGAGCTGTCAGCACCGAGCCAGACACCGGGCCTGAACTCATGAACCACGACATCATGACCTGAGCTGAAGTCGGACGCCTCACCGACTGAGCCACTCAGGCTCCCCGGCAAATCAGAATTTTAATCCGGCGCGGGGGGTGGGGAGGTGGGAGACAACACTCAGATTGGGAGGTTGATGTATCGGGAGAAAGAATTGCTTTTGTAATAAAACTCTATTTTCTCACCGTCTTAACTCGGAGCAAAGCCTCCCGTCGGCTGACGGGGAGCAGCCCTGTGTTCAGGGGCAGCACCTGCATCCTGAGACCTCGCTCTGGCTCCCATCTGCACCCTGCACCCTTCCTGCTCACTTGCTTAGCTCTCAGCCCCGGGGGGTGGGGGGCACAGGAATCACCCTTGTTTTACAAATAGGTAAACTGAGGGCAGGAGTGACACCCGTGGACCCTGGAACCCAGGTCTTTTGACCCCGAGTTCTCTGTACCTCATTGCCCACCCTGACCAGGGACAAATGCTGGCCTAAAGGGAGGTGGCAGGTGATGGAGACACCTCCCCCCACCCCGCCGCTGCCCTGGAAATGGCCTCTTGTTTACTTCGGTTTAGGAATGGGTAGGATTAAAAGTCTGAGGGGTGCTGTGTCTCCCAAACTCTCACGATGCTGAGAGCGTCTCTGAGCCTTAGGGAAAGTGAGTGTCCTGATGCCATGAAGGCCAGGGCATCGCTCCCTGAAGTCCTCACCCCCGTGAGACTTGTCTGATGGGCCTCAGAAGGGCACCTGGTGTGAGTGCTTTGCTGTCGTTCAGGGCACGGGGCTGGAAAATGCTTGGGGGTTCGTTTCTGACTCGTCACCCCCCCGTCCTGGCCTGCCTCGGCACACCCCAGCCGTCTGTAGGGGCGTGCTGGACATGGACCCTTCCCCTCTCGCCACCTCTTCAGAGTCCCCCGGCCTCCAATTCCAGGCCCGTTTTGAACGAGCTAAATATTTCATTACCTCTTGGGCCACTTGGCTGGTGGAAACTGTAACCTTGTAGCCCCATCAGACCAATCTTTTGGGGCGAGGACTTGAGGGTCTTCTGCCAGACCCAGGGTGAGCAAGCGTGGCCGCCCGTCATTTTCAGGACATGCCACGCTTGCGGTGGGTGTTTTTGGCTGTGCTGCGTTCGCTCAGATGTGGCTCGTGTTTGGAATCCAGAGCCTCAACGGCGAAACTGCTTTCTGGAGCCCTGCGGTGTCTCAGGAAACTCAGTCCTGTGTGATTGATCCCCTGCCTCCGTTAATGCCAGGCTGACCCCCCGATGTCGTGTGCCTTACAAAGGCCAGGATCTCCGAGGTGATCACGCTCACAGGCCAGCCTGGAGCTGCCTCGCTAACCCGTGGTATCTGAAACATGTTGCCAACATTCGTTTTTTCTGACTGAGTGTAGTTGTCACACCATGTGTTGGCTTCAGGAGTACACGTTGTGATTTGACATTTATATCTGGGCTGGAACGTTCACTGCAAGCGTAGTGACCGTCCGTTACCCTACAGACTTACTACGATATTCTTGACTGTGGTCCCTGTGCAGAACTTGACGTCCTGTGACTTACTTGGTTTTACAACTGGAAGTTTGTACCTCGTAATCCCTTTCACCGATTTCTTCCGTTCCCTCCACCCGCCCCCCGCTGGCAGCCACTGTTTTGTTTTCTGTATTTATGAGACTGTTATTTTGTCGTGTTTTGTTTGTTTTCTTTTTAAAGTTCTACATATAAGTAAAATCATACAGTATTTGTATGATTTGGTTGATTTCACGTCCTTCATTTTTTTGCTCATGTAGTGTATCATTTGATTGATTTGTGGGATAGTGAATCATCCTTGATTCTCTGGATTAAATCCCACTTGATCGTGGTTATTGATGCTGGTTTAAAATTTTTATTTTTTTTAAAGTTTATTTTGAGAGAAAGAGTGCATGTAAGTGGGGGAGGGGAGAGAGAAGGCGAGAGAAAGAATCCCGAGCAGGCTCTGCACTGTCAGTGTGGAGCCTGACGCGGGGCTCGAACTCACGAACCGTGAGATCATGACCTGAGCCGAAGTCAGACGCTCAACTGACTGAGCCACCAGGCGCCCCTGTCTCCTATTCTCCGAACCGTGTCCTGGTTGGCGCCTTCAGCTGCCCGGTCGCAGGCGCTTGTCCGCCAGGCCTTCTTCTAGGACAGGGGGAGCCTAGGAGACAGCGAGCAGCATGGCAGCTTCGAGGAGCTCGCGGCTCCGCACACCCTCCACGTTACGGGTGAAGGACAGCCCCTGGAGGCGAGGTGGCTGACTTGGGGGCATGTGGCGGGGGTGGCAGAGCCAGGACTAGAACCCAGACCTTGTCTCCTGGGTCTGCTCCCCTGGGCATTTCCTCACTGCCTCTCGGGGGGCATCTGCCGGGGTGGTCTGTGGGCTGTGCCCGGCGGGACGGGCTGTTTGATGCCCGATGTGGGGGGCGGGGCTGCGGGGCTGGAGGCTGAGAGGGTCGTTCTGCTCTCCTCTCCGTCCCTTCTCCGTCGAGTCCAGCTCTCCCCCGAGATGGTCTTCGTTGATGGTCTTCAGGGGACAACCTCCTTAACACTCGGGGGCATCTGAGAGCCCTTGCACAGCGGGACTCGGGGTGGCCTCACTGGTGACTGGCCCGTGCCCTCGCTCAGGACCTGCTCATCTGCCCACTGGGAGCTTCGTCCGCTGGGCATGAAAGAGGGCTTTGATCAGTGCCGCGGCGGTGCTGGGCGGGTGAGGCCCTTAGTGAGGCCACCTTGGCACCCTGCCTCCCGCACAGGGAGTGGTCAGCTCCCAGGGGACTTTGGGGCAGTTACTGCCACCTCTCAGAGAAATGAGCTGAGTGAGGTCAGTAGACTCTGCCAGGGTCAGTGACTCAGGTAGAAACCCAAGGTCTTTGCCTCCAACACGAGCCACAGCAGGGGTAAGGTGGGAGAGAGGTTTATTTATTTAAATCATTAAAGTGTAATTACTGGAACAGCACATACTTGGATAAATTTTGGCATCTGTGCACACCTGGGAAACCATCGCCGTAGTCAAGGAAACGACCCTATCTGTCCCCCTTCAAAGTTCCCTCTTGCCTCCCCAGCCCAGGCGGCCACTTCTCTCCGTTGTCATCGTGGATCAGTTTGCGTTTTCTAGAATTTATAGAAATGGAACCACACAGGGTGTGCTTTTTTATTTTGACCAGCCTCTTGCCTTCTGCGCGGCCGTTGTGAGATTCATGCAACACCGTTGCCTGTGGGGCAGCCCGTTTCTTTTCACCACCGTCGTGCGGGTGGACCGCAGTCTGTCTGTCTGTGCCTCTGTGGACCGGCATTTCTGTCATTGCCAGCGTGGGGCTAGGACAAGGGACACCCCTACCAACATTCGTCGACTAGGCTTTTTGGACACGCATGCTTTCTTGGTACATGAGGGCAAGAACCAGGAGGGCCACGCTGTGTGGCACGTCAGGTAGAGGCTTCGCTGTTTGTTTGTGTTTTGTTTATTTATTTATTTTGAGAGAGAGAGAATGGGAGGGGCAGAGAGAGAGGGAGAATCCCAAGCAGGGCTCCTCACTGTCCGTGCAGAGCCCGCCGCGGGGCTCGAACTCAACGAAACTGTGAGATCATGACCTGAGCGGAAACCAAGAGTCAGAGGCTTAACTTGAGCCAGCCAGGCGCCCTGGAGGCTTCACCGTCGAAGATATTTCCAACTTCCTTTCCAGAGTGGCTGTGCTATTGTGTATTTCCGACAGTGGCGTCAGGACTTCCGGCCACCCCACGTCCCCACGTCCCCACGTCCTCCCTGACCTCTGCTCAGTCTTTCCATTGTCACCCATCCTGGGGTGTGTAGCAGGATCTCACTGTGGTTTTAATTTGTATTTTCCTGGGGCCGCTGGGTGGCTCAGTCGATTAAGCGTCTGGCTTCGGCTCAGGTCATGATCTCACAGTTTGTGGGTTCGAGCCCCGCATCGGGCTCTGTGCTGACAGCTCAGAGCCTGGAGCCTGCTTCCGATTCTGTGTCTCCCTCTCTCTGACCCTCCCCTGCTCGCGCTGTCTCTCTGTGTCTCTCAAAAATAAATAAAAAACATTAAAAAATTTTTTAATTCGTATTTTCCTCACGTCTAATGGCCTGGACCATCTTTTCCTGTGTGTGTGTTTACACCCACATATCTTGTGTGGAGAAGTGTTGGTAAACTGCCTTTTGCTTTTGGAAAACTGGGTCATTTGTTTTCTCACCGTTAAGCTTTGAGAGTTCATGTACTCATCCTTCCAGCCCCCTCTGGCCCGGGGGCATGAGCTTCTGTGGGAGGAGTGTGGCCTGATTCTAAGAAAGGCCACCGGGGCTTTTCCTCGAATTCTCTCTTCTGAGAGCCCTCGGATCAGTTAGGCCGGGTGACCTTTTAGTTTGGAGTCCTGCCTCTCTCACTTCCTGCTTCTCCTGGGCTCTGGTCGCCGCCACTCAGGCCCTGTCCCCCTTGCTCCTCCGGCAGGTGTGGGAGGCACAGAGGGAAGAGGCCTGGCCGTCTCTCGACTTTGTCACCTTCCAGATGCCTTTGAAAGCTGAAGAGAAGAGTTGCCACTTAACTCCAGAGAAATGCACACCAGATGCAACCTCGCCTGTGCTTAGGACCCCCTGAGCTGGCTCGACTTTGTTTAGTATCAGAAACAACTGCGGCTGCAGCCCGCCGTGTCCAGCCCTATGTGGCTTCCTTTGGGCTAAATTCTGGGAACACTCTTCCTGGGCCAGACTGACTCAGAGAATTCTGGAAGCGGAGGGGTGGGTCTGTTTGCCCGCAGCTTTCTGCATCCAGGTGTTTTCTGTAACAACAGCTTTATTGTGGTACAACTCGAGTCCCGTAAGTTCATTTACTCTTGAGTACAGTTCAGTGTTTTCTGGTATATTCACAAGGTTGGTCAACCGTCCCTGCCATTGAATTCCAGAGCATTCCGCACCCCCCCCCCCCGAAATGAACGCTGCGCCCGTTAGCTGTCACTCCCCATTCTCGTCTGCGTGTGAGTTGTCACCGCACCACCTGGGTGGCATTTTGTGGCAGGTCTGCGGTGTGCAGGCGGGTGTGTCGCCCTCGGCCCTCGGCCCGGCCCTCCAGGTCTACGTGATGTGGGCCTGGGGCAGGCCTCCGGCCTCCGGTGTGCCTGCTTTCCTCACAGGTAGAAATTGGGGCCTGAAGTGGGTCATTTCCAGCATCCCTTTCGACTCTAATTTCCTGTGACTTTAAGGGATTTGAAAAGGTCACGGGAGTGATGGGGTGGCCCCCCATTGCCTGGCGTGGGCAGTGTGCCCAGCACACCCAGGCTTGAGACCAAGGCGGAGAGAAGCCAGCGTTGCTTAGGGAGGCCGCGATGCCGGCATTGAGGAATGGGGCCAAGTGCAAAGGGCACAGCATCCGAGCTGGGCCCCCCTCTGGTCCCATCTGGCCACAGCTCCACAGGGGCTCACGGAGACCATGCTCATGCTTCGGCGAGGCGCGTCCCTAAAAGTGTTTAGGAAGGGAGCTGACTCGGCCTGTCTTAGGGAGAAGGCCAAGCTGTAAGAACCCATGGGCTGGCTGGGGGCGGCGCTGCCTGGGGGGGGAGGGGGACAGCTGGCTGTGGTTGCGGGGTGGGAAGGGCTGTGGTGCCTGGGCACATGGCCTGTGGGATGTCCCGTGGCCAGAGCGGGCACCCGTGGCCTTGGGGCCTTTTCTCCGACCTGAAGGTGATAGATGGGCTTGACCAGACCCGGCACACGGCCCTCTTAGGGGGCACCCAGGACCCACTGTGGTGGTCTGCATCCTTAGTGGCCTTCCTCTTGGTCCGGGGGAGGGGGGTGGGGTCAGGCTTCCCTGGGCACGGCAGGTGGGAGGGAGGGCGGGCTTCTGGCCGGGTGCACGCAGGGCCTGAGCACCCAGCTGGAGGGGAACTAGGGTGGATGGGGTGGGGGCCTCCGTCCACTCTGTGTGCCAGGCACTGGCTCACCCCTTGATTGGACACCTAGTCATGGCCCTTTGCTGTGTGCCCAGCCCGGTGCCAGGTGTGGCCCCAGGCCATGCCCTCCAGGAATAGTCCTCGGGCCTGCCTGCAAATGGGGTGATTTCCGCTGAGCTGAGCGTAAAGCACCATCAGGGACAGCCGAGGAGGCCGAAGCCAGGGCCGCCATCAGGCCTTGTGGGTGGGGGGGGCTTTTGGGGACGGTTTTCCGCCCAGACTCTACCCTGACTCTCCCTCCAGGGAGACATTTTGGGTGTGGTGGGCGGGCCCCCTTGTCCCTGCGGAGCCCCCTCCCCTGAGCACAGCCTTGCCCCCTCCTGCCCCAGCCCCAGCCTCCCTGTGGAACCCGGTATTGTGCTGTGGGTCCATCTGGAATTTTCCTTTTCTCTCTCCTCACATAAAGGTGGGAAGACTGGGGACAATGGTTGGACCTTTAGCTGTAGTTTGCACTTTAGGGGGGCTGCTGGGAGGCGGGCGCGTGCAGGGCCCCTGGTGAGGGCTGTGTGTGCGTGAGAGCGGCAGGCCCAGCTTGAGCACAGAACCTGCCACAGCCGCCCGGAGGGCGAGGTGGACCGGTGCCCGGGTTCCAAGCCAGGACAACAGTTTTCGGGGAGGACTCCCTCTGGTGGTTGTCACCCTGCCCGATGGACGGAGGCCATGCTCTGCTCAGCGCCCTGGCTGCCGGGTTCTTAGGAAAGTGGCCTTGCATGGGGGTGCCCTGGGGCGCGGGGGTAATAGTTACACATCCAGCCTCCTCCCCCAGGGCTGCACTGTCACACCTGCTCCTCGGCCACTCCGACGGCTTGCCCAGCACCCAGTGGGAGGGGAGACGGAAGGTCTGTCGCTGGCAGCCTGGCACCGGACGGAGGAGGCGGGTGGGCGTGACATAGCTGGCGGGTCACCTCGACCGTAGGCCTCGTGGAGGTAGCCTCGGGGACAGGTGTCGATGCCAGCCCCTCTGAGCAGGATGTGGGGGGCCCTGTACCAGGCGGGACCTCTTGCTGTGGGTCTCCCTCTGGCCCGAGACTCTCCTCCCCTGTCTGTGTCTCGGGAGGCTCAGAAGACCTGCAGTGGGTCCAGGCCGGGGGCCCAGCCTCTGCTGAGAAAGCATGGGTGGGCGTTTGCCCTCTCCCTCGGCCCCCCAGAGGCTTCTCAGAGAGGCGCCTGTGACTTCTCCCTCTCGGGCCCAGCAGCGGGAGGGCTGGAAGATGTACTTCTTCTCCGCTGTCATTATTTACAAAGCGCGGTTGCTATGGCAGTGGGCTCTGGTAGAATCTTCTTCCTGGTTAGATCGGGCAGCCTGGGGTGGCGGGGAGCTGGGACGGTGCTTCTGGTGGGGAAGGGTGGGTGCTGTGGCCGCCGCCAGCCGCCCTGCCTCTTGGGCCCTGGGATCTGGGACGAACCGGTGGGCATGGCTTCCCAGCTAAGCAGGTACCGCCAAGTCGCGTGCCGCCCCCTTCTGTTACGGGGGTCACCGGAGCAGACGGTCCGCTTCTGGGGGCCCTTTGAAGGGGTCCGGTGGTAGAGGGGACGCGGCCCCTCCGTGTGGCCGGGAGCAGCTGTGCCTGGCCCGGTTCTTGCTGACTTGGGACATGAGGTGGTTAACGGAGGCTGGGACAGGAAGTCCCACCTGGGGGTCTGGGGGCCCGGCGGGGTCAAACCCTGGGTTCCCCGGGGGAGTGGAGTCGTGGGACTCAGCCCTGTCCCTCCTGGCTGGACCCCCAGGGATGATGGCAACGGTGTTTCTTTCTCTTGCCAGCCGGGTTCCGTGGTTGGGGGGGGTTCCGTGTTTGGGCAGGCAGGGTTCCGTGGTTGGGCAGGCAGGCCTCCGTGGTTGGGCAGGCAGGGTTCCGTGGTTGGGCAGGCAGGGTTCCGTGGTTGGGCAGGCGGGATTCCGTGGTTGGGCAGGCGGGATTCCGTGGTTGGGCAGGCGGGGTTCCGTGGTTGGGCAGGCAGGCCTCCGTGGTTGGGCAGGCAGGGTTCCGTGGTTGGGCAGGCGGGATTCCGTGGTTGGGCAGGCAGGGTTCCGTGGTTGGGCAGGCGGGATTCCGTGGTTGGGCAGGCAGGGTTCCGTGGTTGGGCGGGTTCCGTGGTTGGGCAGGCGGGGTTCCGTGGTTGGGCAGGCGGGATTCCGTGGTTGGGCAGGCGGGGTTCCGTGGTTGGGCAGGCGGGGTTCCGTGGTTGGGCAGGCGGGGTTCCGTGGTTGGGCAGGGCGCTGCTGAGCCTCCTGCCTGCTCAGCCCCCGGGGGCTCTGGATTCTCAGGATCAGTGGGTGCTGGTCCTCGGACTACCCTGGGAGCCTTCTCCTGGGTCATTACCCTGTCCCAGCCGAAGTGTGAGCCTGGGTGTTCAGTGTGATTGGCGCCCCCATCCCTCCCTCCCCATGTCTGCTCTGGGGCCTGAAAGAGCCTCAGGGACTATTTCCCGGCCCAGCCATTTCTCCTCCCTTGCCTCTTGTAGGGGATGTGGTGGGGGCTCTGGGGCTGAGGCAGCACGTTGGAGAGGATCAGCAGTGCCACTTGGGCTTCTGGTTGGCAGAGGCCCCCATGGAAACATGAGGTGCTCACACCTGCCATGTGCAAGGCCACCCCCGCTCTTCCTGGTCTCCTTGCGCTCAGCACCAAGGAAGCTTGAAAGCTGCCGCTACGGACAAGGTCAGGGCAGAGGCACCTTGGGGTTGTCCCTGCTCAGGACGCCTGTCATTGCCTCTCTAGTGGGAGCCTCATTTAGAAGGGACGAGCCCGGGGACCTCCGGCCCAGCCCGCGAGGTGTCCTTCGCCCTGGCTGCCCTGCGTGCCCCTACCCGAACCACTGCAGGCTCTGGCTGTCTTCGGTGGAGGCGGAAAATCCGAGAACACTTCATCTGCCCGGGAAATCTGGCTGCACTCGGTGCTGCCTGCTGCCTTCTCCCTCAGAGCTAGTGTAGCTCTCACTGTGAGAGAGGGGAGCAGGCCCCGCACCCCGTTTCCATGGCCCCCTGCACCAGTGTTATGTTGTAGCCCTGCCGTGCTTGGGTGAGAATCCGAGAGGCTGACCTCAGTCCCCTGTGGCGTCCGCAGTTCCCTCTTTTCTAAAGGGTACTGTCCCTGCTGGATTAGGGCACATGCCCTAATGACCTCATCTTTTAATTTTTTTTTTTTTTTTTTTTTTTTTTGGAGACAGAGAGAGCGAGTTGGGGAGGGGCAGAGAGAGAGGGAGATCCAGAATCCAAAGCAGGCTCCAGGCTCCGAGCTGTCAGCACAGAGCCCGACGCGGGGCTCAAACCCACCGATCTGTGAGATCATGACCTGAGCCGAAGTCGGAGGCCCAACCGACTGAGCCCCCCCCTGGCGTCCCCCTAATGACCTCACCTTGACTCGATTACATTTGCAAAGACCCCTTTCTTTATTTTAACAAAAATTTTTAACGTTTTATTTATTTATGTACTTATTTTAGTTTTTTTTAGTCTTTATTTTATTTTGAGAGAGAGAGACAGAGAGTGCGTGGGGGAGGGGCAGAGAGAGAGGGAGACCCAGAATCCAAAGCAGGCTCCAGGCTCTGAGCTGTCAGCACAGAGCCCGACGCGGGGCCCAAACTCACAAACTGTGAGATCATGACCTGAGCCAAAGTCAGAGGCCCAACTGACTGAGCCCCCCAGGTGCCCCATGTTTTATTTATTTTTGAGAGAGAGAGAGAGAGAGAGAGAGAGAGACAGCATGAGCATGAGTGGGGGAGGGGCAGAGAGAGAGGGAGACACAGAATCCGAAGCAGCTCCAGGCTCTGAGCTGTCAGCACAGAGCCCGATGCGGGGCTCGAACCCATGAACCGTGACATCATGACCTGAGCTGAAGTCGTCACTTAACCGACTGAGCCCCCCAGGCGCCCCTGCAGAGACCCATTTCTAAATACGGCACCCCCTTCACGGGTTCCAGGGGCTAGAGCTTGAACATATCTTTTGGGGGACACAGTTCAACCCAGTGTAAAAGCTGTGTGTGGGGCCAAGGAACAGGACAGGGCCTGCCCTCAAGGTGTCTGCTGTGAGGCCGGCTGCGCGGATGCAGCGGGGAGCAGCCAGGTTTACTCATGTTTGGAGACATCGGTAGGACCCACTCCTACAGGCGGAATTGCCGGATCGGGCACGCCTGCGCATTTGGAGTTCGGTAATGCCAGGCTGCCCTCCCTGAAGTTGTGTCCACTTATTCCCACCTCCGTTCGTGGATGCGTCCCCTTTCCTCCCAGAGCGTAGGTCAGGTGTTGCTGGGACAGGCGGGTCCAGGTAGGGTGGTGGGTGGGGGGGCCCAGGTGTGCCTGGCTGGCGGCCCTGGTTTGGCCGGAGCTGCGGCAGATGATCCAGGCAGATGATCCAGGAGACGTTCCAGATGCCCGAGGCCCCTCAACTCCTCACTAGTGAGCTGAGTCTTTATTCTTTAGATGAGAGAGGCCCCGGCAGGTCTGAGCAGGTGACCGAGGACTAGATTGCTGCGTAAGAGGAGGACTCCTGAGGCCGTGGGATCAGCAGCTGGTTAAGTCTAGGAGGCGATGGGCAGGTGCAGACAAGCCGCTTGGTCGGTGCTGCTTGGCCTCGTGCTTGCTCCACTGGGTTTTCTTTTCTTGTTGTTTTAATTTTCATTCCTGTGTCTGCATTAAAAATGGGAAAACAGGGGCGCTTGGGTGGCTCGGTCAGTTATAAGTGTCCGACTCTTGACTTCAGCTCAGGTCATGATCTCATGATAGGTGAGTTCGAGCTCCGCCATGGGGCTCTGCGCTGATGGTGTGGAGTCTGCTTCAGATTCTGTCTCCCTCTCTCTCTCTGCCCCTCCCCTGCTTGCTCTCTCTCTGTCTCTCAAAATAAATAAATTTAATAAACTTTAAAAATAGGGGGAAACAAAAGCTTGAATGAGGGACCACATGTTCTGGCTGCCCTCACTCGTGCCTGGGGGTGACCAGGCCATGGGGGGTGGAAAGCCCTGGGGAAGTGAGCTGGGGAGGAAGGCCCTAAGGGAGTGAACAGCCGTGTGTCAGGGGTCTTGGAGGACAGTTGTGCCCAGCAGCTCCTGAGCAGTGGGGGCCACTTGGGGCCCGAGGGACTGGGCGGGGGTGGTGAGCTGGGCTCGGAGTAACTGCAGAGTGCCGGGGCAGGATTGGGTCCAGTGGAGGGAGGTTTGTGTCTGAGTGGCCAGCTGGCCTGGGGAATTAGGTCAGTGCTTGGTGGAGGACCCAGGGTGACCGGGAAGGGTGGGGGACAGCAAGTGTCCCAGTGAGCTTTCGTGCCTAAACCATGTGGTCTGAGCTCCTGGCATTTACTCCCAGCTGCCCAGGGTCCCGGGGCAGCCAGATGTCGACGGTGTGGGGTTTCCGGGGACCCTCAGTGTTGCAACTCGAGGCACTATCTCCAGCCTCCTGTCTCAAAGGCTGCTTTCTTATCAGTCTTTAACTCAGTGCCCGCCGGATGTGAGCACTTCCTCTTCTGCCCCTCTCTCCTGGGTTGTGCAGCATTGCTGTGGGTCAACAGTGGCGCGTACAGCTGTGCTTCACAGACAGGCAGAGCGGAGCCCGAGGGGAAAGGCTGGGTTCAAGTTTCCCCCGTGCCTTAGGGCCCAGGGGCTCTGCTTTCCCCGGCCGGCCCCTACCCTACTGTGGCCTCTGTGGTACCTGTGCCCACAGGAGGACCAGCCTCTCTGTGTGAAAATGACTCTCTGTCCTTCACTAAGATGACAACGATTACAAAGGAAAGAGGTTGATAACAGTAGTTTTTTTTTAAGCTTTTTGAAAATGTTTATTAAAATTTTTCTTAACGTTTATTTATTTTTGAGAGAGAGAGACAGAGCGCGAGCCAGGAAGGGGCAGAGAGAGAGGGAGACAGAGAACCCGAAGCAGGCTCCAGGCTCTGAGCCATCAGCACAGAGCCTAATGCAGGACTCAAGCTCGCAAACCCTGAAATCTTGACCTGAGTCAAAATCGGACACTCAACCGAGCCACCCAGGCGTCCCCAATAGTTTTGTTCTTTAAATTGACTTCCTCTTAACTCATACTTAAGAAACAAACAAACAACTTAGTATAAGCCTGGATTTTTAAAGCTTGGGAATATTTAAAATTTTTAAAATTAATTTATCTTTCCAGTTTTACTGATCTCTAATTGGCCTATAATGTTGTATTCGTTTTAGGTGTGGAAGGTGATAGTTTGATATGTGGACATTTTGCAAAACAATCAGTGCGGTGAGCTTAGTTAACACACACCACCTGACGTAGATTTTCCCCCCTGGGCCGAGAGCTTTCCACAGTCTCCCCTCACAGCAATTTTCATCCAGCGCAGCTTTGTTAAGGATCGTGTCCGGCCGGGCGTTATGCCCCCGGGACTTATCTCTCCTACAGTGGAAGTTTGTGCCTTTGGACCGAGTTCAGTCTGCTCTCTCTCTGAGTTCCATTTTTGTAGAGTCCACGTGTCAGGGAGACCCTAATGGTAGTTGTCTTTCTGTCCCTGACTTATTTCACTCAGCATAGTGCCCTCGGGTCCCTCCGTGTTGTGACAAATGACAGAATTTCCGGATTTTTGTACAGTTGGGCAGTATTCCACTGTATTTCCACCCCCCCCCGCCTTAGCTTTATCCGCTCGCCCATCAGTGTGGCAACGCCGTGGCCGTTGCGGTGAACGCTGCAGTGCATGCGCATATCTTTTTGAGCTAATGTTTGGGTTCCCTTTGGATAAAAACCCAGAAGTGGGATTGCTGGATCATATGATAGTTCTGGCTTCAGTTTTCTGATGAACCTCCACACTGCTTTCCATAGTGGCTGCGCCAGTCTGCACTCTCAGCACCAGTGCCCCCAGAGACGGTTCCCTTTTCTCCACATCCTCGCCAACACGGGTTCTCTCTTGTCGTTTGGATAATAGCTGTTCTGACCGTGATATCGCGCTGTGGTTTGGATATTCCATTCCCTGATGATGAGTGGTGTTGAACACCCTTCCATGCACCTGTTGGCCATCTGTATGTTGTCTTTTTTTTTTAAATTTATTTATTTTATTTATTTTTGAGAGAGACAGCGCGAGCAGGGGAGGGTCAGAGAGAGAGGGAGACACAGAATCCGAAGCAGGCTCCAGGCTCTGAGCTGTCAGCACAGAGCCCGACGCGGGGCTCGAACCCACGAACCATGAGATCATGACCTGAGCCGAAGTCGGACGCTTAACTGACTGAGCCACCCAGGCGCCCTTCTCTTTGCCCATTTTAAAATCAGATTTTTTTTTTTTCCCGCTGTTGAGTTTTGTGAACTCTGTATATTTTGGACACGAACCACTTATCAGATACAGGGTTTGCGAAGATTTTCTCACATTCTGTAGGTGGGCTTTTCATTTTTGTTCATGGTTTACTTTGTGGCTCAGAAGCTTTTTACATTGACGCGGTCCTATTTATCTACTTTTGCTTTTGTTGCCTTTGCTTTTGGCGTCGGATCCAGCACACCTCCACCAAGACTGACGTCACGGAGCTTACTGTGAGGCTGTGTTCTCTGCTAGGAGTTTCACGGTTTCCGGTCTTAACACTCAAGTCCTTATCCATTTTGAGTTGACTCGAGAAATAGTTTTAAACCAACGTCTGAGAAGCCAAGCGAAGCTTCTTTCCTGTGCCCTGCGGTTCCCCTGGCCACTGTGCAGGTTACTGTGACCACTGCCCTGAGACAGCGTGAGAAAGCCAGGTGGCCTGAGTGGACCTCGGTTCGCAGAGCTGGCTCTGCCCCCAGGAGGAGGGGTCCCGTTTGGGGGTGGGCAGCAGTCTGCCGTCACCCCAGGATGTCTGGGCTCATTTGCCAAGAAAATAACATTTCCAACTCTGTCTCGTGGCTTCTGACCTTCTTGGGTGAGGTTGGCTAAATATTTAGGTAGAGGGAAGAATATTCCTGGGGAACGTTGATCATACTGGGCGTGTGCCAGGCACCGCGTCGAGGCTCGTTCTCTGTGTTCTCTCTCGAGATCCAGTCCTCCCACGGTCAAGTGCAGTGGTTCAGTTATTATGCCCATTTTAAAGACCAGGAAGTGCAGGAATGAGAGTTTGGGTGGCTTGCCCAGCTCACCCCAGCCAGGAACGATCTCAGAGTCTGACTGTAGACTGAGCTACTGAGCGGAGCTGTCAGAGCTCTGGGGCCCAGAGCGGAGGCTGCGGGTCCCGGGGGCCACGCTGGGTGAGCCCGGGTGGGTGGCGGGCACGCCGAACATGGCATGTGCTCTCACCCATCCGTGTCTCCGGGCCTGAGGCTGGTGGCGAAGGCAGGTGTCATTAGCCTGATGGTGGTTTGGGAAAGTGCCAGCTTGGCTGGGGTGGCCCCTCTAGGAGCACCAAGTGGGCTTCCTTGGATTCTAGAGATTTCTTGGAGCTTCCCCACCACTGGCTGCCCACGGCAGGGATGCAGTTTTTCTTCTTTGGGGAAACGAGGTGGCATTTCAGTTGTCCCTGGCCCTGACCCTGGGGAGCTCCCAGCATTCAGTCCCAGGGAGTCAGCCCCTTCAGATGCCCCTGAGCTCAGCGTGCCGGGGGCGGGAGGTGACAGGTGCTCACCTGCTGACGGGAGTCTCGGGGCCATGGCTTGTTTCCAGTTCTCAGAGCTGCTGGCGCCGCTAGGACTCCTGATAGCTGTCCCAGCTATTTGTCCACCGTCCAAGGGGTCACATCCTGTGTCCTCGTGCTCATTCAGCCCTGCTGGTCATTGGGGAGCCTGGGAAGCAGGAGGGGCAGGTATGCTGGGAACTCCCAACAGCCATGTGGCCGCCTTGCTGCCTCTGCCAGAGGTCCCCACTGCCACCCCTTCTCGGCTGGGTGCCTGCAGCTCCAGAGGATAGAGTCCTGCTGTCTGCCCTCCGCCCTCCCGTGGAAACAGGACCCTGCAGCCTCGTCTGGGGCTGTCGGATCAGCAGCCCACTCTGACCAAACTCACGGAAAGTTCTTTTTCCTTCTTTGGGAGCCATTGGTCTCTTGGGAGGATCTTCTCCTCACCCTGGGTTGTCACTGTTCGTGAGTGACGTCCTTCTCAGGGGCCTCATTCTGCTTCTCTCTCCTCTGCCTAGGATCATGCGGCCGGATGATGCCAATGTGGCTGGCAATGTCCACGGTGGAACCATCCTGAAGATGATCGAGGAGGCAGGGGCCATCATCAGCACCCGGCACTGTAACAGCCAGAATGGGGTAAGTGTCTGGGGGCCGTCACGCAGCCTGCATGAAAGGTTCCAGGACCCAGGAGGCCTGCATCCCTCTGTATGCAGCACTGCACCAGTCTTGGGTCAGGACAGGAGTTTGCCTGGAGTCTTCCTCTCCTTCATCCCCTAGGCCTTGGGGATTTCCGGAAGCGCTGGGTGGGTTGCTTGGTTTGGGGCCCAGCGAGGGAGGACAGGGGACAGCCAGAGTCTCAGCTGAGAACTAACTTTAAGCTCCTCCTCCTTAAAGTCTTGGTTTCTAGAATCCCCCCCGGAGCCTGGCCACACTGGGCCTGACCACCCCCCCCCCCCGCCCACCCCATCGACCCCCTGGGGAAGGGGAGCCAGGGCAAGTACTGGTGCTCTTGCCTGGGAAGCCCAGCAAAGCCTTGACTCGCTGGGATGAGGGCCATGCTTTCTGCTTTTGGGCCTTCAAGGCAGCTGGGGGGCTTTGGGGCATCACCTCCTACCATCCTCCAGCCCCAAGGGGCCTGACATTTCTTTTTGTTTTCTTTTTTATTTATTTTTGAGAGAGAGAGAAAGAGCGTGAACAGGGGAGGGTCAGAGAGAGAGGGAGACACAGAATCTGAAGACAGGCTCCAGGCTCTGAGCTAACTGTCAGCACAGAGCCTGACTTGGGGCTCGAACCCACGAACCGTGAGATCATGACCTGAGCCCAAGCTGGACACTCAACCGACTGAGCCACCCAGGCGACCCGGGACCTGACATTTCTTCCAGAGGCCCACGCCAGCCACATGGCTTGGGAAAGTGGGTCTGTGTTGCACCACACTGCCACCTGGGGGCCAGCAGAGATGCGGCACCACAGGAAGCCATGGCCTCTGTGTCCCTGTGTCCTGTGACCTGTGTCCCTGTGGGCCTTGGCCAGCCACCTGCTGTGACGATAGGAGGAAGGAATGCTGGCGTGGGGGAGGTGGGTGGGGGGAATCCGAGAGCAGCACACGTGTGCGTGGGTGTGATAAGCCAGGCCAGGTGAATGTGTTACTAGGTGGGCATTGGCACCCTGTGAAGGAGGAGCTCGCCTGCCCAGCTAGGAGCCTGGATTTGTCCAGGTGCCCTTGGAGTTCTGGGGCAAACCCAGCCACGTCCAGAGCGCGCCCTCTGGGGTCATGGGGAGGGTGGGCCTGAGCCTGTGGGGCTGGGGCTGAGACAGACAGCGAGGGTCCCAGGCAGGTGTGGTGGGACAGACTGGACACTGGGAAGGAGAACCTCAGGGTGGGGGACAGAGGGGGAGGGGGGCCTTGGGAGGCCACGTGGGTGTCGAGGGCCCATGTAACTGCTGCCAGTTGGTAAGTGCTTCATGTTTTGCAAAGCTCTGAAGTCTTTCCACCCATGATCCTCATGATAGCCCGTTACCCCCATTGCATAAGTGAGGAAGTAGAGGCACAGAGACGTCATCTACTTGCCTAAGGCCACATGGGGAGGTACAGGGTGGGTCTGGACCACGAATCAGACCTCGAACCTGTGCTTTGAGCCCCTGCTCCTCCTCTTGCGCTTCCTGGAGGGAGCCTGGGGGTGCAGGAAGGACAGTCATGACGTGTTGGCTTGGAGAGGCCTCTGGACTGGTGGACCCAGGATAGGGGTGACAAGTTCCAGGTTCAGGGGGGCATGTGGGCCCCAGGTGGTTGGGCGCTGGCATGGGGGCCGATGCTGACCTCTGAGGGGCTTCTCTGGGGCTCTGAGTCAGGGAGGGCGCCCCCACCCCACTCCCCTCGAGATCTCACCCAGGCTGTGCCTTTAGTGCCGTCGTGTAGACCTGGGGCTCTGTTTCTGGCCGGGGGGCGTCTTGTGGTTCCACCTGGTTGCTTAACTGGCCGCTTGACCTTGACGGGGGCCAAAAAGACACCCCGGGCCTGTCCCCAGGCCACTCCTCCCACAGTCTCCCTCTCCTCCGGAAACGACCACTGGGGCATCCATTACTCACGTTCATTGGCCCCCTTCTCACTGGCACCTCCTCCCGTTGGCTCCAGCTGCTGGCGAATTCCCAGTCTGAGCACGCTTCCTGTGGCCTCCCCTCAACCCTCCCTCGGGCCACACCAGCCCTCCTGCTGCCGTGTGAACTGGCCAGTGTGTTCTTACCCCTGGGCGTTTGCACTGCCTCTTCCCTCTGCCAGGGCTGTTCTTCTTCCAGACATCTGCACACACCCCCTCCCCTCCTTCCCGGTCCCCATGTAAGTATGACCTCCATTCAGGCCTTCCCGGACCACCAGCTCCCACCTTGCTCCCAGCCGTTCCTGAAAGGTTGTGTGTTTTGCCCTTTTATCTTTGGTCTGCTCACCCCCTTTTTCACCCCGGTAGAGTGTAAGCCCCATGAAGGGAGGGACTTTTGTTGGCGGGTCCCTGCTGGACACTCCGCATCTGGGCGGCGGCCTGGAACACTGTGGACTCCCACTGGCCACCTGCTCGTTGCCAGAGAGAGAGTGTGTGTGTATGTGTGTGTGTGGAACCGTCATCCTCTGGAGAGCTTCCGTTTAATAGACACTTGTGCGCCAGTGACCACGCCGTGTGCCTGACCTTCTTTTCTTTATGGCATCTTCCCAGCCATCTTCTTAGCCCCGTTTGTAGGTGAGGAGTGGAGACCTAGAAAAGTTACAGGGTCACAGAGAGCGATGTCCTTTCAGCTGACATCAGCTGAGGGCGGCCTGAGCGGGCATAGGGGCAGGTGTGGCTCAAACAATGGCAGCGATAAGAGCTAACCCTTCCCAGACCCCCTCGCTCCCACGTTTGATCCCCACCGGTCCCTGAGAGGGGCGGCTCACCCCTCTCTCCACGAATCATCTCCTCGAATCCTGGCAGCAGCATGCCGGCTCCATTTATTTCTGTATTTTACAAGGTCAAGAGCTAGTGAGTTGAGAGCTGGGAGTTGAGCCCAGGGCCCAGTGCTGTTCTTTCTGGCTCTGCTTCTGAAGCTGCTGTCCTGGCCCAAAGCCCTGTGGTGACCCAGGAGCCCAGCCCCCCACCGTGGTTTTCTGGGTACCTGAGCCCAGCAGGTGGTGTGATTGCCGGCCACCTTTGGGAGTGTGGCAGAGGACAACTTCCTGGGGTAGCTGCTAATCAGAAGGCTCGCGGCCGCTTCCCAAGCAGGGAGCTGCAGGGGTGCGTGCAGTTTGGAGAACCTCATACTGAACACAGGTGTTCGCTGGCCCATATGTTGAATGTTTGGGTCATACCTGTTCTCTATGGAATGCCTGAGGCAGGCCCAGTACCCGGCGGGGTCCCTGGACAGCAGCTCCCAGTGAAGTTGCCCCTGCCTGGCATCTGGCCTGGTGTGGAGTCCCCCAGCAGCTCACCCGTCTCTTAGGCTGCCCCCCTGCCCCGCTGAGACTCCAGAGTGGCTGCCCCATACACATTCGTTCTGTCCTTTAGAACCAAGCTCAAGGTTCATGGCAAGTGGCCTTCTAAGCCAGGAGGGCAGCTGTGAGGCCACCGCCGGGCACTCTGTCGGGCGAGGTGTCCTGTGCCAGGGGTGTGTTGATGGCATTCCTGACCACCTCTCTGTAGCCTCCTGGGTCACCGCCAGTGTTCTGGTCCACGGAAGGGAACACAAGTGCCCCCGCTACAAGTTCGCACGGCCCTGAAGTGTGCAGACTAAGCGTGAGCCAGTGTGCTCGCCTCCTCCGCCTCTCCCACGGAGTCCTGGACCCGCTCCGCACCTGGCCCTGCAGGCCCTGCTGAACTTTGCTTGCACCTCCTGCTGTTTACCCCCTCCCGCCCCACCCCTGCACAGTCCAGCCTGTCCTCCCCCCCACCTGGGGTGGATATGCCCCATACCCTACTTCCGTTCATGCCTCAGTTCAGATACGCCGTCCGTGGGGAGGCCGCCCCCGCCCCCAGCCCCTCCCACGCTGCCCTCCTCAGAGCACCTGCCACCGGGTGGCATTGTCCCATTTGTCATCCGAATGGAATGCAGGCTGAGGACAGGCACGCTGACTCACTCCCCCGAATGGCGCACGAGGCGCCCCCCTGGTCTGAGGTCTGTTACCCTGGTTTACCCGCAGTCCAGAAGCAGAATGACTGGCTCTGCGACACTCCGTCAGATACCGGCCTAACGCCGTGTCACCTGCACCTCACTCACCCCCTGCATCTCATCACACGGGCATTTTCTCATCTCACGTGGTCCCCGGAAGAAATACACTAAGAGAGAGAGACCGTGTTCACGTGGCTTTATTACAGCATGTTGTTACAGTTGTGCTATGTTAGTATTAGTTAACGTGCCGAACTTAGAACTTCATCATAGGTGCGGGGGGGAGAAGCAGCATATGCCAGGTTTGGGACCACCCGCGGTTCCAGGCTTCCAGTGGGGGTCTCGGAAGGAATCCACCATGGACGGGGGGGGGGGGGCTCTACTGTGAATGACGGGATGCTTTTGTGGCCACGAGACAGCTCCGGTCCCTGCAAGGTGTCGACGTGGACAGATGTGAGAATGAGCTGCGTTTCCATTAGAAATTATTAGTCCATATGCGTGTATGTTACCTGCGTGCGAGTGTATCCGCGCCAAAGCCTCACCACTCTCCCGTGAAGGTACCCGGTTTCCTTCCGATTCGGGTCTTGCAAACAGCGCTAGGATAATTCCAGCAAGCGGCCCAGAGGCAGGGCCTTGGGTCCTGTCCTGCTCTGCTTAGCGCGTGTCTTTCCAGCTTTCTGCCAGTGGGTGGTGCTGCAGCCACAGAAGTCTGCTTAGGGGCGCCCTTGGTTTTTCGTGGCCCTGTGACCTAGGGGACCAGTGCAGATCAGAGTAGCCGCAGCTTGGCCCCAGGACCTTTCCCATCGCCCCGGTCCCCTCCTGACTCTGGCGCGTTTATAGGATCCCCGACCCCCATGTTCCTGAGACCCACCTGGGAGGGGTGGAGGTGGGGGTTCCCTGACCGTCCCTCTAAAAGAGGCAGGTCCTGTCAGTTTGAGGTGGGGCAGGGAGTCCGCATGTTTGCGAGGCAGCAGGTGGGTTCTGGCCCGGGTGCCGCAGGTGGTGCCGCCAGGACTCAAAGTGACCGCTACCTACAAGCTTAACATCGCGCGCCCTTGGACGGGGGGCACTGCGAGGGGTAACTGGGAAGGCGAGTACCAGAGCTGGCAGCCCCCATGGCCAGGCTCTCAAAAGTGAGCCCCATCTCCCGCTCCCTGCTCCCCGCCCAGCCCGGGGGCAGCCACACTTGTGCTTCGCACTCTGCAAGAGACGCTTGGTTTCTGGCAGGAAGCGGTCGAGGTGCTCAGCGAGGGTCTGAATTCCCGCTCTTCCGACACCGTTGTCCTTGGTGTCATTCCGTTAGCACAGGCAAGAAGTAGGCGATTCTCCGTGCAAGCACCGGGAGGTGCCACGGCCACGTCACACGCTGCCGTCCTGTTGCCAAGTCCTCTGGGAGCACGCACCAAGGTGTTTGCCCCTTCGGTCTGGGCTACAGTCCCCAGTACTGAAAACGACCCAAGCGAATTGTCACAGGATCATTTCTAAAAAGAAATAATTGGAGGGGTGGGGTGGCGCCTGGGTGGTTCCTGTCAGTTAAGCGTCTCTTGATTTTGACTCAGGTCGTGATCTCTCTGTTCGAGACTTTGAGCCCCACAGAGCCTGTTTGGGATTCTCTCTCTTTCCCTCGCTTTCTGCCCCTCCCCCACTTTCTTTCTCTCTCTCTCTCTCTCTCTCAAAAAACTAAAAAAAAAAAAATAATAATAATAAAAACTCCATTGGAGAAGAGTGAATTAAAAAAAATCAACAAACAATTGGTGTTGACCCAAATCTCTAACAGAGGAATATTGCATTCTATCTGCCCATACACATACTTTGCAGTAGCGTGGCGTGAAATGTCAATCACAGGCCGCGTGCCGCGCACAAGAAGGAGGAAGTCTGTCACGTCCGATAGAGAACGAGCCCACAGTCGTCTGTCGTGTGCCCTCTAGATGGCACTCCAGGCGTGGGTGTATTCCGTGGCCGTGATGATCCGTCACCGTGGGGCTCCCTGGGTGGCTGGGGACAGGTGACGTGAGGCCAACCTGGTGCCCCGTGTACCTTTGAGTCCCGCGAAGGGGTTGCCTGTCTGAAGGATAAATAAAACTTAAAAAAACAGTGATTGCAGGGCCCTGGTTGTAACGCAGCCAGGTTATTTTCCCTTGTGGTGAGTGAGAAAAGGCAGTTTGTGGACGCGTATGTTTGTTTTCGCGTGACTGTGGAAGACTAACTGCACACGAGCCAGTAAGATCCCGTTCTTAGGGAGAAGAGCCTTTCTAGTCTCAAAATAGAAACCTGGGTTCTCTTTGGATGGGAGGAGGGATTTTTGCCTCTTCCGTCTACCTCTCCGTATTTCCCAAATGTTCCCTGATGAGTATATCTTTTTTTTACCTTTCATTATGCAAGTAATACGCGTCTTTTGTAGAAAAATTAGAAAAAAGAAACAAGCCACTCCTAACCGTCACCGCTCAGAGGATCCCATTAGCGATTGCTTTGGCGTGTGTGTTCCCGACGGGCATTCCCATGTCCCCTGTGGTTTTGCAATCAGGAATGTGTGGTGTCGGGAAATGGCATTATTTCCCAGTGGGAAAGAAGGAAGGCCCGTTTCGTTTCGGGAGCTTCTCCAGGGGCGGGCTTGCCCTGCGGGTGACCTGTCCCTGGTCTCTCTGCAGGAGCGCTGCGTGGCCGCCCTGGCCCGGGTCGAGCGCACCGACTTCCTGTCGCCCATGTGCATCGGCGAGGTGGCGCACGTCAGCGCGGAGATCACCTACACCTCCAAGCATTCCGTGGAAGTCCAGGTCAACGTGATGTCCGAAAACATCCTCACAGGTAACTTGCGCATCACGCCTCCCCGACGGTGACGGTAAGGCGGCGGCCGTGGCTCCTCTGACCCTGCACTGGGGGCCGGTCAGGACGCTGCCCGTGAATGACCTCCCTTCATTCCCAGCCCTCCTGTGGGCGGGCACTTCTGCCATCCTCGTGTCGTGTCGCAGGCGCACGCGCGAGCCCAAGAGCACGCGCCCGGAGCAGGATTCGAGCCCTGGCCCGGGCGGGGGAGGGGCAGCCACTGGCCATCCTGCCTTCCCAGGGTGTTGGCCTGGCGACCAGCCCCTCAGGGGCAGGGGGCTGAGAGGGCACGAGCCACCCACCCGGGCCCCTGCTGTCCCCCCTCCAGCCCCTTCCTAGGCCTTCCCTGTAAGGTGGTGCCCTGCGCCCCCACCCCTGCATACCAGGCTTAGGCCGAAAGCTCACTGGGTGAACCTTTGACTCTGGTTTGATCTGAATATTCTCTTTCTCAGGGTGGTAACCATGGAAACCCCTTTTCATCCTCCCACTGGGCTCTGCAGGGGAGCGTGGCTCTGGTTTGCAGTCGCTGCTGCCTTTTATAACCAGGCTGCTGACGAGGAGGGCAGGCTCCTTTGTCCCCTTGCTGCCCCCTCCCTGTCCCAGACCACCCTGTCCTCCCTCGCAGAGGACAGTTCAGTTCGTGCAGGTTGTGGAGGCAGGAGCTGCCTGGGTCCTGATGCCCCCCCCTCGCCCCTTCCTCGGCTGGGGCCGCCTGCTGGGTGTTGTGCTCAGAGCTCTGTGAGGGGCTCAGGCGTCCCCCCCCCCGCCTGGGCCCGGAGCACAGTTGTCTGTCTAGAGCACCCCTGTCCAAGCCCTGGTACGGCTCTGGCATTAGAGGGACCTCGGATGCCCCAGGCGGTGGCACAGAAAGGGGTGCCTAGGTACTGTCTTCTCACAGTGGGGCCTTGGGGTCCCTGTCGTCCCTCCCTGTGGTCTGTACCTCTATGGCCCAGGCCGCCTCTCCTGGGCGGTGGCGGGCATTGTCAGGGGACGTCATGGCCTCAGCCGCTCTCCGTCCTCACACTTCCTTGTCACTGGCCGTCCCAGCAGTGCTGCTGTTCATCGTGACGGTGGGTGTCACGGAGCCAGCGGCCAAACGTGGGGGAGGGGCGTGCCTTCCAGGGTTCTGTCATCGAAGCCCCTTTTCTGGCACGTCCCAAACTGGGGCCCAGGGGGAGCCCCTGAGGGACAGAATCGCTGTTGGCGAATGGGCGAGAGACCAGGGGACTGAGGCGTTCTTGACTTTGAAAGCGGAGCTCACCTCCATGGCAGCGGACCCCCAGCCTGGTGCCTCTCGAGAGGACATTGTTGGCTGTCACAGTCGGGGCAAGGCTGCCAGCTTCCAGTGTGGGGACCCCAGGCCAGGGGTACAGGGGATGGTCCTGACCACGAAGGGTGACCCGGTGTCCTTGCGCCGAGGCAGAGAAATCCAGCCCTGGATCGAGAACTTCCAAGGGAAATGGTCCTGTCTCCCCCTCCCGGGCCCCTTTCCTCGGCTCCACGCAAACGTGGGGCTGACGACCGGGGGAGAGAGAACGATGGCGCGGACGAGCGACCAAACCAGCAGAGGCTTCTGGGGAGGTGTGCATTTTGTGCAGAGATGGGGAGCTGACGGAGGGTTTTGTCTAGAACGACACGCCCTGCCTGACATCCGAGGGATCCCTCCCATGGTGGGGGCTCTCACCCGGGGCACGTCGGTGGGAAAGCAGCCTCACCCCCCATCCCCGCCAGTGAGGATGCGCCTCCCCGGGCCCCCTTGGCCTCAGCTCTGCTCCTTCCCTGCAGGGTGGACACTCGGAGCCTCATATGCCCTGTGCAGGAGGGAACCAGCGGGGAGGAGACGGGTGCAGCTGTCCCCCTTGCGGGACGGAGGGGCAGGCTTTGTGATCCCCCTGTGCTCTGAGAAGACAGACGCTTAGTTGAAGCAAGGGACGGGCCCCTGGCCCAGGTGTCCCCCCTGCTGACCCCAGGCCTCCCCTGTAACCCAGGAAGGGGGCAGTCACACCTGGAGCCCTGAGGCCGTGTGGCTTCTCCGCACGGCTTGGTCACCTTACCCCCGAAGCCCCCCTGCTGAGGGACCAGCCGCTTCTTTCTTGTTCCGCAACTGTGGGTCTCTCTCATTTCTTTTCTTTCTTTTTTTTTTTTTTTATTTGAATGTTTATTTTTGAGAGAGAGAGAGTGAGTATGCACACTCAAGCAGAAGAGGGGCAGAGAGAGAGAGAGAGAGACACCAAATCCGAAGCAGGCTGCGTGTCTGAACTGGCAACGCAGAGCCCGATGCGGGCCTTGAACCCACAAACCGCGAGATCCTGACCTGAGCTTAAGCTGGACGCTCAACCGACGTTGCCACCCAGGCGCCCCCTCTCTCTCACTTCTGGCTCTTTCTCCACTTGCCACATCTGTGCATCCGTCTCTGTCTTTCTGTGTTCGGATCCGCGCGAATCTCTCTTATTCTGGGACCCCGTGTCTCCCAAGGCCTCCCGCTCTGTCCTGGCGTGTGTCTGTCTGCCCACGTGTCTAGGAGGGGCGGGCAGGGCTGCGGCTGCCTTGTGCGTGCGCTCCCCCCACCGCCTGCAGCCGTGTCTGGTCCAGCAGAGCCAGGGTGCGTCTGACGGCGGGGAGGGAACTGAGACCCCAGCAGGGAGGGGTCCCCGCCCCTGTGTGTCCCCCTCCTTCGGGGCTGTGCGGCCTGTCAGGAGGCAGCTGAGCAGACAACCAGCAAACCTTTGCCTCCGAGACGGCTCATTCGTCTCCGGCAACTGTCAAAATATTAAGCTAACTGGGATGTGATTGTTGCCAATTGTTCCAGAAAATAGCTGGGAGCCCTTAAGATTTTAAAAGAGGTGTTTCTAATGCTGCAGTTGTCTTTTGGTGGTTTTATTAAGTGATGGAGGAAGTACAATTAGCATGTTTTGCCTCATTTGCCCTGCAGTGTTCATTTAGGTCCAGGGGAGGGCCGCGGCGGGTTTCCATGGAAACCGGCTTGTCAGGCCGGCTCTCGCGGAGTCAGACAGGAAATCTTTATTCCCCAAAGCAGGTTGTCAGATTTGCTCTCAGTCAGAGTGCAGTGAAAATAGTTTCCGTGTTATCTGCCTGTGCTTCCCCAGCCCGGGGAGCCTGCCGTCACGTCGGGGCCAGGCCCGGGCTCCGCGGGCTCGCCCTCCTCCTACGGGACCGTGGGGCTCGGCGTGGTCCCGCGGGCTGTGTTTAGGGGACACCAGAGCCCCCGGCCCCCTTTGGGAAGGCAGCTCAGACAAGCTGATGGGACGAGCGCTCCAGGTGCGCTGTTCCCCTCGACGCTGGGGATCTACCCTGTTGAGAAGCTGCTTTTCGAAGGCATCCTTGCAAATATGAAATTACATGAAACTACTGGGATCCCGGAGGCCCGCCTGGGTCTATACTCGGAGTGGCACTGAGTTGCTGTGTGACCCTAGGTAAATCCCTTGACCTCTCTGGGCTCCAGGCTCCTCCGATACAGGTGAGGGAGAGTGGACTAAGTGACTCTGGTCTTTTCTGGCCCAGGGTTCTCAGCCCAGACAGGCCTCTCTGATAGCCCCAACCAAGGTTCTATTTCTTATCATTCAGCCCAGAGGGGGAGTCAGGAGCCACTGCCGTCTCTCAGCACTCTCAGCACAGGAAGCTTCTGGATGGGAGCTGAGTCGGCAGTGAATCCAAGCGTCCAGTGTGAAGGCTCCCACCTTGAAGGACGGGCCTCCCCCCCGCCGGCCGTGCGCCTGTGCTCGGGTCTGTGGCCTGGCCAGGCCCCCCACCCCCGGGCTGACCGCGTGTGCTCTGGCTGCGTGACTCCCCGGGCCTCACGCCCGCGTGCCGCTGTCCTTCTGGCCCCCGGGTGGCGGGAGCTCCGCTCAGCGGTGTTCAGGCAGGTGGACGTGTCCTGCGGGGCGCTGTGGCACAAAGCTTCTCAGCAGGGGGCGCTTGGCTGGAAGTTCAGGGTCTGCTGGACCTGTTTGCAGGAACTCTAGCTCAGCCTGGGCTGAGTCCCCTGGCTTTGTCCCCTCTTCTCTGGGAGGTGGCCGAGTGAGGGCCCCACCCGACGCTGCTCAGGCTTCTGGGCATGTTGGGGACCAAAACTCCCCTTCCATCAAGTACCGCAAGGAGGCAGTGCCTGCTGGTGGAGCCCTCTGTGTTGGCAGATGCTGGCAGGCCAGGACCCCCAGGCTGAAGGTGTGTGATCTAAAGCTTCCAGCACCTTCTAGAGGGGCAGCATTGTGCTGGGGGTGGTGGGGTCTCCCTGTGCTCCGGGCCCACGCTCTCACCTTGTGGCTAAAAAAGGCCTTGGGCAGGCACCTGGGTGGCTCAGGCGGCTGAGCATCTGACTCCGGCTCAGATCACAATCATGCGGTTCGTGGGTTCGAGCTCCGTGTCGGGCTCTGTGCAGACAGCTCAGAGCCTGGAACCTGCCTCGGATCCTGCGTCTCCCTCTCTTTCAGCCCCTTGCCTGCTTATGCGTGTTCTCTCTCTCTCTCAAAACTAAATTTAAAAAATTTTTTTCAAAAAGTCCTCGGGGTTTGGGAGCCAGAGAGGTATGTTTCAGCCCCACCTGCCCTGTGCCCTGCGCTGCCTGTGGTTTCCCTGTGTCGTCACTCACGTGGTTTTTTCTTTTCCTCTGTAGGTACTAAAAAGCTGACCAACAAGGCCACCCTGTGGTATGTGCCCCTGTCACTGAAGAACGTGGACAAGGTCCTGGAGGTCCCTCCAGTCGTGGTAAGGACACCCCCTTCCACTTCTCTCTGGGGGCGGAGGGCAGAGGCCTGGTCAGTGGCAACGCAGACGTCCCAGGAGACTGCAGCAGGGGCTGGGGGCCGACCAGCAAGAAATGCCAGTGGAGGGGGGTGGGTGGCCCTGTCTGAAATCTCCCCTACTGGGAATGTGAGTGAAAGCTGGCCCAGTGCTGGCGGATGCCCTTCCTCATGCTCCCGACCAGAGGAGAGGTGGGGGTCCGGCCTGTGCGGGTGACGGGTCCTCTGCCGGGAGCCAGGACCTCCAGCCTCCCTGGCCCAGGCCAGCCGCTCCCCATCGTGGTCCCTGAAGAAACGGACGCTGAGACATCTCTGGCTCAGCCTCTTCGCCCTCCACGTGCCCCTGCTGGCGTCTGCCACCGCCCTCATTTCTGTCATTGTGGCTTTGCTGCAGACAGAAGCGTCTTTGCATGGAGGGAGCCCATCGCGTTCAGGTTGTCTCTGGGCCCGCGGTGAGCAGGCTTTTGGAGGGTGAACATTTTGCCAGTGAAGGATTCAGTTCCTTCCCCAAGGTGGCCCCTCGCCTCCTCCTGTGACGCCCGAGTCCCTCTGGGTTCCCAGGACACTCGTGACAGCCCCTCCGTGGACGCCCGCAGCTCTCGGTTCTCAGCCCTGAGCTGTTCTCAGGGGGAAGGGTCCCGTGGCTGCAGTTCGCCTTTTCCTGCCGTCATGACATACAGAGATCAGCATCCATAATTCTGAAAGACAGAGCCAGCGTGCGCACACGCGAGGGGCAGGCGCGGAGACGGGGTGCGGGGGGCAGAGAGTCCCAAGCAGCGGGGACGCTCTGCATCGACGGTGCGGAGCTGAGGCTCACAACTCGTCGCTCCATCTCACCAACCGTGGGATCATGACCCGAGCTGAAATCAAGTCTGATGCTTGGCCGACTGAGACCCCCAGGCGCCCCAGAGAACCAATTTTTTTTAAGTAATGAAACCGGGGGGCGCCCGGGGGGCTCAGTCGGTTAAGCGTCCTGCTTGGCTCAGGTCATGATCTCCCGGTTCGTGGGTTCGGGCCCCGCGTCGGGCTCTGTGCTGACAGTTCAGAGCCTGGAGCCTGCTTCAGATTCTGTGTCTCCCTCTCTCTCTGACCCTCCCCTGCTCATACTCTGTCTCTCTCTGTCTCTCTCTCTCTCTGAAAAAGAAATAAAACATTAAAGAAAATAATAATAATAAAGTAATGAAACCGGGAACCAGACAGGTGGGGACTGGTGCCTGTTCCTTTTGCTCGTGGAGAAGCTGGGTGACCCTGGCCCCAGCCGCCCCTGCCCTGCTCTTGGGGACTCCCTGGGGGCGGCCCGTTCCATCTCCCCTGCGGGCCTTCTCACTCCCCGCACCCCGGCAGGGGTAAGGCTGGCCTCCCGCCCTCTGCCCACCAGCTCAGTGTCTGGGCCCCCGGGGGCAGTCCAGGCCCAGGGGGCACATTTCCCCAGGTGGGGACGGCTGGCTGCCGGCCTCCAGCTGCTGTGTAGTCTAGAGTTTTCAAAAGATCTCTTGGGACAAGGGAGCTCTCTCCACATTGAACAGGAAGGGCGCTGAGACCTTGGCCTGGGTCAGCGTGGTGTCCAGTTCTTTGGAACCAGGAGAGAAGGGAGGCAGTGCTCCCCGCCCCCGACAACACTGGCGTCACCCACCCCTGCACAGGCAAGGAGAGCGGCTGGACGCTCAGGGCCGGGGTGTGGGGCCTGATGGCTCCTACTGGTCATGTCTGTGTGAGTGTCCTTGGGCTGCTGGGACCGAGGCCCCAGGGAGGACCCTTCCTGCCTCTTCCAGCCTCTGGTGGCTGCAGGCCCACCCTCCTGCCTCTGCCTCTGCCTCCCCGCCCGGGTGTGTGGATACCCCCCGGGACGTGTGGCCCAGCCGTGGCACTGGGGTCCGCTGTGCAGTAGCATTTCCTCATCCCAGCTGGTCACACCCGAGCAAACCCCCGGTGCTGTGAGAGGTCACCTGCCCTGGTCCCCGGCGGGCAGGAACTTCGATGGGACCCTGTTCGAGCCAGAACACCGCCCTTTGGTCCAGCCCCACCCCGCCGCCTCTCTCCCTTCTCCTCTGTCTCTCCCCTCGCTGCAGCACTGACTGGGGGGCTTTAAGACCCAAGAAGCAGGAGGAAGCCTGAGGCACAGTGACTTTTTCTTTCTTCAAATTAACAGGCCTACCTGCCTCTGCCTTCTTCTTTCCCACTAGGCACTTGGCATTAAATTAGCCACATCCGCATGTAAATACAACATAATTACTTAACTGACTTAATGTTCAGATGCCACAGAACGTAGAAGTCCCCGGCAGGCCGATTCTGTGGCTTCAGCGCCATCTGATACGTGTTGGAGGGTTTATACTGAAGGAAGATTCCAGAGCTGAGCACATAAGTTTTGCTTCCTCTGGCTCCTCAGGGCGGGGGGCTGAGAGCTTTGGGTCTTCATCCAGCAGGTCAGGGGCAGGCGGCGAGCCGCTTCCAGTCCCCCCCCCTCCCTGGGCCAGGGCACCTCCTCCCCAGGGAGCACTCACCCCCACGTCCGGGAGGGGTCCCGAGCTTTCCCTTCCCCTTTGTTCAGCCGGCTTTGATAAGACAGAAATACCAACTTTGCCCTTGTAGAGGTGGAAGCGGAGAGTTCTCCGGATGGGGAGCTGCAGCCGTTGCTGATATTTACAGGAGCTTTTTCTCCCCCGACGGGTGAGGCCCACAGAGAAGCCTTCAGTTGCTTGGAAATATAGGTCTGCTGTTTTCACTGTGCTGATTGATCCTGGAAAGCTCCGTGTCTCACAGGCGCTTATGCTTATCCGCTGGTAGCTTGGCCACAAGGCTTTCCAGTCTCCCCCCCGGAATCTTCCTGTCAGCCTTTGACGGATAGCTGTCATTTATCTGAGAACACGCGCATCTCTCCGCCTTGAAGCATGTGTATTACACATCTCCCCCGTGTGTAGATACATATTACATTTCACGTGCATGTACGCGATACGTGTCACATCTCACAGAGACACATGTAGTGTCACACACACACACACACACACACACACCTCGGAACACACACTTGCGCGTGCTCGTGGATTTACTGCATGTGCTCACTTCGCTGGAAGGAGCCCGGCCGCCGACCGTGAGCGGCGTTAATGAACCCCACCTTCTTCCCCAGGGAACAGGGACCCCAGTATCCCTAGGATGGGAGAAAGACCCCTGCGGTGGCCGGGGGGGGAGCACGGCCCTGGGGAGGCCTGGCGGCCGTTGGGGAGTGGACACTTGGGGCCTTTTTCAGTGTCCGAATGTACGCTTGAGCTGAGGGTCTTGCACAGACAGTTGGGACATTTGGGCTGAGCTGGCTCTTGCTTCCCATCAGCCAGGCTTGACGAGCCTTTGGGGGTGAGGGTGGGGTACCAGCCATCACTGGGATATTCTAGCGATTTCATCCCTGGATTTAAAGCCACCAGGGCAGGGGCGCCTGGGTGGCCTGTCGGTTAAGCAGCCAACTTCAGCTCAGGTCGTGATCTCACGGTTTGTGAGTTCGAGCCCCGCGTCGGGCTCTGCGCTGACAGCTTAGAGCCTGGTGCCTGCTTCCAATTCTGTGTCTCCCTCTCTCTCTGCCCCTCCCCCACTCACACTCTGTCTGTCTTTCTCAAAACTAAATGTTAAAAAAATTATTTAAGCCAGCAGGGCAACGGTTGTGAGGGGGCTCTGCTTTCGTGGCTCAAGTCCAGATGGGGCCCCTCCAGGCCCCGTGTGGCTGCACACAGCAAGGATTTATTAGGCTGCGGGGGGGGTGGTGTGTGGCTCTTTCTTAAAAAATCTCTTTAAAAGGCATTTCTTGAGGACAGTTGAGTTCAGCCACGAATTTTACCAGATAGGCACAGCAGACTTTGCTCTTACGGTCTTTTCTCTGGACAGTGAGACGGGAAACGACAGTTTATTTATGGAGGAAAAGGGTAAATTATCCACTGCAACTTAAACACTCGGGGCTTGTTTCTTTGGAACAAACCACTCGGCTCCTTTCTCAGCCTTTTCTGGAGACGGGTTCCCTGAGCCGCGGATAACGGTAATTAAGCCGCAGAATGGTGTTCAGACCCTGTGTGATTTGGAGCAGAGCCACGAGCAGGAAAATCAGGACATTTAAAACTGGCTTTTGAAAGATCTAAAATTGCAACCTGAAACGAATTTGCCTAAGTCAGAGAGGCTTCGTCCGGAGACAGAGAGGGGAACAAGGGGCCCTGAGCTTAGTGGCTACTCCTCGGGCTCAGCCAGAAATGCCGGCTGAGGGAATGAAGGGGCAGATGTTAGAGCCAACCAAGGGAGGATGGCTGGGCCACCGTCAGCACGGAGGGCCTGGGCCGTGGCAGCGGGAAGGGAGGGGGCCCCTGGGGGAAGGCGGCCATCAGAGGGTCCCACGGAGGGGGCAGGGCGTGTGTACTGTACACTGGGCCCGAGGATGGGGCCCTTGCTGTCACGTCAGAGAAACCCAGCATCTCCTGCTGTGCCCAAAGAACCCCAGTTTTTGTTCCGAGTTGTATATTCGTGCTTATTCTTCTTGGGTCCAAGGCCCTGTGGTCCATTAAGAAAACCCCAGCGGGGCTGTCTGAGCTTTGGGGAGCGTTCCTTGCAAACATGCAGCCTACTGGACAGGCTGGGGGTCAGCAGAGCGAGGATGTCGAGGGCTTGCAGAACACGTGCTCTCTCCTCACCCTGTTGGGGCTCCCTGGATGCTGTAGTTCTGTGTCCAGGAAGGGAAGGGCAAGTGTAAAATAAGTGACTGACTGTCACTCGTAGGTACCGGGTCTATTCCCTGAGTCATGTTAAGTTAATAAGTTCCACTAATTCGGTGAGAGGAGGAAATATTGCTACTTTGAAACTTCCCACAGGGGCATCTGGGTGGCTCAGTCAGTTGAGTGTCCGAATCTTGGACTCTTGGTTTTGGCTCAGGGCGTGATCTCAGGGTTGGGGAGTTTGAGCCCCGCATTGGGCTCCCTGCTCACGGTGCGGCGCCTGCTTGGGATTCTCTGCCCTCCCCCACTTGCTCTCTCTCTTTCTCAAAATCAACATTTTTAAAAAAAAGTATAGAATTAAAAAAAAAATCTTCTCGCATAGCATGGTAGAACTAGCTGTATACACGTGCGCGTAAAAACAATTGTAGGAACCACATGAAGCAAACGTTTGAGTCGGGTTATGCCTGGGGCAGGACGACGTGAGATTTCCACCTCCTCTCTGTGCCTTGTTTATATGAAACGTCTATTATCAGAAAAACAGTGGACGGCTCCAGTTACATAAATGTGGGCCACACAAGGAAGCCTTGAGCCCAGGAGGCTGAGCCAGGCCTGGCCGGGGAGGCCGAGGGGAGGGAGGCCGGGCCCCGCGCTGCCGGCCTCACCGCCCGTCCGCGCTTCTCCGCAGTATTCCCGCCAGGAGCAGGAGGAGGAGGGCCGGAAGCGATATGAGGCCCAGAAGCTGGAGCGCATGGGCACCAAGTGGAGGAACGGAGACATCGTCCAGCCCGTCCCGAACCCAGGTAACGGCTGGGGTGCGGGATGGGGGGGCCAAGGCCCGTCAGCCGGTGTGGAACATGGCAGGCTCGGGAGCGTTCTCGCGAGGACAGTGCAGCCCCCCACACCGGGTGATGTCTCCTGCGACCAGGTGCTCTGGCTTCCCGGGGGCCCCGTCCTCTGTCCCCGCACCGTACGGACCCCTCCCCAGCAGCAGAGTCTGCAGGGAGGGGACGGGATGGCCCGGTGAGGCCCCGCACACCCGTGGAGCGCTGGGGCGGAGGCCCCACTGCCTGGGCAGAGCGGAGCGCGCCGGGGCGTGGAGCTGCTACTGTGTCCTTTCCCCAGTGTGCTCAGGAGCCCGTTTGTTATGGGATTTCCAGCTCATAAAAAACAGGCAAGTGGCAGCAGCTTTCCCCACCTTGTTCCTCACCAGTCCGCCGCTCACATGTCACCGCGGCAAATGGCCTCCCTGGCCGTGCGGGCGAGAGCGCTCTGTGGGTGCGGGCGCACCAGCTCCCTCCCAGGCCGCAGCCTCCCTCCTGGTCTTTTGCTCTCTTGCCCGCAAGTCCAGGAGGCTTTCACAGCGTGTCCTTCCAGACTCCGAACAGATCGGTCCGGGGACGGTTCGCTGCAGATGGGAGGCGGCTCCCCCGGTGCCCAGACAGGTCAGGGCAGGGTCTCTGGGGCTGTCTGTTCCCATCAGGACACGGTGAGCCCTTGGGACGTGGGTCTTTCCGGTAATGTGACCGGATGCAGTGGACCGCGTTTTTTATCTGCGTCGAGAACAGTCTCGAGAACCTGCTGTGTGTTGCCGGGTTCCCCCAGGGTGACCCCTCAGGGCGCCCTGGACACAGGTCGTGTCTGAATTCCTGGTTTGGTCCTTGATGGCCAAGGACCTGTCCCGAGGAATCCCTCCTCGCTCGGGGTCGTGCCCCGACGTGCCCTGGGCTCTGCCAGCTGTGCCCGGCTCCCACTAAGCAGGACCACGGTGAGCTCCAGGGCCCGGACCGGACAAAGTTTCTGGCCACCCACCCATCTGCCCTGGCTGCAGGCCACATCCAGCATCGGGACAGGGGCGCTGGTGACGGCCTGGCAGTGTGCATATGAGGATAGGACCTTCTGGGTGCCGAGTTCCGCCATTTGGCCGGAATGCCCTGGTTTCCCAGGCAGGGTCTGTTTGCACAAGAGTCTGCAAATCTTTTGGTCCCTCCCGTGGGTCTCTCCCATATCCTTCTCATGTTCCAGCCTCAGCCCACCCACAGGGAAGGCTGGTGGACTGTGCGTGGGTTGGTGTCTTTACTGTTCTTTTCACCTCTGCTTTCCAGCAAATGCCAAAATGATAAATTACTTGTCCGAAATGTTGCTACTCGGATGGAATTTGATGAAGCGGTGTGTCTGAAGAGAAAAAGTAAATACAGTCTGTTTATAACACTGTAACCCACCGAGACAGGCCTGGGGTCACTCCTGATGATGGAGGTCTACCCTAGGTCCTAAGGCACCCGCTAAGGGTGGCCGTGATGTCAGACCCAGGCTCTGCTTTTGGGAGGGTGAGCGCGCAGGCTGGTCAGGCAAAGACATGGAGTACCGCAGATGATGTAAGGGAGTGGGGGGGTCCTTAGGAAGAGGTACAAACTCGGCGCTGAGGGAATTCCGGGACAGAGAAGCTGGAAGGAGCTGAACAGCAGGCCTCCCCGGAAGACACGTCCATGTCCAGACCCTTAGTTGCAGAAAGGGTGTTTGCAGGTGTAAAGTGAAGGACCTCAAGATGAGGTCATTCTGTATTACCCAGGTGGGCCCCAGGCCCAGTCATCATCAGTGTTCTTTTTCATTTTTGTTTTTTCAGAGAGAGAGAGCGTGCACGAGAGAGGGGCAGAGGGAGGGAGAGAGAGAATCTTAAGCAGGCTCCATGCTCAGCATGGAGCCCGACATGGGGCTTGATCTCCCAAACTGTGAGATCATGACCTGCGTCAAAGTCAAGAGTTGGACGCTAAACTGACTGAGTCACCCAGGTACCCCGTGACCAGTGTTCTCATTAGACAGGAAGGGGAGACAGTGCCAGGCCGGCAGCAGCAAGGGCAGAGCTGGGGAGAAGTCGGGGCGGCATGTGGGGTCTGCTTGGGCGCTCCCCTCCGTGGGAGATTTCCGGCGAGTGCTTGGAGTAGAAGCCGGCCTGAGGGCCGAGTCTGGGGCTTTGAGAACCTGAGGTCAGTTCTGGTTTCCTCCTTTGAGTGTCTGGGAAACTGAATATAAATCTCACGGTTTCCAGTTTAAAGTCCCTTTGCACACGGGGTTATTTTCTGTTTGCTGTGGTGTTTGACTGTAAATCTGGTACGTGCCTCTCAGAATCTATTACTCTCGAAAGATATTAACCAAAAGTGGCCTTCTGAATCTCAAGATTTTTTTTTTTAATGTTTTATTATTTATTTTTGAGAGAGAGACAGCATGAGCAGGGGAGGGTCAGAGAGAGAGAGAGACACAGAATCTGAAGACAGACTCCAGGCTCCGAGCTGTCAGCACAGAGCCTGACGCGGGGCTTGAACCCACGAACCGTGAGACCATGACCTGAGCCGAAGCCGGATGCTCAACCGACCGAGCCACCCAGGCGCCCCTGAATCTCGAGATTTCTTGATAGATTTTTACAAGCTTTTAGTTTTTACTTTTCTGTGTTCCAATAAAAATGCATCTTTCTCGGATGATTGGCTTAGGGACTGGCTTTTAAATGCTTCTTAAGGAAGTCATAGGTCCGTTCCTTGCTGTTTTGAATGTTGTCTGCACTTCTGACCCCAGTCTCCCGGCAGAGCTGGCCTCGGCCCAGCAAGGCTCCCAGTGCCCGGAGCAGGACGGGTTCCCCGGGACTGGCCGCCACCTCCCGAGTGGCTCTGCACGAGCTGCGTTTGGCGCTGTGCTTGACCCAGCAGGTCAGGAGCTCAGCAGGAAGGGCCGAGCATGTGTTCAGCACTGGGGGGTCTTTCCAACACTCGAGCCCCTTCCTGTGGGAGGACCCCCGCCACCGCACATATCTGCCTCTATCTGTCACTGTTGAGACCAGAACCAGATTTCAGCCGGCTGTTGCCTAGCAACCTCCTTGCAGGGCTGACCTCATCCTTGAGATGCCTTTTCCGAGAGCCCGGGAGTTCTTTAAAACCCAGCTTTTCTTCTTACTGTTTTCTCCATCTGACTAGAGAAAATACAATTACCTTGAACTCGTCCATCCACGGCCATCAGATGTCCAGCTTTGACCATGTAGGGACTGTTTGGCCATCTGGAGCCTTTTGGGGGGCTGTCAGGTTTATGACACAGTCAGCCTGGCTGGTTGTTGGGCTGGGCCCAGGCTCTGCCTCCCTGTGGCCAGCCTGTGACCGGCCACCCCAATGGGCGCGGCCCCTCCGAGCCGTCCATGAGAGTGCTCGGTATCTGACCCTACCATCCTGCCCCCATGAGCACTTGCTCTGGGGAGGGAGCGAGGTGTGGGGAGGCAGGGGCCGGGTGGCGAGGGAAAGATCGTCTAGAGTCAGACCGCCCCGGTCTGAGTCCCACCTCTGTCTCGGTGGGGGCTTAGTCTCTCTGTGCCTCCGTTTCCTTGGCTGGAAACACAGTGAAGGGGAATTTTGTGTTTGTTTATGACCGTGTTGATCCTCTCCTGTTGCTGCCCCTGGGACCTCCCCCAGGTTCCGGATGTCATCGTGAGGTTGAGGTTCAAAGATTAGGCTCTGGGGGCACCTGGGTGGCTCAGCCGGTTAAGCGACTTCGGCTCAGGTCACCATCTCACAGCTCGTGAGTTTGAGCCCTGCATTGGGCTCTGTGCTGACAGCTCAGAGCCTGGAGCCTGCTTCCAATTCTGTCTCGCTCTCTCTTTCTCTCTCTCTCTCTCTCTCTCTCTGCCCTTCTCCCACTCGCGATTTCTCTCTCAAAAATAAATAAAACATTAAAAAAATAAAAAAAAAATTAGGCTCTATTAGCCAAGGTCATGGTAGCTGCCGAACCCTAAAATCCTAGTGCCTGACTTAACTAGAGGTTTATTTCCTAGAAAGTCCAAACCAGGTGTTCTAATCAGGAGGTGTCCTGCAGATGGTGGGGACTCCATCTTGGGGCTCTGCATCTTCAACAGGTAGCTTCCGGGGTTCTCTCGGAAGGGGAGAGAGCAGGGAGGCCCACGCATCTGGGGTTTGGATGGGTTGGGCCCGGAAGCAGTGAGGAGCACTTCCGCTCACACCCGCCCGTTTGGCTGGAATGCAGCCTGCCGAGGGGGCCGTGCGTGGAGAAGGCGAGGAGGAGGGGCTGCCCCGTCCTGCCTGCTGACACCAGGTCCCGTTTCATTCCTTTGCACGTGTGGGTCACCTCAGCCGGAATCCTGTCCAGCCCCTGCCTGGCGTCAGAGAGCAGTGTCTTGGGTTACGTGTGGTCTTCTGTTGCGTTTAGACGCAGTACTTTGGGGGCGGGGGGCAGGTGAGCTAACGATGGGCCCCCTGCACTTGCACTGTCTACACAGCAGAACAGCGGACGAGAGATGAGGGGCAGATGCGCCCACCTGTTCCCAGCGCTGACCTGCTGGCAGGGAGGGGAGGGCCTCCGGGGGACCCTGAGCCGCTCTCGGGGTGGGGGTGGGTCCTCTCTGTCCCTTTTAGCTGTCCACAAGGGTCTTCCGTGTCCACTGTCCTCCTCGGCCTCACCAGAGTGGGCCCCTGCTCGTCTGCGACTGGGGACGTCAGAGGCTGTCCCCTCCTAAACTTAGTGGTCGTCGGATCTTTTGACTTCCTGTCAGCTGCTTGTGACGGTCACGCTGAGAGTCCTTTCCAGGCACACTTCTCAAGCTCTCTCAGCTGGACGGTGGCTTCCTTGACACTGTCTCGTGGACACATTCGTGGGCTGAGTGGTGATGGACTGTGATCTCTGTGTCCCTCAGTCCCCAGAAGCAACAGGCTTTTCCCACCTTTTGATGCCCCAGGTTTCTGGGCTCCGTCAGTCTCAGTTCTGCTTCCAAACTGGCCGTGTCTTCTTTTTTTTTTTTAATTTTTTTAACATTTATTTATTATTGAGAAACAGAGAGACAGAGCGTGAGCAGGGGAGGGGCAGAGAGAGGGGGAGACACGGAATCCGAAGCAGGCTCCAGGCTCTGAGCTGTCAGCACAGAGCCCGATGCGGGGCTCGAACCCATGAGCGGTGAGATCATGACCTGAGCCAAAGCCGGACACTTTCAACCGACTGAGCCACCCAGGTGCCCCTGGCCGTGTCTTTCTTGAGCTCATTTCTTTCTTTCCCTTCTCAGAGCAGGGCCACCCCGACGGTCTTCTGCCGTTTCCCTTGCTGCTGTGCTCCAGACGTATATCTTCAGGTTGACAGACAGTGCCCTTGACTCTCAAAATAGAGGGTTTCCTCTGGGTGGGGCCCCAATCCTGGTGCCCATTTACGTGTTGGTTAAGGCAGCATGGGCAGCAGTCACGGACGGCCCCCAGGGCGCTGCAGTTCCTCCTTGCACTTGGCAGAGGCTTTTTCTTTATGTGTCGCTGTGGCTCACTGAGGCGCAGGACCCGAAGGATCGGGGAGAAGCCGCTGAGGACGGCCGGCAACTGGGAACCAAACACAGGAAGAAGCAGACACAGGCCCACCCTCGAAGAGCCCCGTGGGGGCCAAGTTCACGGCCGAGGGAAGCAGGACTGGGGTGTGGCCGGGTGGGGGTGTTGTTTTCTCATCAGAATCGCGGTGCTTTCACGTATTAAAAGCTCATCCGTTCAATTTCAGAGAACAGTCACTTACTAGACACGACCTAACTGATACTTTTGAACGCTGTTAGAGAACAGATTGGTCGTGATCGTTATTCAAATGGCTTGTCATTTGAATAGATAGATATCTGACACGGCAAAGATTTTTGTGTGCGGTTTTCCACGGTTTGATCTTTTAAAAATGTCATCATTATCCACTTGCAGATCTCTTTGCTGGTCAAGGCGGTCCCTGAGATTGGGCCAGATTCGACACCGTCGGTTTTCATTTGTGCTGCAAGAGTGACTTTCGTGTCTCTTATGAGTAGGACACGCACGCAGGCAGCGGAGGGAGCCCCTTGGTTCCCGGGGCTTTCTGCCATCCGTCCGCCTGCTTTGCAGAGACAGGACCCGAGGGAGACAGGGTTTGAGATCGGCGTGCTGAGGACTGGGCGGCGCTGGCTGGCGGGGGGGGGGGGGGTGTCTCTGACAGGCGAGGAGAGGGTCCTCATCAGTGTGCCTCGTGGCTCCTCCGGCTGTCCCCGAGCAGGGAGGGTCCAGCTGTCTGAGCCCCCAAGGCTGGCTGTGGGCGTGGCCCTGGCTGGGTGCGCCCTCACCAGCAGGGGCTGTTACCTGCACCCCCCATAGCAGAGCAGGGACTGGGGGTACGTCTTTTCCATTTCCGAGTGAAATTAGAAACCGGGGAGGGCAGAATCCCCCCCAGGGTCTGGGAGGCCTGCACTCAAGTCAATGCCACAGGCTGTCTGCACTGCGTGCAGTCCCCGTGGGCACCAGGGCACACCTGGAGCGCCTTTCCTGGCACTTTTGATGTTACCCCCATCCCCCCTCGCTTGGAGTCGTCGGTGTCGTCTTTTGGTTGGCTTTGGGTAGTGTCCTTGCCCGCCAGCTCCTGGAGGGGCCCTTTGTGAGGACCGTTTGACCCACATCCAGGCGGGTGGGCTGGGTGGCCAGGTCCCCAGCATGTGGCCTCTCACGTGGGAACCCACCACTACCCCCCAGCAGAGCCCGAGGCAGGAGCTGGGACCTCAGGTGGGAGCCAGCGCCTGCCTCTGACCGCACACAGCGAGCCTTGAAGGAAGGTGGGGGGAGCAGGGCCAGATGTGGGCCCCCCTAGAGGTGAGAACCGACTGCCCTGAGAACGAGACTCCCCCGCAACCGGAGTCGGAGCCACTTCCCAGCTTCCCGAGCCGCCGACGGCCTCTTCCGCCTTCCACGGGGCCTTGGGCGGATGGCACGTCACACAAGTGCTCGGAACTTGAGTCTAAATCACTCTAAGCTGTGAGGCTCAAGGACAAGTACAAAATGTGTTAACGGTCTCTGTTTACACGGGCTCCAGTTTCCCTGCCCTGCGACCCCTTCAGGCCACCATGTGGCTTGCAGTTCCGTGTGGAGGAGCGTCACACAGTCTCGAGGGGACTGTTGGGGCACGAGACGCCGCGCCACCAGCTCTTGCCTGCAGGGCGGTGCTTCCGTTTGCGCAGACTGTTCTGTGCGCGGCCCCACGTGGAGAGGACCCCTCCTCATCCGCACTGTGTCCTCGTCACGCAGGGGCCCCGGGGGCCGGCTTCCTCAACAGCTCAGCCTTGCCGGGGCGGGAAGGGTCACCCTTTCTGAGCACCAGCCGTCCGGGCAGGAGACAGATGAGCGTCATCCCTGGCCGGAAGGCTCTGGAAGGTGGGAGCGGTGGCTGGGTCTGCTCAGAAGACCCTACGCCGGTGCGGTGTTACCCGCACCTGTTAGAGGAGATAGTGTCTCCGTATAATAATCGCCTTCTGGGGACAGGGTTTTATTGCTTCTGTTTTTGTTTAAGCTTTTGTTTAAGCGTAGCCTCCAGCCTCTTGCAGATACTTCCGCAGTGTCAAGGGAGTATGCCCCTGGGCATTTGGCGAGCTGGGCGGTGACTGGGAGGGAGAGGCTGGCATGCCTCTGGGTGCCCAGTCTTCCAGGGCGAGCTAGAGCCTGGGGGCCTGGCGGGAGGCTGAGTCTGCGGCGTCCCCCTCACATTGCTGTTTCCACCTCGCCGTTGCATTCGGTGAACTGTTACACGCTTGCGAGGTTGCGTAATAAGTTTCTGAGGACGGAGACCGTCCTGATGGAGGGAGCCCACAGCCCTGGGAGCGTGTAGCCACGAGGTGTCTGCTGGCTGCCTGTGGCTTGGGAGAGGGCCTTGCTGGGGACACGGGTGTCCCCAGGGAGTGACATCAAGACCCACCAACAGAGTGGCTGATCAGCCTTCGAAAGCCTTTCCCTTCCCCGGCCGGAGCACGTTGAGAAATCAGCCCCGAGCTGTCCGCGCGGCATAGTGCTCCGTGCTCCGTGCTCCGTCGTGGGCCCCGATCTGTCACCTGACCTCTCTCCTTTGCGATTGCAGAGCCGAACACGGTCAGCTACAGCCAGTCGAGCTTGATCCACCTGGTGGGGCCTTCCGACTGCACCCTGCACGGCTTCGTGCACGGAGGTAAGAAGACAACGGCCCCGTTCGCGCGTTCCCGTCGATCCCCCAGGAGCCCAGCTGCCGCCTGACCTAGTTCAGGCTCTCGTGTTTAATGAAGCAGAAGTTTAAACTTTTAAGAGGCTGCATAATAAATTACCGAAATACAGTCGGCGCCTGTTTTTAAAATTGGAAATGAGAGTCAGATGGATGGCTGTCCTGACGGAGGGTCACACGCAACCCCGGGACCGTATCACCGTGAGCTGTTTAGTTGGGGACATTGGTGTCCCCAGTGAGCAACAGTGTGACCCCCTAACAGAGAGTGGCTACCTGAACATGGTTTTGCTGCTGATGTTTTTCTTTATTTCTTCCTTTGGTCAGATTCCACCTTAAATAATGCAAGCCTTAAAGTTCCTGGCTCGGGAAGTACGGTGGGACACAGGGAGGTCTTTGCTCCAGGTTCACAGAGGGGCACTTGTTACCTTAATAGAGTGTAATTGCTGTTTGTGATTTATAGAAAACAGTATATATACAGACACTGGCACATTGCCATTCATGTATGCTCCCATTTCCAATCGCCTGGAGTGCCCAGCTCCTCTTTTTTTCCTTCTCAGAAAACTCCTATTCATCCTTCAAAGCCCAGCTCAGATGGTACCGCTCCTTCCAGGCTGAGAACCGTAGGATAAATGGGCCGTGGGATTGGAGATGTATTCTTAAACTTTGTTTCTTCTTTTTTCTTTTTTCTTTTTTTTTTTTTTTTTAGCTAATCCTCTTTTGGGTATATATGTATTTTTTCATTTCCTGATCGTTTTCCTCTCTCACCTTAATGCTGGCGGCAGTGCCCTTAGGTGGGATTGGCTTAGATCCTACCCAACGGAAGCCGTGCTTCAGACCAACAGTACCGCCCAGGCGCATGCGTGCGGTGGCAGGCGGGGCGTCTCCGTGCCCCGAGGCCTCGTAGGCCGTCTTGTCCCCCTTCTTCACCAGCCCTTGCCTCCCTCCTGGAAGTGGGGGGCAGCCCTTCTTCTGCGCCCCGCCCCCCCCCCGGAGCCCAGGCACCTATAACTGCTGAGAACTGTCTTTCAGCCTCACTGAGCTCCATCCCGCCTGGAATTTGTGAAACTCTGTGCTAGAATTTTTGCTTATCTCGTCCACATGTTGGAAGCTGGGGAAAGGTGGCGTTTCCTCCATTCGCGGTCTCCTCGTTGAAAAGCCCGGGCTCTGTCTTCCCGTGCAGGAGGGCGCGAGCGAGGGAGCTGTGGGAAATCTGGAATCCCACGGTGTGTCACGTTCATCCACGGGGCCTGGGCTGCTGCATCCATTCGATACAGGCACGGTTTTTTAGACGTGCGTTTGAGGCCTTTTTACGATGGCTTTACAGTATTTAATGCCTATTTGAGTAGGGGTTTTGTGCCCACAAGTTAGAAAAAACACACCTAATATTTTTATCAGACGTAATCTCTAAACAGCGTCTCGTAACTCACCAGGGGCAAATGAACAAAATAGTGTGCTGGAAACACCCGCGAGGGACCTGGGACTTTACGGCGTTTTGCTACAGAGGGAACGCTGTCGATAGAATGGTGTCTAAACGCATTGGAATCCAGATCTCTAACGGGTAACTCACTAGGCTGCTAATCACAGGAGAAGCTCGTGAGCAGACATGGGTGCCAACTTGGCTTTTATCCAGTCATCCTATACCGCGTACGTGTCTTTGAAAAGCCATTCCCCCGTGCCATTTCCTGTGATTTTCACACCCGGATACTCTTGATCTTGTGGACCTGCTCCTGGCCCACCACTTACAAACACGGCGCAGACGCTGGCCGCTGGCCGTGCTAAAACTGGTGAGGGGCGTGGGGGCTGGGAGGAGGTCCCCGATGGACTGCAGGACTCTAGCCAGATGCCGCGTCTTGCGTCCTGTCCTGGGTGCGTGGACAGGCCCTCCGGGGACTCACCGAGGGAAGCAGGAGCAGCAGGAGCCGGCAGGAGGGCGCAGAGGGTGCTGGGAAGGAGTGCTGTCTGCAGCCCTGTGGTTCAGCCGTCAGGGCCTCCGCACAGGCGCCAGCCTGGGGTTTGGCCTCTGCCTTCCCTGAGCCCTGGGTGAGCCCATGCAGGTCCTCTCTGGCCTCCCCACCTCCTCCCCTCGTCCGCTGTTGGTTGTGGCCCCTGTAGGGGTGACTTGGCAGGAATCTTGGGGGGGGGGTTAGGTTCATGCCACAGTGAGGACCTTTTCATAAACTCACCTGACACCCATCCTTGCTGAAAGCACTCCGTAAGAATAGGAATGGACTGGGGCACCTGGGTGGCTCAGTCGGTTAAGCGTCCAACTTCGGCTCAGGTCATGATCTCACGGTTCGTGGGTTCGAGCCCCGCGTCAGGCTCTGTGCTGACAGCTCGGAGCCTGGAGCCGGTCTTGGGATTCTGTGTCTCCCTCTCTCTCTGACCCTCCCCTGCTCACGCTGTCTTTCTCTCTCTCTCAAAAATAAATAAAAACCATTAAAAAAATTTTTTTAAGAATAGGAATGGACGGTTCTTTCTGAACAGGATCAAACACAGGGATCTGAGCCCTCAAGTGAGCATCTTACTCAGAGGGGGAGCTCTGAGGACCGTCCCCTGAGGTCAAGACTAGGGCAAGGGGCCACCCTCTCACTGCTAATTAACATTGCTTTGGAGATTTTAGCCACCGCCGTTAAATAAGAGGGAAACTCAGAGGCACAGGAATCAGCAGAAGTAAAGCTGTGTCTCTGTGGATGGCGCAGGAACAAACCTGGATGACCCAAGGAGATTCCACGACAAAAATAACTCAGATAATTAAAGAAATCCATAAGGTGGCAGCATATAAAATGACTGATAATAATAGTAATAAAAAAAAAAAGTCTGCCTGAAATAGAACTACTTTTCATTGGTTTTGTTTGTAGGTATGTTTGTTTTCTCAGATGTGTTTTGGGTCGAATTTTAACTGTATCGAGAAACGTCACTTTCTAGTAATTCGCTGAAACGGTGGGTCTGATTGTCTGTTTGATTTGTCTTCTTTAAGGCCTTGTTTTCTTATTCCCTGTTGGTTCCCAAGATGTTCTCTGCTGCTTTCCTTTTTTTTTTTTTTAATTTAAATTTATTTTTTAAGTTTATTCATTTATTTTGAGAGAGAGAGACAAAGCGTGAGTCGGGGGAGGGACAGAGAGAGAGAGACAGAGTCAGAGAGTCCCTAGCAGGCTCCACACTGTCCACACGGAGCCCAACGCAGGGCTCGATCCCACGAACTGTGAGATCATGACCTGAGCTGAAGTCAGACTTTTAACAACTGAGCCACTGAGGCCCACTACCCCCCTTTTCTTAAGGAACTTTTTTTTCTTTTAAATTTATTTATTTATTTTGAGGGAGAGCTCACGCATGGGTGGGACAAGGGGGCAGAGAGAGAGAGAGGGAGAGAGAGTCCCAAGCAGGCTCTGTCCTGTCAGTGTAGACCCGGAGTTGGAGCTCCATCTCACAAACCGTGAGATCATGACCTGAGCCAAAATCAAGAGGCTTAACAGACTGAGTCCCCCAGGCGCCCCCCATGCTTCTTTCTTCCTCTGGGCTGTTCCCTGCCCGGCCCTCTGTGAGCTGTTCCACGTGGGAGGAAGGGTGCCTTCCACGTGGGAGGGGGTGTCTCTGCTCACCACCAGCCCGGCCATAACGATAGTGCGGGGCTCCCTGGAGGCAGCCCAGCGTCCCGCTCAGGGCGGACCGGGGGTGTCCTCCACGTGAATTCTGCACTTCTGAACTTTTGGTGGCCTTGGATTTTTTCTCTGGCACTTAAAAATTTTTTTTAATTAATTATTTTCAACCCAGATGTTCTGTGGAAGGGGTCCACAATGGCTTTTAACAAAGCCCAGCTGCCCCTGCCCTCGCCAACTCTTCTGGCTGTGCTTCTGGCATGTCTGTGGCTTGGCGTCCCCCATGGCTGCGTCGCCGTGTGGCTCTGGCACCACAGTCCCGCCTCATCACCTCATCGTCCACCCACTTTGAACATCCAGCTAAAGCCCCTCCCTGCCTCTGTCCCTCTGTCAAACGCTTCTCAGCACAGTCCTGCCTGCCAGGCGGTCAGTCATTCAGTACGTGTTTCCCCAGCGAGAGCCCCCGCCCCCCCGAGCCGGCCTGCCCGGTCCCTGCACCTGCTCCGCACGGCTCTCCGGTCCTGGGCCGGGCGCTCAGACTCGTACAGCTTCTGGTTTCCTCTTTGCTGGTTTCGGTGGAGCACGTCCTCCAGTGGCTTCCTGTGAAAGGTACATATTAGCCAGATTAAAGGTTCAGCTGCTGGGCTAAGGTGGCTTCCACGAGACAGATGACTTGTGTCCCACGTAATGATGCAGTTCTGGGGCTGCGTGGAGGCTCCCTCTGCCCCCGTCGGCTGTCCCTGGGGCGGCCCCATTCCTGCGGCACCAGTGTTCCGCCCAGAAGGCAGCGGGGGCTCCCAGGAAACTGCACCCAATGCTCGCGTGCGCTGGTGGGTCTAGCTGGCCAGATGCGTCTGTCAAACACTGGAGTTGCTATAGAAGAAGGGGAGAAGTGACGGGGCGGACAGTCCCTGTGGGGGCTCAGGAGTAGTTTATCTGCGTGTTTCCTGGCTGGGTCTGGCATTCGTTCCCCGGGGCTCGGAGGCATGGGTGCATCACCTTACGACTTCTGAGATCCCTATTCAGAAACCCAGGGAGTCTGGCCACACCTCTGTCTGTCCCCTACCTGACCCTCACTGCTCATCCTAGCCTCTGCCCAGGGCCCATCCACTGACTTCCTGACGACTGCTCTCCTGAATAACAAACGCCATCTGCAGTTTCTGGGCTCCTGTGGCCTGTGATGTCACCTCCCCCCTGCTGTGCCTAACAAACCCTCCGCAGCCACTGCTCTGGATGGCTGTGCCCCTCCCCCACCGGGTTCTGAACACCCCAACGCCCCTGCCCCTAGGTCTGGGGACCTCCCTGGGGAGCTGCTGCTCCTGAGATGAGTCCCTGCTGCAAGTGGTTGGAATCAGATTCCTGCAGCTCTGGCCCCGCCCCCCGCCCCCACCCCTGCCGGCACAGCCTTTGCGGATGGTCTTACTGAGACCAGCTTTCTGAGACCTCCTCTACCTCAGGATGCCTTCCTCTGGCGCTGCCCCCCCCATCCCCTGTTCTGTAGAGTCAGCCCTCCGTTTGGGCTTTGGACCCTCTTCTTGCCCACTTCTGGGGTTTTGCCCCATTGACCAGCTCATCCTTCCCACAGTGTTGGTCTGTCCACTTTCCCGAGAGGCTGTGGATTGTGGTCTCGTCCTTGCTGCCCGCTGCGATCGCCAGGGCACTCAAAAATGCAGATGCCCAGGCCCCACCAGTAGGACCAGATGCCATGGGGAGGCCCAGATGTGGCAGTTTCTGGAGTTGCCCAGTGATTCTGTTGGCCAGGACAGCCTGTGAGAGAGGACACAGGTGGGAACAGTGAACCTTGCTTGGATCCAGTGCCCGGAGTGTGTTTCCTGCCTTTGAAGGCCATTCCCAGCCCTGAAATCTTCTTGTTGTCTGAGTGTCCTCACGACAGCCGCCCAGCGCCCTGCTTTCTGCTACCTACTGAGAAGCTGGAAGAGGGAGAACACTGTTCCTACAGTTAATTATTGTTGTCCTCTTTTCTCTTTTTTCTTTTGAGTTTATTTATTTTGAGAGGGAGAGAGAGAGAATCCCAGCAGGCTCCGCACTGTCAGCGCAGAGCCGGACGCGGGGCACAAACTCACGAACCATGAGATCATGACTGGGGATGAGAGCCAGAGTTGGACACTTAACTGACGGCGCCCCCCCCCCCAGGCGCCCTGTTGTCTTATTGACCCTGTGAGACGCCCCAAAGCTGGGAGAGGAACGGAGCTTACAGACTCTCCGTAAAGGTGGGATGTCCTAAGCCGTTAGCAGCTTTTCTCTGTTAGAATCACAGGCAGTAAGTCAAACTGCGTGTGGGGCACCAGTGTCCTTAGATCAAGCTGCCAGGTTGGGCCCCCGTGGGCAGGCTGGTGTCTTTCTCACTTGTAGGACAGGCCTGTGTGCAGGCCACATCCTGGGGAGCCGTGCCCGTCTGCCTGAGCCTGCCCGGCACTTGGTTTTGAGCGTGGGGTGGTCCCTGACTAGAATGATTATGCCTCTTCAGCCTCAGCCGCGCCTGCACCCCAACCCCGGGTCTCAGAGCAGTGAATGCACGGACTGCGTGGGGAGCATGAGTGCTGATGGGCTCCGGGAGTGAACGCCTCCGTTTCAGAAAAGAAGGGGCCAGAGTGCGTGGCTTTCTGTCCTGTGCTGTCATGAGTCCACCGTGAGTGTGAGAAGGGGCCATGAGTGGTGGTGCCCCCACCCCTAGCTCCGATGCACTCTGGCTGTGCTGGGGCCCCTGATTTCTAGGGTGATCTTGCTGACCTGACAGGCTCCCAGCTCTGCCATTCACTTGCTTTGGAAAAAGAATAATGGGGTCGTGACTGTCATAAAACCTTTGTTGTCAGAGTCACTGATGTTCCACTTGTCACAGTGACCTTGATGTCCTCAGGCCAGCTGGAGGCCAGTCCCCCCCTTTACTGGCAGAGAGGTGTCCCCGGCCCACCTGCGCCCCATGCCTCCACTCCCCCTTCCTTCAACATGGTTTCTCCAGCCGCTTGTGCTCCATCCCTCCTGTCTCTTATCATCCTCTCTGGAACCTGCTCCCAGCACCTCCCTCTGTTGAGGAGCCCCCTGGCCTCCCAGTTCATCCAGCCCCCCTCAACCTTCCTCCCAGACCCCTTCCCTCCCCTCCCTGCACCCTGAGCTCCTTCCCTCCAGGAATCCCTCTGGGACTCATCTGGTCTCACGCTGCCCTAGGCCTGCAGGTTTATAGCTCCAGTCACACTTCTCCTCTCCCCTGGCCTCCAGCTGAGTCCCCGGGACCTCCCACAGGATGGCTGAGCGCTCCTTGCCCCCCCAGACCCTGTTCTCCCAGGCGTCCCCCTGTAGTGGTGGCCAGGCCATCCCCTGGGTGGTCTGGCCAGAATTCCCATGATCTCCCATGGCCCGGCTGGCTCTCACAGACTCTCCACCTCATCTATCATCCTGTCCTTTGGGCTCCACCTTCAGAATGTGACAGAATGTGAGCTCTCACTTCCTCCACCAGCTCCCCCAGGTCCCCATTACCAGGGAAATGGCCTCTTGCCTGGTCCCCCGACTTCCCTGAACCACTTCTTTTCTCAGTGCTGCGGCCTCGCTGGTCCTGTTAGACCAGAAAATCCGGCAAGCCGAGCCCGCTCCAGACCCTCTGGCGTCTCCCATCTCACTCCCGGGAGACGCCAGATCTTTGTATTTGTGCCACTTCTGTCCTTATGAGGCCCTCCAGGAGGGCCCTCCCCTGTGCCTCCCCCTGACCTCCCTTGTCCACCCTCTTGCCTTGCTCCCGCCCCTCACAGTCGCAGGACACCTGGGGCACTTCTGGCTACGGGCCTGCCCCCGCTGCTCCCCTTCTGCCCCCATCGCCCCCCCCCACCCCGTAAGGTAGACCCCACCCCCCCACCTGCTCTCTGTGTTCACACGCACTCACCACCCCTCCCGGAGCGCAGGCTCACAGGGTGGGGACTTGGTGTGACCTGCTCAGGGCACTCAGAGCAGGGCCTGGGGCAGAGCAGACCTGCAAGGTGCAGAACGAACTGGACAGAACCAAGGGGCCCCTGTGCGGAAGGGTGAGAGGCCCAGGGTCTCGGCAGAGCACAACGCAGATGCCGCCCACCCGAAACGTCAGGAGACTGATCTCGAACCGGCCACACGCACATCAGGCACCCAAGGGGCCACGTGTGGCTACCGGGCGTCCCAAGGCTGGGGGACCGCACGGCTTAGCTGGGACGTAAGGGAGAAGGCAGAGGGGAGGGAGGCGTGGGGTGCACAGGCAGGGAGAAGCCTGGTGGCCCGAGCAGAGGACATCTGGGAGACAAGGTGCAGGAGGAGGCCTCCCGCCCAGATGCTCTTATTTGCTTGGTTTCCGCGCGGCGGTTGGGAAATAGCAGTGTTTTGCACCTGTGGGAGGAATTGATTTCACTGCAAAATCCAGAATAAGGCACAGATGCTCCTTTCCAGTTTTGTGGCCTCCTTTAACTAGAGCCCCCTGCTGCATGGTAGACGGTGTGTCGAGCCCTTGGCTGGGGAGGAGGGAGAACAGGGAGGAGTGAGGCACATTTCTGACTCCTGGGGAAGTGGCCTCGTGGGGTCCCGAGGTGAGCACACAAATGCTGGTTTGAGGTCTCACTTTCGTCACCATGCAGCCAACACTTGCGCCGGTGACGGCTGCGTTCCTCCCCGTTCCCTCTTTCTAAGGATCTTTGGTTTTGCAAAAGGCGTTCTCTGCGGCCCCGGTGGGCAGCTTCGTGTCCAGGCAGGCAGCCCTGGGAAGTGGGGCAGGAGACCCCGGGGCTGGGACCCTGGGTGCTGCTCCTGCCCTCCGGAGCTGGCGGTGGTGAGGACCCTGCTGACGCCTGTCCCGGGAACAGGTCTCCTCCGGCCCCCAGGCCCTCTCAGTGGCCTCCTCCAGCCTGGGGGACGTGTGTGGCCGGCACACGTGGCTCTTCTTCCAGAAATGCAGAGCATTTTGCTTGAGAAACCCGGTCAGCCATACAGCAGCAGAATGTTCTCTGCCAGTGCACTGGGATCTTTTGTCTTTGATGCCAGATTAATTAGCTTTCGCTTCCTATCTACCTGCATCGTTAGGGGCACAGTGGTCCCCCAACAGTGTCTTTCCTGCTTAGTACCATGGGCGTTTAATCCTTTAAGATCCCCCTTCACCCTGACTTGGATCTTCTCTTTGAGGAAGCTGACCTGCGCTGGTGCTTGGCCTTCAGAGACGCGACCTTGCCCTGCGTGGACTCCGGGCCTCGGCTCGCCCTTCCCGAAGTGGGGAGCACCGAGGGGGTCTATGCGCAGGACCGCCACCTTATCCCCAGTCTCCCTTGGCTGTCGGGGCAGGAATGCGCCTGCCCTACTTTCCCCGCTGCCTCGTTCAGAACAGGGAAGTATCGATCCTCAAACAGCAGTGGGCACATTCGCTTGTGACCTTCTCGAGTTCCCGGACACCGAGGGTGAGGGGTACAGCATGGCCCGCAGCCCTTTCTCCCGGCTCCCTGGGACCCTGATACTCCCGGGCTGTGCCGGAAGCCTCCGCCAGAGTTCCCGCTTTTGACATTTTGACATAAGAAACCCATCTTGACT
>CM053570.1:97594186-97722332 GCA_028646485.1 Cryptoprocta ferox
AGTAAAAATAGGATGAACTTACTATTGTTTTCTTAATATAGGAGGCTGGCACCCACATTCTGTCAGTTGGGATTAAATATAGAAACGGGGGCATCTCAGATTGCCACCCACAGCGTAGGCGGCGGCTCGGGGCGCTGAGCTGCTCACGGCTGCTCCGGGTTTGTAGGCACGCATGACCCAGCCCGCCGGTCGGGCCCGGGAAAATAAATTTAAGCCTCTATTTTTAAGCCAGCCAACACGCTGCCGATACTTGAAAAACCCTTGAGCAGTTAAATGTTAGATTCAAAAATATCTCCGGTACCCGATGTTTATCTGTGCGTTGGTGGCCGAGCGGGTCGCGTTTTCTGCCTTCCCACGATTCCCGCAATGGATGCAGAGTCCAAGGACAGCACATCTGCAATTCTGTTGTCATTTTTTAAGTGGCGAAGCTTGGGTACTGAGGACAGCCCACGACAGACTAATTTGCCAGAGTGATTTTCCCATCACCGGGAGCCCCCTTGTACCTAAATGGGGAGAGACATTGATAAGGTTTTCCAGCGGGACCCTGGGCAGAGGCACTTTGGGGAGGCTCAGGAACTTGGTATTTTAAGTGTCAAAGAGTGAACAGGACATGATGAAAGTGTCGAGGACGGCCGGTGGCTTTGGCTTCTCTGGCCAGCCAGAGGGCCCAGTAGCAAAATTAGGGGGACACCGGTCACAAACCAGTAAGGGAGGTTTCCGGGGGGGGGTGTTTGTTTTTAATCAAATTTACTTTTCTCAGTGGACACATGGCTTGTGATCTATTGTGTCTTCTGTCATGTACTGAGTTTTGTGGAAACAGGCTTTACCCACACGTCAGGATGGGATGAGTCTTTCGTGGTCGCATCTCCGCACAGGGCACTCGACCTCATCATTTTGTCTTAGCGGCAGGTAACGAGAATGTCTCAGAACCAGCCCCACACAGTGCTATGTCCAGGGCTGTTCCCTCTGCCCCCCCAAACCAGGAAGAGGGAACAGGAAGCTTGCAATCAGTGTGTTGTGACAATCTCGACTTTTACGGGACCGCTCTCTTTCCTCCAAATGGACACCGGAAGTCACTTGACACGCAGGACCCCAAAGGGTCACAGCATCCTTGCCTCATCTGGGAGCAGCTGAAATGTGCATTTGTAAGAACACAGACGCCGGGGGCTGCCAGGAGCGAGGTCTGTCTTCTGTGGCAGACGTTTCTGCCTCCAGCTCTGATGCCACGCTTCCCACGGACGCTCTGGGCACCAGGGGGCCTCCCTTTTCAAGGCCGAACACATGACCTGTGGACAGAGCTTTTCCACGTAGTGAGCCCTAAAGTCCGCCTTGCTGTCCCCTCCCATCAAGCCTGCTGTGGCCTCCCTGCGAGACACGGGTTGATGGACGTGGGCCGCATTGGTCCAGGTGACAGGCTTCCTGGAGCTTGGACCCCGCTGGCCCCCTAGATTGTCCCCTGCGGGGCAGACCTGTGTCCTGCAGCGTGGGGGTTGCTGCCCCTATGAGTCCCTATTCCCAGTACCTGGAATGAACCCTCAGTTTGGGGTACAATCTCCTAAGAGACATGCACGCTGCCACCATGCCTGCCCCTGATCCAGATCCTAGGATCTGTGGACTCGGTCCACGAGTGGCCTGAGTGGCCAGAAAATCCCAGTGTTTTGTGTGAGGTTTGCAGCTGTCCCAGCTCAGATTTCTAGGCTGGCTGTTGGGGCCGGGGGGAGGCTATCTTTTTAAATGTCGCTCTCCAGGGGCGCCTAGGGGGCTCAGTTGGTTGAGCGTCCAACTTCGGCTCAGGTCATGATCTCACGGTTCGTGGGTTCGAGCCCTGCGTCGGGCTCTGTGCTGACAGCTCGGAGCCTGGAGCCTGTCTTCGGATTCTGTGTCTCCCTCTCTCTCTGCCCCTCCCCTGCTCACACTGTCTCTCTCTCTCTCTCTCTCTCAAAAATAAATAAAACATTAAAAAAAAATTTAAATATCACTCTCCAGCAGACACAGCAGGTAGTTTTGAGGCTCGGCCTTACCTGGCGGGTCCCCTAGCACACCTGGCTCTGGACTGGATACGCAGGCCTTTCTGGCCTTGGCAGTGAGTGATTGTGAACCAGACCATTACCCAAACACGCGCCCTACGGCTCGCTACTGGAGCGGCGTCCTCAGGTTGAATGTGATCCGTAGCTGGTGATCCTTCGTTCGTTCGTTCATTCATTCATTCATTCATTCATTCATTCAGTGTAACCCTTTCCTGAGCATTCTATGCCAGGTTCCGAATTGGGCAGGGACACAGTCAGACACGTCCCCACCCGGTGCTGGCCTCCATGTCACACGTGATACAGATGGTCTGGGGATGCAGCGCGGGGGCTGACAGGGGCGTCCGGCAGCAGGAGATCACCCGGCTTCTCTGTCTTTCCCCGGAGTCTGTCCCGGGCTCGGAGCCTATCCTGGTTGGCACACGCTCGGATCCTGCAGTGTTTTGAATAACCACGAAGTGCCTTGTGGAATCTTGACCTGCATTTTGGATACATGGGCAAAAGCCCAGTTTGAAGGAGCAGATTACACCCTTCTTCCATTTATTCTTCCATTCTTAACGGCGTCTGCTTTTCCGGACCTAGCAGCAAAACGCCTTCTGAATTCACAACCAGCAAGGAGTTTGTTGTGGGGACTTTCTGCGTTCCAAGCACTACTTCCAATTCAGACTCTGCCTTCCCACCTCTTTACTGTCCTCCCCGCCCCCCAAGACCCCGAAGTTGATGACACCGCCTGGTGGCTCACGGCTGGCAGCTCTGGTTTCGAGACCTTCCACACCCACACGCGCTAATTTTACTGCCACCCCCACCTGTCACCATGGTCTTGCATTCTCTTTGTATCCCGCCTCGGTTAGGAATTCCGCCTCGAGTCTCAGTGGTGCAGGTCCTGGGTCGAGAGGCAGCGTGGCATGGCCTCTGGCACCCCGTGGTCGGGGGCGGGTCCCCACTCTACCCCGAGTGAGTGTTGTGCCTTTGGACACAGGCCTCTCTGTGCCTCCAGTTCCTGCTTCGAAAGACGGAGGTGGGTGGCGTACCTACCTCACAGGGCTGCTGTCCAGGGAGCGTCGGTGTTCATTCATTCATTCATTCATTCATTCATTCCTGCATTCAGTATTTACGGAGAGCCTACCGGGGAGCAAAACATGTGCTCCCCTCCAGGGCCGACCCAGCTCGAGGGACTGCAGCGTGTCTGAGCGGTGGCTCTTGCTGCCGCCACCGACATTGTTGCTTCTCTGCTTCATTCCCACCGCCCGTGCCACACTTCCGTGTCTCCTCCTCCGTTTTCTCGAAAAATCCTCTCCGTCCCTGGCTCGTCAGGAGGACCCCGACCGTGGCTCCATAATAGCCACACATAATACACATTCTGTTACAAACGTCTGAAGTCTTCTAGTTAAAATGCCCCAGATGCTTGTCGTACTGAGAGTAAGTGTTCGGGAAAACGCCTTCTGAATTCACAACCAGTGGGCAGGGGCCCTTGTCCGGCCGTTGGGACCAGTCAATTCTATGTGAGGCAAAACGACCCAGGAGAACTCGATGTGTGGGCTCGCTCTCTGCGAAACTGAACACACGTGCACGCGCACATTCCGGCACGTGTGTACACTCTCACACATGCACGTGTGTACGTTCCCGCACACGTGTGCACTCTCCCACATGCACACACACACCCCCAAACACTCCCGCACACGCACGCACCCCCTGAAGCCACTCCGTGTCAGGAAGCGGTCCCCGGGTCTCAGGCCTGCTTCTGGGCCCTCTGTGGTTCGCACACGTACGGGGATGGTGTCGCTCAGACTCTACCCTTGTCCCCTGAGCAAAGTGTGTGATTCTCACGCCCCGTGTTTCCTGGCGTTCTGAGACATTTCACTTCTCTTTCCTTTTCTAGTTATCTTCCAAAGCTCGGATCCCTTATAGAGTCTCCAATTAAGCAGGTGTTGAGTTTCACAGACCGTCACTAGTCCTGCCCTGCTGGGCAGCACAGGGCTCCTCCCGAGTCCCAGTGCTGCCACCTCTTGTTCCTGCAGTAGCAGAACCCAGGACTCAGAGGGCCATGTGCCCGCCCGGGGTCCCCAGCCAGGCAGTGGGGAGGGGCAGTCAGGCCCAGGCCGTATGAACCACCGAGAGGGGAGGCCATGCTCACATCACAGTGTGGGTCCCCCAGAGGCCGAGTGACCCCCAGGGGTGCGGTCCGTACTGACCTCTCTGGGTGCCGTGTTGTGTTTTCCCTCCTCGAAGGGCTGGGCTGGGGACACCTGGGCTTGCCCCACCTTCACCGAGGCCCCTGGGGTGGGTAGGAAGGCCCCACGGGGCCTCGTGGTGGGCTTAGGGAAGGTGCTTGTGTCGTTTCCAGTACCACCTTCACCCCTCAGAGGCTCCTTGCAAAGCAAAACATGTCCCTTTGTCTCAGCCCTTTGAGCCGAGCTGCTTGAGGGCCAGAGGCTCCCTGGCCTTGCCGAAGCCCCCAGCCTCAGTTGCCTGGAGATAAAACCCGGTGCCGGCAATTCTTTCCTCTCAGAAGAACTGTTTCCCCAGCATTCTGTCTGCAGTCTTTGGAATCGGACCGATGTGTGCCTGAACCTCTGTTGTTAATTTGAAAAATGGGGATACCGACCCCTTCCTGCTTGGATTAACCAGATCGATGTACCAGTACCTCTGAAAGCGCCTTTGAAACGGCAGGCCGCAGCCAAGTCTCTGCTCAGGGTCGTTTATCGTCACCATCATGTAGGAGTATTTTCTTTTAAAAAGTCCTGGTAACGAAAGAATTATTTTCAATCAAGAACACTAATGTGTTTTTTTAAACCTTTTTGTCCTGGAAATGCTCAAATATGCACAGACGTGGAGAGAGGAGTATACGGGACCCCAGGTTTCCCTCTCCCAAGCAGGGGGCCCCTCTCTGTCCCCTGGGTTCCTTTTAAGTGGCATTGTCTGCATTCGTGCGAGGCCCCTGGTCCAGTACAGAAGGGACTTCTATTCTTTTTAGTTATATCGTATTTTGTTTTCCCCACACAGTAAAGAGGATTTTAATTAGTCACCAATGTTTAAAAATTGGTAGATTCTTCATAAACGTGTAGGTTTGAGTCTTGTCTAGAAACATCAGGAGGCCGGTAGCATGGGGCCCTCATTCCTGGGGGTGGGAGGCACAGCAGGCAGGGTCCGGGCAGCGGCCTCCTTACCTCCCCACATCACCTGCCTGCCCCCCTGCCATCCGAGTCCGCAAGCCTTACCCTGAACGTGCTTCCCCCGTGAGCCTGGCTTTCATGAGTGGGATGGAGTCTGTTTCCTGCCTCTCTCTGGGTTTCCAGAAAGCGTTCTGTATCCTAGGGCGAATGTACGTAGCCTTCTAAGCTTTCTGCTGCTTTCGTAGTTCGAAAATGATCGAATATTGGCAATCTCCTGGAGTGCAGCCTAAGACAAGACACGGTTTAAATGTTTAAATAGGGGGCGCCTGGGTGGCTCAGTGGGTTAAGCATCTGACTCTTGATTTCCGCTCAGGTCATGATTTCAGGGTCTTGGGATCGAGCCCCCCATCGACCTCTGCACTGACAGCATGGAGCCTGCTTGGGATTCTTTCTCTCCCTCTCTCTCTGCCCCTCTCCAGCTCACACTTGCACACGCTCCCTCTCTCTCTCTCTCTCTCTCTCTCTCTCTCTCTCTCTCTCTCAAAATAAAAAAAATAATGTTTAAATATGAAATAAATATGATGTGTTGTACTGGGGGGGCAAGAGTTGGGGAGGGGGAGACTAGCAGGTGCACAGTCATGATCCCATCAAGTAAAAGCAGGGTGGTGAGCAAATGTCTGCAGCCCGAGGTTTGAAGACAGCTTGGCCTTCTGTGAGCCTGCTTTTCTTGTTTGTTTATTTTATATAACAGCTTTATTGAGATAATTCGCCTGTTCCAGGGTGGGGAGTAGCCCCCCCCATCCCGTGTCTAATCTGCCACGTGGCCATTCTCCATGCAGGTGTCACCATGAAGCTCATGGACGAGGTGGCTGGGATCGTGGCGGCCCGTCACTGCAAGACCAACATCGTCACTGCCTCCGTGGACGCCATTAACTTCCACGACAAGATCAGAAAAGGTAACGGGGAGTCTGCTGACAGAGAGAAGACGGGTGGCCTTTGGCTGTCTGGCTCCCTTTGCCAGTTTGCTTTTGGTTCGTGCCCCGTGTGGCCCACGCCCTGGTGTCCGAGCATTTGCCATGAGGGACAGGAAGCCAGAGTCTGTGCTCTGTTCTTTTTGGTGCATCTGTGAGGCTGGGATTTGCTTGTTTGACTTTTCAATCTGATAAGACTTACAACTCCTGTTGGGGGCCTTTATCCTCCTAAAGAGCACTGAACCCAACCTCTTAAAGTGCTCCATGAACAGAGCCCTCTGAACATCTAATGCGCACAGTCCCGGTGACTGTTGCCACCAGAGTGTACCCCACGTGCACGTTCCCTCTGGGGCAGGACTAACCCTTGAGGTAAGTAGTGGCTGGATCAGTGCGGAGAAGCCCAGGGACCACCGTCCCGGACAGCCCGCCCTCACCCCCCAGGGCAGCGCTGGGGTTTGTTCTGTCCCCAGTCGCAGTGCCGCGGCCGCCACCCATGCAGCGTGCTTGCTGTCTCCCTGGGCCTTTGCCACCATGTGAGGCAGGGCCAGCCCATCTCACTTGTCCCATGTTGCTGCTGCAGGTGTGAAGTGGCTGTCCCCTCCCAGGATGTGGTGATTTCCGTGTGTGTTGTGTCTTCCGAGGGGAGGCCCTGTGCGCCAGAAATGTAGTGCTTGGCTGTGGGGCTGCGAGAGACTGGCATTGATTCTGGATCAACCCTGCTGTGACAGCGGCCTCGCTGGGAAAGCTGTTGGGACAGACCAGTCCCCGGCTGGGGGGGGGGGGGTGATGACGTAGAAGAAAGGCACACCTCCAAGCGAGCAGAGCAGTGCTGGTCCTGGGTCCCCCTCCTCCCCCCCACCCCGCCCCGAGGCCTTATTGACCTTAAAGGCCATTGACCTTAAAGGCCCCAGGCTGGCACTGCCACCGTGCTCCATCCTGCAGAACACGGCAGGCGAGGGAGCACCCAAAGGCCAGGGCAGCATTGTACAAGCGTACCCCGGTTGGATGTGGGTGCTTTCAGGGGAAGGAAGAGGTCTGCGCCTTGAAGAATCACTTCATAACTGGTAGGTGTTTGCCACAGAGACCCCGGCGTCCTGTTAGGATTTGCCCCAAACAAGCGGCCACTCCTGTCGTGGCTTGTGCTCCATGGGCCACGGGCGTTGTGTGCAGCAGCGGCACTAATGTTTGGGAAAGGAAGAGTCCGGGCCTCCCTTTTTCTAGAAGTCCTCCCTGGAAGGAAAATCCCTCCAATCAAAACCTCATTGTTCAATACAGCTTCGAAACCCACGGTGGAAAACACGCTCACAGGCCATGACCTTGCTCTGCTCAGTGTCTCCTGAGCGCCCCGTGAGATCCGCCCTCCAGGAAGAGGCAGACTTTGCCGGAGAATCCGCGCGCTCGGCGGATGTGCTCCGCAGCTGGGGAAGCCTCCAGAGAATGAAAGCTGTCCCCCCACAGCCCTCAGCCCCTTACACGACCGGAGTTAACTTTGGGGGAAGGAGAAAGCTTGGCTTCTGGTCCGTAGGGATGACTAATTTTCAGGGAGGACCGTGAACTCTGCTTGGAGCAGAGCGTGCTTTCGAGGACTCCGGGAGCAGCTGCTGGGGCAGCGTGCGTGTGGAACTGCCGTGACCGACACTTTTCGTTTCTAAAAAGTTACCCTTATTCCAAAACAGAGAAGAGGGTCTTCGTTTTCTGGTTTCTGGCAGGACATCGTCCTCTGGACTGGTCTCCTCCAGCCGGCAGAGGGAGGGGTGGGCTTTGCCCAGCCACACCCTTGGGTGCTGAGCCCCCCAGCCTCCCTGCCCGGGGCCCTGGCTGGTGTCCCAGCCGTGGCCTGGGGCCCGTGTGCTGCCCCCGGGGAGCAGAGAGGTCACTGCTGCTTTCTCGGATTGCGTCTCGTTTGTGCATCAGACGTTGTGGCCCAGGAGTGATGGAATCTGCTCTGTTTCTGTGCTGCCCCCTCCCCCCCCCCGCCACCGCCAGGTCTGTTAGCTGCTGTCACATCTTATCTGCTGTTTTCTGGAGGCACGTCCCTGGGCGAAGCTGTGGGCTCCTCTGCGGGGACAGCCCCCAGCGGCGTTTGGGGACAGGGCCTCTGTCCTGGCAGCTCAGGTGCCGCCCCTGCCTCGGAGACCGAATGCGCACATGTTGTCTTCAGTCCCAGGGGGCCGGGGTCCCTGCAGGCGAGGCCACTTTCACCGGCTCCTGTCCTCCCACGTCCTTTGCTCCTTTCTGGGGACGTGCAGTACAAGGCTGCGGGGGGGCGGGGGGGAGCCTGCTGGCTGTAGGCAATCCAAGGGCGCCAGGAGCTTGCTGAGGGGGACGGAGACTGACCTTCCCGCTTCCCGCTCGTTCTGCTTTGATTTTCTGATGCAAAGCTGCTGAGATCCTGTTATGCCCAAACCTGCGGGGCTCTGGTGCGGCCTCCAAGCGGCCGAGGTCCGTGATCCAGCATCCCCTCCGCTCGGCCGGGAAGGGGCCAGGCCTGCCCTCCGGGGGGCACCCAGCGCTGTGCACCACGGCCAGGGCCGGAGCGGAGAGCAGTGCACTGCACGGTGGTGTGTGTGTCCCGGGGCTGCACCGCAAGGGACCACGGACTGGGGGCTGCAAACAGCAGACATCTGCTCTCTCACAGTCTGGAGGCCCCAAGTCCCCAATCCAGGTGTGGGCAGAGCCCCTCCGGAGGGCCTAGGGGAGGACCCTTCCTGCCTCTTCCAGCCTCTGGTGGCTCCTGGCTCGTGGCCGCATCGCTGCACCCTCTGCCTCCACCGTCCCTCTTCTGTCTGTTCTCTTTTGAGGGCTCGTCTTAGGATTTCGGGCTCCCCCAGATTATCCAGCAGGGTTTCATCCTGAGATCCTCGACTCGAGAGTATCTGCAAAGACCCTTATTTCCCAGTAAAGTCACATTCTGAGGTTCTAAATGGACTTACCTTTTGGGGAGCCACTGTTCAGCCCAATACAAATGCTTTCTCTCCTAATGACTTGATTCTAATCGTGAGGTGGGTAAAATCTGTGCCCCGAGTTACCCCTTTCCCCACATGGATGTGAGTCCTTCCCTCGTGGGAGCCAGCGGGAAGGTCGGCATCCACCCCAGACAAGGGGTGGCTCTCAGGGGTACAGAAGGGAGGGCTCTCGGTTTTGAGAAAGGCAGTCATACAGCCAGGGTCGGGGGACAGCCCGGGACCTGACTCCTGAGAGCAGCCCCCCCAGAACAAAATCGAGAGGCCCCACGCTTCTCCGGCAGGGGGGCACCGATGAGGGACCAGTGACTTTCCCGTGTGTGGCAGGAGACGGGTCAGCCCCAAGACCCAGACGTGTGGAAATGACAAACTGGCAACACACTACAGCGCAGAACGCAGGGCCGCCTTCTCGTTGGGCATAGAACTAACTCGTTCCTGGGTCGAGCGTACTATGTGATCGCATGAGGCCTGAGGTTTCTTTAAGTTTATTTTAGTTATTTTGAGATGGAGAGAGAGGGAGAGCGCAAGAGGGGAGGGGCAAAGAGAGAGGGAGAGGGAATCCCAAGCAGGCTCTGTGATGTCAGCGCAGAGCCTGACACAGGGCTGATCTCCTGTACCGTGAGATCATCACCTGAGCCGAAACTAAAGGTCGGACGCTTAACCGGCTGAGCCACCCAGGTGCCCCCAAGGACTATTTTTTAAGTAATGATATTGTCACAGAAAAGGCACATGCAGGCCACTGAGCCGGGGGACACCCCGGGGCTGTGGTCACAGCACGGCAGCTGTCCACAGCCGGCACCTGGCCTCCGGGGCTGTGCCACATGCCATCTCTGAGACCCACAGCCCTGGAGGATGCACTGTAAGAGGCCGCTCCTCCTGGGAGGGGTGCCCACCACCCTCCGAAGGCTGATCTGACGCAGTGGAGAAAAGCCTAGAAATGTAGACACGTTGCCAGGCAGACACACGGCCTGTGAGCTCCCTGTGGCTGCTGTGTGGCTTACCACCGAACTGGTGGCTTAGAAGGTTCACCTGCTCCCTTACGGTTCTGGAGGTCAGGCGTCTAAAAGCGTCCGCGGGCGGCGTGCCACCGGGGACGGTCTGTTGCCTTGCCTTCTGCAGCTTCGAGAGGCTGCCTGTGTGCCTCCCCGAAGCCTCCGCCGTCACCACCTCTTCCTCTCGCCTCTGCGACCTGCGACCTGCGACCTGCTCCCTGCCTCTTAGGGGGACCCTGCAGGGCCCGGTGGGGTCGATCAGACATCACTCACAGCTGATGAAGCCTAAAACCCAGGACTTACTTTTATGGGGTCTTATGCTCCATTGCTGGGTTGTGTTTGTTTGTTTGTTTGTTTGTTTAAGCTGAGGTGTTAAAATGCCACGGAAAAGTCCTACCGTGGTCTGGGAAGCCCGAGGCAGGAGTTGTGTCGGACAAGCCATCTCCCCAGACTCTTGGGTGGGAAGTGAGGGATCTCTAGAAAATGCTTTGGGCTGCAAAGCAGTTATGTAAGAGATGCCAAAGTTGCTTCAACACACCCGTGCTTTTCTGAGAAAGCTCACTGTCACTGCTCTTTTTGGAGCTTAAACACTGAGCTGCTCTTGCCATTTGAAGTGCTTGGCAGCCCGGCAGCTGCGGTAGGAGCAACTTTGTATTATTCTGTTTTCTTTTCCAAACCCCGGCATGTGCACTGCTGCTGTGTGGCTCTGGGGGGAGGGGGCCGGGCCACTGCAGGCCACTCCAGGCGGCTCAGCCCTGATCCAGGAAGAGGGGGGCTGGGGGCCGTAAGGGTGATTTACGCCTCGCTTGGAGGGGCAGGAACCGTGCTTCTCCCCAGTTTTCCGATCTGGAAACTGCCTGTGCTGAAGGTCTAGTCTGTTCCGGAGCCTGGAGGGCAGGCTGGACGGCCGGCGTCCCCTCGGCGGTACTGAGCTTCCCCCCCTGGACAGTCACATGCAGCGCCATTCACCTTTGACGCTCCCTCGGCCGCCCGAGGGGCCGCTGGCCCGAGCAGCTGGGTGTGAACCTCCTGGCTTTCTCTGGCCTCTTGAAAACGTGACTGAGGCTCCTCGCTGTCAGGGGAGTCCGACCCCTGGCATCGGCCTTGGCCCGGGGGCCCTTTCCCCACTGAACTGAGACAGAGGCAGGCACCTCGGCCTCCTCCTGCCTCCAGCTGCCAGTGGGCTTTGCCTGAGGGGTCCCACCTGTGCGTCCCCCACAACAATTGCTGGCCACACATGGCTATTTGCCTCCTAATTAGAGGGAAGCAAAATGGAAAATGGTCGCACCTGCCACATTTCCAGCGCTCAGTAGCCACATGTGGCCGGTGGCCACTGCATCAGACAGAGCAGAGTGAGGACATCCCACCGTCACAGAAAGTTCTGGGCAGCGCTGGTGTCTGGACCTTCTGGACCCAGTCCCCAGTGTCTGACGTTCTAGGAGGGATTTCCGTCAACCCCTAGAGTCATCTAGACAGTCAGCCCGAAGCCTGGCGCCCCCTTGAGCAGGGCCCCACGACCACTCGGCTCGCGGCAGAGCCGGGCGCACAGCCTCCCCGAGGGGCCGCCTGCGGTCCCAGGGCGCTCTCAGCATGCCACCCGCAGGGACACCCGCTCAGACCTCAGGGGCCCGGCTGGGGTTCCCCAGGCGGGGCCAGCTTCTTGGTGGTTCTCAGGGGGCGCCGCTTTTTTCTTGGAATTCACAAGAGGAATTTCACGTAAGCTCCAGCCTCAGTTAGAGATCTGTCCAATGGTTGCACCACCAAAGAGGCTGCCAAACATAGAAAATTCGAGACAGTTGACAGTCACGACAGTCGCGTCCGTTCATTTTGGCTAGAGACTTTTTAGCAAAATAACTGCAAGTATTGACTTCCCGGGCCCTGGATGCGACAGCGAACTGACTTCCACACGCTGCCGCCGACCTTCCTTCCCATCGGAAGCCCACCGGGCCTGTGGTTGCCGGGACCCTGGCCCCATTGCCTTCGGGATTCATTTGGTTTTCCTTGGAATTTCATTCACGTTTCTGGATTCTTTGTATTGTCATAGAATCCTGCTTCAAACATGGAAATGTCACGTTAAGTGGTAGAAATGTATGATAAAACCATTTCAGAATAATGTTCTCTGAGCTTTATGAAGTATCACACTCCTTATAGTCACTATCGATGTATTGTCAGTGTCAACAACGGCCCCCCGAAACTGGATTTTACATTTAAGTCATCCAGTGTAGCGTCTGCGTGGGTAGCTGTATTAATTTTCTGTGGCTGTTGTGACAACTTAACCAAAATGGCTGGAATGACACAAATCCCGCTGTCACCAATTCTGGAGGTCAGAGCCTGGCCCGGGTCTCTGGGCCGATGCCAGGGTGTTGGCAGGGGGCAGGGCCATTCCTACCAGAGACTCTGGAGGGGAATCTGTTTCTCACCCGTTCACCTTCCAGAGGCCGCTTGCCTTCCGTGGCCTGTGGCCCCTCCACCGTCCCCTGAGTCAGCAGAGCAGCATTTCTCTGACCCTCCCCTCCTGCCTCCTCGTCCGCTTAGGACGACCCTTGTGAGGACATCAGGCCTCCCCTGGGTAATCCAGGCCGGTTGCCACATCTCAGGGTCCTTAACCTAACCACATCCATAAAGCCCTTTTGCCACATAAGGTCCCACAGTTCACAGGCTCGGGGGCTTAGGACACCTTTCGGGGCCACTGCTCCACCTACAGTCGGAGTCAGTTCATTCCACTTGACACAGATCATTTCTGAGCTCTGCCTCCCCCCCCCCCCACCGCCAGCCCCGTGTCTCGTCCTCTAAGCTCTGTGGACGGGACTCTGGCCGAGAACACAGGAGGACAAGGAGGGGCCCAGCGCCTGGGGCTTTCAGGGGGGTGTGAGAGGACACGCCCCGCAGTCTGTCCCAAGCCCCCCAGCTGCTGATAGCAGGTGCCTGGGAGCTGTGGGAGATCAGACACGACAGAGGCGGTGAGCTTCCTGGTGAGTCTCCGCCTCTTACAGAGAGACTGCGCCGGAATTCGGGGCCAGAGGGGACCCTGTGTCCTGACGTCCTGGGGCCCTGTGAGCGCAGCTGCGGCCCAGGCCTTCCCTCTCGGGGTCCACCGTTGCTGCGGGCACGTCTTGGCATCCGTCTGGCATAGCTGCTGACATCCCGGAGCCCAGAGAGAAAGGGCAGGGTTTTTTAAGGGTTTGTTACCCTGTGTTCTCCACAGGCCGAAAACGTAAAATCTCCCTTGCTGACGCAATAGCCCATGTCGTTCATTTAGACAGTGTTAGAACCGGCTTCTTTTTTTTTTATTTTAACTTTTTACCGTTTGTTTATTTTTGGGCAAGAGAGACAGAGCGTGAGCGGGGGAGGGGCAGAGAGAGAGGGAGACGCAGGCTCCAGGCTCTGAGCTGTCAGCACAGAGCCCGACGTGGGGCTCGAACTCACAAACTGCGAGATCGTGACCTGAGCTGAAGTTGGACGCTTAACCGACTGAGCCACCCAGGCGCCCTGGAAGCTGCTTCTTGGCTGGTGTAAACGCGCCTGCTACAGAAAAAGAAAAGCGCAATTTGTTTTAACCATGACTTCTTACACACGGGCGGCGTGTGCGGCGGGCACACTCTGCGGCTGGTTTGAGGTGGCTTTTCCTGCAGGACTGTTAAGGAAGGACACTCAGATGTTACCAGAAATTTCTGTCCTGGGCTTACGTCCCCGTGACATACTTAACGTGGCGAGGTGACCTCTACGTGGCCGCATTTGCAGCTCACCGTTTCCCCACCTCCTCCCCAAGAGACGTTCCTCGTGTGCCTGCTTGCAGATGAGGCCACAGCACAGTGTGGCTCCTGGCTTGCTGCCTTCCCCGGGGGACCCCCCACCCCGACCCCCAGCACAGTGTAGCCCGAGCGACGGCCCCACCGCCCAGGGCTCGCACCAGGCCTCAGAGAGCCTGCCTTTCGTGGAGACACGTTTTGGGAATGTCTGGCTGTTTCCACTTCGGCAGCTCAGAGGACGACTCTGTGCACCCCCCTGGCCTCCGTTCTCCAGGCTGGGAGAGCGGCCCTGACGCCATGAGCCTGTCCTAGGTGGGCCCCTGGCGCCCGGCACCAGCGGCAGCTGTCATTTTCCCCCTGGTCTTTTTGTTTATGTATTTTAAGAGAGAGAGAGAGAGAGAGAGACTCATGCATGAGCAGGGGAGGAGCAGACAGAGGGAGAGATAGAATCCCAAGCAGGCTCTGCGCTGCCAGCACAGAGCCCGATGCGGGTCTCGAACTCAAGAACCATGAGATCACGACCTGAGCCGAGACCAAGAGCCAGACACTTCACCAGCTGAGCCACCCAGGCACCCCACGCCTGGTCTTCTAAATAAACAAGCCGCTCTCTGGGTGGATTTGGACATGTGACCTCGTGGAAAAGTCCCCAGGCAATGTCAGTGCTTTGGACACTCGGCCGCCACTGCCCCCCACGGAGAGCCTTCCAGCAGGTGGCTCCTGCGCCCGGCAGGCTCCCTCTCTCTGCAGTTTCTCGGGCGAACTGAAGCGGATGGGAGCACAGGCTGGACTCAGACTGGGGTCCTTCCCTGTGTCGGGTGGTCTGCCAGTGTCCCAGGCAGGGGCTGGGGTAGGGCCGGTGTGCCCTTCCTGTGGTCCTGTCCCTGTACCGGGACAGAGATGGAATGAGCCAGACCTCGTGGGAAGGAGCCTCGCCAGCCCATCTCCATGAGCTCCCTGGGCACCCCGACCTCCCCGCTCAGGCAGCGTGTCTCGGCTTCATGTCCAAGCCCCATGCTCGCCAGTAAACCACGCTGGTGTGGTGGCTCTTGAGCCTTGCCCGGCCTCCGCGTGGTGGAGGGGCCTCCAGGCGCCTGGCGTGGGCTGGGATCCAGTGAGGCAGGGAGGGGGAGCCGGCCAGGCTGAGCCTTGGAGCAGGTTCTGTCCCCAGTACCCTGCACACGATGGCCGCTGTCCTCACCGCCCTCTGGGCTGTGAGCACCTGCCCCCGGTGACCTCTGGCCACGTGAGATAGGACAGGCCGTTACTGGAGGTGGGCGGGGCAAGCCCAGAGGCTGTGTGTCCTCTCAGACGTCCCACAGCCCCTGGCTGGGTGCGGCTGTGGGGCTTCCTTCATGCTGGCTACACTCAGACACAGGTGTGACCCTGCCTCTGAACATGTGCACCCATGGGGTCATTCCCAACATGGCCTTCTCGGGCGCCCGGTGGCTCGGTCAGTGAAGCACAGGACTCTGGATTTCGGCTCCGGTGGTGATCTCATGGTCCGTGAGATCGAGCCCCGAGTTGGGCTCTATGCTGACCACTCGGAGCCTGCTTGGGATCCTCTCTCTGCCCCTCCCCCCGCCCCTCCCCCCGCTTGCATGTGCGCACATGTTCTCTCTCTCAAAAGAGATAAATAAACTTCAACAACAACAACAACAAAAACCCATGGCCTTCAACTTGGGGACAACAGGACACTTTCAGGGGTCTCCTGACCCCGTGAAATCTTAAGCAAAATCGGTCTGCTCTGTTTCCCTCTGGAGAACACAGGGCAGTCACAGATTCCCAGAGGGTAGAGGGGACGTATGATAGAAGGGACCCAGGAGAGGCACGTGGACCTCCCCCAACCTGCCCTGTGTGCACCCGGGGTGCTGAGGCTCCCGTAAGTCAGGCAGGGCCTGGAGAGCCTGTGCGTGGCCTGTCCCTCCCTCTAGGGCAGGAGGACTTGCCCGCTGACCCTTGACCCTGGTCTCAGCGCAGCACAGGTGTGCGCTGGGCGCTCTGTTCACGACTCCACCCTTAGGGTTCACATAGTGCCACGTGTCCCTGACCGTGTGGCCTTCCTTCCCTCCCGGAAATGGCTGTACACGACATGAAGCCCTCCCTGTAAGTGTGAAACAGAATGTGGCATGGAACATTCTGGTACTTTATAACATGAAATAACTGCTCCTGCCTCTGGTCTGCCCACACGCTCACCCCTAACAGTCACCACGCTGTCTTGTCTTCCTGGGTCTTTAAACATGTCTTGGGGGGGCTGTCTCCTTGGACGTGGGGGCTCCCGGGGTTGTTAAAAGACCCCCACGGCCAGCGCTGGTCCCAGGGAGCAGGACGCAGCATTACATGCCAGCCTTGGGCAGGGATCCCCGAGTGAGGCCGTGCTGGGGCGTGGGGGTCGGGGGGCTGTTGTGGCGACATATTGGTGGAGGTGAAGCCACGCATATGCCCTTCCCTGGATGTCCCCGAGGGTTAGTGCTGCCTCGTGGTCCAGGGCACCACCACTGGATGGGCACAAGGTCAGCACATGGCCCACCTCCTGCTTCCCCGTAGTTCTCCTGTGAGTCAAGTCGAGTCTGTTTATAGGAAAAAGACTGGGCTCCAGGAGATGAAGGGACAAGGCGAGGGCCCGGGAGCAGAAGAGCTGCTGTAGGTTAGGAAGCCACTGCCAGGGTGGGTTTTCGCGACCCAAGGGGCATGGGAAGTTCAGGGAGGTTGGGTTGAGGTCGAGAGAGAGGGACACCTGGGATAGTGTTATGGGAATGTATGACTTTGGACTTCATCATGACCAACAGGGGAAACCGTGCTGGTAGAGGTGGGTGGTGAGCACGTGGGGACTCTGACCGGTGACAGACAAGGCCATGGGCATGTTGTGGGAAGGCAGCGTCTGCAGCTCAGGGGAGAGCTCTGGTCCCGGGAGCGAGCCTCACGGAGAGATGGGGAGCCTGTCAGGACAGATGTAGTCTTGGCCTGGATGGAAGGGTAGGAGGGCAGGGCCCAAAGTGCGCACAGTGGCTCTGGGGGAGGTAGGGCCACGGTCACTGTGACAGCTGGCCCTACCAAGCACTCCAGGCTGCCACCAGACCAGCATCAGGAACAGTAGCCAGGGAGCACGGCAGGGGCCCGGGAAGGCAGAAGGAGGCTCTTTAGTGGCACTTAGAGCAACGAGGTGGGGCAGCCGTGTGGTTCCAGTAAGGCTACAGTGTAGACAGTGGGTTGGCTCGGCCTTCACATTCCGCAGAGGGACGGAGCCAGCTCATCCCGTGGCCACCTGAAAGCAGGTTGGGGGCTTGGACCTCGGGCAGGCGTGTCTCTGGCATTCTTCCAGCAGACGCTGCCCCTCCCAGGGGGCACAGACCCACGCTTGGGCAGGGGGCCAGCGACCCTGCAGCTCTGAAGGCTCACATCGATCCGAAAAGTAAGCCCCTGTTCCCTAGAAAGGTGACCATCCCGGGGCACTGTGATGCCTCGTCATCTGTACGCCTCGTGGTATTAGAATGGTGTCCCCTAACCAGGTGTCTTCTAACGCCCCCAGTAGCCCCGATGCCTGCGCCCTGCCTGCCCAGCCCGGCCACCCCGCCTGTGCCCTCCGCTAACACGCTGTGCGCTCTGCAGGGTACGTCATCACCATCTCTGGGCGCATGACCTTCACTAGTAACAAGTCCATGGAGATCGAGGTGCTGGTGGACGCCGACCCCGTGGTGGACAACTCGCAGAAGCGCTGCCGGGCCGCCAGCGCCTTCTTCACCTACGTGTCCCTGAGCCAGGAGGGCAAGTCGCTGCCAGTGCCCCAGCTCGTGGTGAGTGACCGTCCGCCCCCCTGGGCTCCCAGGAGAGACGGAGTCGTATGAGCCCCTTCTGGAGATCAGGGCCCTGGCCTGGCTGCTCCCTGGCTGTGCCGCCCCTCAAATGTGAGGGCCTCCCCCACCCTGTCCAGGCAGACAGGACAAGAGAGACCACCTCGCCAGCTCCTTGCCCAGGGGGTCCTCTCTCGGGGGTGAGTACAGCACCCTGGGGGTCCCATGCTGTGCACACAAGCTACAGTGGGGCTGAGGACCCTCCCAAGGAACAGGTTCTCAAGGAGCTGTGGCCTGTGTGTCCTGCTGGATGGGGACCAGGCCAGACCCCTACACCACGGGGCTGGGGCGTCGGGGCCTCATGACCTGCCTCGGCCGCCTGGCCAGGCTCTGCCCTGGGCATGCAGAGAGAGAGATGGCAGGTGTCTGGCCACACAGCACCACATGTGGGCTGCTGCCACCACGGTGTCCGGAGCTGGAATCCCAGCAACTTGACCAGTGTGACCACGGGGGCACTTGAGAATCAGGGAGCCAGAAGCACCCGGGCTCCAGGGTCGGCAGTGGGGAAGGTGTGGGTGTTTGGCTGGGAGGTACTCGGTCGTCGTGTATCGAATGAACGAACAAACGAACGAATGAATGGTACTTCCAGATTTCCCTTGAGGACAGTGGTGGTTTTACAGTCGGCCTCACGAATTCCTCAGCACTGCCGGTCACAGCGAGGGCCCCGCGTCTGGGCCTGCGTCCAGGCCCCTGCTAGCGAGCCCTCTGCGCCCTCTCAGCAGAGGCCAAGGCACCTGTGGAGGGTCGTACGTTCTGAACCTGCGTGTGCTTGGGGTCCAGCACACGACTTTCCGTAGCTCTGCTGGGGGGTGGGGAGCCTCTGCTCAGGCTGCTCCTGATTTCCCCCCGGGGCTGCGCTCAGCGCCCTGCCCGCCGCGGGGGACCTCGGCTGCCTGCAGGGCCCTGCTTTGCAGCCGGTCTCCGTTCGCCCTTTGACCTTGCGACTCTAGTGAGTCAGGTGGGGTCAAGAGATGTCTCCAGATGACAGAGCAGAGGGGGCCGCGAAGGGGAGGGTTGTGAACCTGGCCCTAAGGAGGGCTAAGGGGGTTTACCCAGGCAGAAAGGACGGAAGGCAAGAGCTGGGGCGGGAGCCTCCCTCAGGCAGACAGGCCCCAGGCCCCCATTTCCAACGGGCCTTGTCAGCCCCCCGCTTTCCTCTCCGCCCGGCCGGCTGGGACAATGCTTTCCCTTCCGTGGGCTCCCCCTCAGGCTGGTAGGATGGCTTCCATCCCCATCTCGCCCCTCTGATGCGCGTGATCCCCACCCCTGACCACTTGTGGCCTTGACCTCGGCAGCCCTGTGTCTCTGGGTCTTGGGCCACTTCTCAGAACCCTGCCTGCTCCTCTTGGCCCCCCCAGTGCAGGCTTTCCCCGCTGCTCGCCCAGACCCGCGCCCCATCTTTTTTCCACATTGTCACGGTGCTTCATCCTAAACGCCGAACTCTGCCGCACACAGGCGAACACTTGACCTCTCCTCTCTCTGGCCTCCAGGCTCTGCAGGTGGCCAGATCCAGGGGCACTCTGTGTCATCTCTCCCTGGCCTGGCATATGCACCAGGCCTCGGTGAAGCCGGTGCTCCCTAGACACGGGACTGCTGTGTCCACACCGTCCACCCGTGACCCCTAGACACCAGGCCCTGACAGGTCCCCGTGCCCCTCTGTCCTCCGTGGGCAGCTGGGCCCAGGCCCCGAGCTGCAGGCATCACTGTGGTCACCGTTCGCTCCCCGGCCGACTTTGCCAGTTCCGCGTCTCTCGGGGGTCTCCGCACACGTCTTAAACGTGATTTATCCTGAATTGAATTCATTATCTTTCCCCCCAAACTCCCACTCGGCCTCACATGTTCCCTCTCTCAGTGAGCCTGGGAACCCTCCTGGCCCCTCTGTCCTGCTCAGCCCCCCACACCCCCTGTCTCTGGGCCCCATCCTGGCTGGATCCCCGCTCAGCCCGGAGCTCACCGCCCCCTCCATTCTTGCCGCCCTCGCTCTGACCCCGCACTGGAGCCAAGTGAGTTTGTTAAAACAAAATCAAATTTTTCTCCCCTCCCTGCCTAGTCTGCTCAGCAGCTCCTCGGCGCCCTCAGCACAGGGTCCAGCGAGGCTCTGTCCGCAGTCCCCGGATTCGTTCCTGCCTCGGGGCCTTTGTATCTGCTGCGCCTCTGCCTGGATGCCTTCCCTCAGACCAGTGGGGAGCCGGCTCCTCCCACGGTTTCTCAGATAGTTTCTGCTTAGATGGCCTTCCCTCCGCACCCTAGATAAAGCCTGACGCCCCCCCCCACCACCACCACCACCGCCCAGCGACCCTCCTGCTGCCCGGGTTCGTTCCAGTTGTGTGATCTCAGGCTCCTACTTCCTGGGTGCCTCCGTTTCTTCACCTGTATGATGGGGACGGCCACAGAGGGTGGGTGAGGCGCTAGTTTACACCAGGGGCTCCAGCTTGTCGGCTGCTGTTCACTGTCCTTTCCTGGGAGCCTCTGGAGCCCCCCTGGAGGGAACGCGCAAACGGGCGGGGACGATGGACGGTGTTAGGTGGCAGCGAGGGTCATGAGAGAAGGAGGAGGTGGTGGGGGTGGCCGGCATTCACTGGGGCTCCCTAGGTGGCTTCGCTCCAAGCAGGGCCTGGAGTTGGGGGCAGGGGAGCCACTTCTCAGAGACTCTCTGGGTAAAAGGAGCCAGGGACTCGAACGGCCAGCTGCCCACGACAGGAGGGAAGGGGCAGGAACGCGTCGGAGGCCACCCAGCTGGCCCAGCCTCAGCCTCAGGACCACTGGGGCCCTTTCCTCTAGTGCCAGCCGAGGGCGGTGGCCAGGGGCCCCCCAGATGGGTATGAGAATAAGCCAAGGGGTCGGCCCACCTTCATGTTGCAAAGGCTTATCCTGAGCAGATGCAAATTGACGGGGTTCTCTGGCCAGGTCCGAAGTGCGAGCTAGAGCCGCGTCCTGAGGCTCGCCCGCTCCAGAGCCCAGCAGCTGCCGGGGCCTTGATTGGAGGCGCCGCGGCCTCCCCTGCTGCCCCCACCCCGCCCGCCCACCCGCACCCCAGAACTCGGCCCCCCCAGGAGACCAGTGCTGCGGCCAGGAGGAGAGCCTCGGTTCCCCAGGGGTCCAGTCTCCCGTGGAGAGTGGCCTGCGGTCAAGGAGCCCTCGTGTGGGGACCCGAGACCTTCATGGAGACAAGAAGCAACCCCGGGTCCGGGCCAGCCTGTCTGCGCAGAAAGCTGCCCGTGCCCTTTCTAGAAACCTGTGACGGGGGACGGTGATGTCAGTGAGAGGTGGGGGGGCCAGCCCAGAGGAGAAGGTGCTGGTGCCCGGCAGGGCTGCAGAGGGACGGTGGGGAAAGACACCTGCCCCGAGGACAGAGGACAGTGACCGAATCCCCGAAGTTCGAGGGGCCAGCGGTTAGCGAAGGCCGCGTCTTCCTGCCGGCCGGCCTCACATTGATCCAGGCTGTTCTCTCTTGAGAATTGAAGATGGTCTTTGATTCTTCAGTGAGGCGTCCTGGGGCCCACCCCGGGGCAGGCAGGGGGCTCCGGCCAGTCCTCCGTGGCGCTCCCCCGAGGCCCACTGACACAGCGCCGTCTCTGTCCCGGAGCACGCGTGTGCTCCCCGCAGCCTACGTGCCTGTGCCCGTGGTGGGCGCTCAGCCCTCCTCCCCTCCTCCCTCCCCCCCCTTACTGTCAGCAATTCTTCAACCTCCTGCCTATTTTTAGCTCCCATCCCCAGGGCCCGGCTGACACGGAAGGCGGCGTTGCTGTTTGGAGTTTTCCTTGATGAATATTTTATTCTGGGGCGGCTGCACCGAGTCCAGCAGCTGCCGGCACTTTCCAGGCTAATCGTTAAAGAGGCAGAGGCGGAGCGTGGAGCCAGGCTGCTGGGCTGGACGCCAGGCCCAGGCCCCACTGCTGCCCGCCTGCCTCTGGAGGCCTCTCTGTGGCCATGAGCCCTGACCTCCGGGGTGGAGGGCGCCCCCGATCTGAGCGGGGCCGGAAAGGTGGACTGTGCAGGGCGACGCCGTGGGAACCTCCAGGGCGGCTCCAGGGCCTGGCACCAGGTTGGTCTCAGCGCCCTTTTTAGCCTCAGTTTCCTTTTAGAACCTGGGAACCAAATTATTTCTGTGTTGAAGCCAGAGGAAGCACGTTCTGGGGGCCCCACCTGCCTCCCATTCTCTGCTTCAGATGTGGGTGCTGCTGCCCCCAAGGGCCCCAGGGAGACCGGAGGTGTGGCTGGAGAGCATGGAGGGCAGGGTGCCAGGGCCGCCATGTCCTGGCCTGCTGCGACTGGGGTGTGTCGACACAGGACTGGGGGGGACCCAGCCCGGCACATAGGCAGTGCATGTTTTGAGAGACCCCTTGAATACAGCTGCTGTATTCATGGATCATTTGGAAAAGGACACTTTTCTTTCAAAACAAAAAATTTTTTTAATGTTTATTTTTGAAGGAGACAGAGCATGAGCGGGGGAGGGGCAGAGAGAGAGGGAGACAGAATCGGAAGCAGGCTCCAGGCTCCGAGCTGTCAGCACAGAGCCTGACACGGGGCTCGAACTCATGAGCTGTAAGATGAGGACATGAGCCAGCCACGTGGGAAGGGGCCGGCGGCCTGGCTGTCCCAGGTGCCCATAGTGACAACAGCTGGAGCCCTCATGGAGTGCGGACCCACTTCTGTGCTGTTGGACCCGCACCAGGGTTCAGGCTGGGTTGTTCCCGTCCTGCAGACGGGGGACCGTGGCAGAGGTGGGAGATAACGTGACCAAAGTCACATGGCTAATCTGGTCCAGGGGACCTGGTGCAGGACCTCGAGCCCCAGCCGTGACTGGTCCTGTCCCACCTGAGCCTCTGTTTCCCCACTGGGGCCATCACAGGCCGAGCGGTTGCTCTGCAGGGCCTCTCTGAATCGTCCCAGAAATGACCTAAGGCTCCTCACTTCTTTGCCCTGAAGAGGACGTCAGCGCCCTCTGCGCCCAAGCCTGACCCCAGGCGCGTGGCGTGCAGGGGGCTGGGGGCCTCCCGCTGGCCCCGTTCCTCGAGATGAAGCATCAACAGCCAAGGAGGCTGCCCTTCCTGACCTCGGCCAGGCCTGCTCTGTGCAGCCCAGCGCGGCGGGGGGATGCACATCATGCCCCCAGGTTGTAGGAAAGTGGGTCCCCACCCAGGGACTGGTGGGGCGGGGTCCCCAGGTGGCTCCACAGCCTGGGGAGACCCCTCAGCATCCTGGACAATCAATGTCCGGGAATGATTTTCACTTGCTCCCTCATTGAAGAAACTCGATGTATTGTGTCGCGGCGGGACTGGTGCCGTTCTGGAAGGGTGTGACAAGCCGAGTGACCCAGGGAACCCGTGCTCCCTGCTGCCTCCCCCTGCCCCTCCCTACACAGGGGTGAGTCAGGAACTGGACTTCATGAAGCCTCTTGATCCAGTTCCCTTCTCTCTCTTGGTTCTGGACGCTTCACAGCGACGGTGTCTTGTGGTGGGAAAAGGCATCCCGAAGCTGCTCCCGTCAACTGAATGCTTGGTGCTGGGAAACTTCTAGTGGCCTGTGAGGACCGGGGGTGTGGATGAGAGGGGACAGTTCCCACCGGCACGGTCCTCACCTCTGCTCTTCCTCCAACCGCCTTTACTTGTGTCCCCTGAAGGCCCACTGTGTCCCTGCTAGTCTGCTTTGCCCCTTTGCTGGAATAGCCAGTGTTTTGGAGACTGTTCCCCCCCCCCCCATTAAGATCCAACAACCAGATGCCCGAAAGGGAGGGCCCACAGCACCAACAATAACAGTTCTTGTTAAAACGCTTGGAGGTTCTGCTCAGGAAACATCGGTCTCCTTGCTTTGTTGTCGTGTTTTCACATCCAGGTGACCCCTGGCTGTTTTAATTTCTCGAGCGTGAGAACCCAGAAGCGGCTCTCAGAGGGCATGGTGAGGCCTGACCCCGGCGGTGCCAGGAAGGCAGCTGGAGGAGGGAAGGTCTGTGGGTGAGGCTGGCAGAGGTGTAGTCTCCTGGGAACGGGGTGGGGGACCCCAGCTGGTCAGGGCGCCCCAGGTTCCACTGCGGCCACCTTGGAAGGTAAGTGAGGGGAGGGCCTGTGAAGATTATCGGGACCAGACAACGGCCAGGCAGGGCTGGAGGCCTGAGCAAGGGGATTTCAGCAGGACAAGCTCATGGCCGCTATGTCCTGGGGTGGAATACGGACCTGCCTGCCTCTGGCACCGTGCTTTCTCTGCAAGGTGGCCAAGACCCCCTGCATCCAGGGATACTCCTGAACCCTGTACTCAAAGATACAGGTGAGACACAGGCCCCAGAGCACCACGGTGGCAGTAAGGATGCAAAAGGGCCTCCCACACACACGCGGACTCCGGACGAAAGCGTGTCAGCACCGCCAGCCGGAGGGGAGGTGCTCCTGGGGACTGCATCCACGCCCAGGCGTGCCAGACACTCCCAGTCATGGCTTTGTCACCGGTGCGGGCTCCTGTCGAGCCCCTGGGTGGTCTGAGCTCTCGAGCTGGCTGGGAACGGAAGATGTCTAAGTACGTGTCACTGGAGCAAAACCACTGGTTTTGAAGCTTTAGCACAAACACCGCAGCGATTTGGAAGTAAGGCTGTTTCGCTCTTCCGTTTGTTTGATCGTTCATTCATTCGTTTGTTCGGCACATGCCTCCTGGGCCAGGCCCAGCCTCAGCAAATGGCAGTTAGGATCTTTATCCCTGTTGTCCGGTGGGGACAGCCGTGTCAACACACCTGGCACAGGGATGAGTGCTGTGACCCCCCACCCCCCACCCCGTGCCTTGGAAGAAGCTGCAGAGAAGCCGCCTGATAGGACCGAGTCCTGCTTCTCCTCCTGTCTCTGGGACCTTCGCTGCCTTTCCCGATGTCCCCGGCTCCCTGCCTCTTCCTCAGCCTCCTGCGGGCCCTCTCGGAGGGAGTCCACAGCCCCCCTGCACCGCACAGCCGTCGTTCCACGCTGCCGGGCGAGGGGCCCCGACACGGGCGATCTCACCGTTGGAGCCATCGCCAGGGGCGGCCACGGGGAGCCCCCCATGCGGGGCACCAGGCAGGGTGGTGAGGGGCTCTGCCGCCCGCCCGGCTCGCTGAGGTCCCATCCGTGGGTGGAGCTGCACTCTGGGGACACGGCTGCTTGCCAGGCTAGGGGTCCCGGACGCCAAGCTCATCCTCGCCTGGCCGCACACAGGGCCCCCCACCAGGCCATGCTGAGTGGCCCCAGGCATCAGAAGACATGTGAGTGCCCGCACGATCGTCCCCAGACCCCCCTGTCTCCCGTTACGGAGATGGGAGAGGGAGCGCGCACGGCTCCCTAATTAAGGACGTCTGTGTCCCTCGGGCTCGCAGGAAGCTGTTCTGTCACCACTGGAAACCCCCTTTGCACCAGACATTCGTTAATTACAAAAAGGACAAGCTATGGATTTTACCGAGGGTGGAACTTAGTCACTGGCCCTCCGCGCCAAGTTCCAAACGTGTGTGCTCGCGGCACAGAAAATTGCAAACTGGAAAACATTTGGTCTGCGCTGTTAGGCTCCAAGAGCCACAGCCTTCCCTCCCGTGGAAAGGAGCCCGGAAGACAGCGGCTGGCAGGAAGGGAGAGGACGCAGCCCTGAGGCCCCTGCAGCCGACGGGCGGGGGCCGTTGGGGCTCCCTGAGCAGAGGGGCAGGGGCGCTAATGACCCCCGTGTCTCTGGCTGGGTGTGAAGTTCCAAAGGGCCTGATGCCTTAGGGGACCCCCAAGGCCGTCCACCCTCCTCCCCGGGCAGTGTTGGGGGGCCGTGCGCCCTCTCCCCTCCTCCCCAGGCAGTGCTGGGGGGCCATCCACCCTCCTCCCTCCTCCCTGGGTAGTGCTGGGGGCTGTCCGCCCTCCTCCCCGGGCAGTGCTGGGGGGCCATCCGCCCTCCTCCCTCCTCCCCGGGCAGTGCTGAGGGTTGGCGCATTCTGTCTCTGAGGCTGTGACATGAATACCTCACAGACACACGTGCAGAGAACACTGGCCCGGTCACCTCCTCAGGTCCCTGGTTGACAGGTGTGAGAACCTTGCCCTGGGAAGACAGGGGGCCGTCCCTGCAGCCCGGAGCCTGGCTTCCTCACGACCCCTCCCGTCCCCTCCACGAAGCAGGCACCTCCTTGCACCCACGGGAGATGGTGCGCCTGGGGTCCTGAGCCCTTCTCCCCGCCAGCGGCTCCAGGTGCTTGAAGGCGAATGTGGTTTCCCACAGAGGAGCTTTCTCCCTGCCCACCGCCCCCAGCCCGCCATTAAAAACAGCAACAGCCAACAACTTATGTATTTATTTACTCTGCCGGCTGCAGGGAGGCGGCAGCTGGGCCGTGGGTGGGGGCCGCGCGCAGGCAGCCATCTGTCTCGTCCCGTCGGCTTCACACCCTGCAGGGAGGTGGTGGCCCCTCTTAGTCACTTGGCTGGGAGGGCTGTTTATTGGAACTCACGGCCCTGGGAGGCCCAGTGTCCTCCAGCCCGCAGGGCCGGGGATGTGCCAGCACAGGGCGGAGCACTGCCCTACCCACCTCGGTTTGCTTCCCTCTCCCCCTCGGGGGGCGGCGAGGGCACTGACCGGCTTTATAAATCCCTGCCCTGGCTGGACACCTTCCAGGGCCACTGGGTGACGGGCGCAGCACTCACAGGGTGGGTGCTCGATGCCTTGATGCCAGCCCGATACCGCCCCTAGGCCTGGTGGGGCTCTACAGAGCCCAGAACATTGAGCACAGGCCGTCATCCCAACACCACAAGAGATGAGCCCTCCGCTGGCCCCTTCCTCTGAGGCCTCGCTGGGCTGGCCGGCCGCCCGCACATCCATCACGAGGCGGCGTGCGTCCTGTCTGAGGGCAGATCCGGACTGGTGACTTCGCTGCGGAATATTGACCGTTGGTGCTGTGCGCTGGCCTCTCCCTGCACCAGTGGATGCTAGAATTTACCGTGTTTTGTGCCAGCGGCCTAGACGGGAATCATCTGTGCTTCTGCCTCTGCCCCTCCTCAGGGCACGCGTTGACTGATCTGGTGAGAGAAGCTGCCAGAGCTTCTGGCACACATGTTCTGGAACCCTCGCTGGCCCGTTGGCTGCTGAGGGGTGAATAGCTGCTGCGGTTGGGGGTCATCTGGTGGAGGGCGGGCTTCAGGCCTGACTGGACCAGAAGCTCTAGAAAGCCTTGCCAGACTGGATCGTCACAGCCGCATGCCGGGGCCACGTCGGGTGAGGGGAGGCCGGTGAGCTGCCACCCCGCACGTGCACGGCCCCAGGAGTGAGCACCTCCTCAGGATTGGGGGGTGCAGGGTGCCTTGCTTGCCTCCCAAGACCCGGCCCTGATGGGGACCCAACGGGACGCTCCCCTGGCCCGTGACCGATGTGCCCGTACAGATGTTCCCGGGGTTGGTGAACCGGAGAGAGGATTCCTCGTGAGCCGGGGGAGGGGTGAGAAGCATGGGGTGACAGCTTCCCCTAAATGTGACAGAAGGGCCGGCACATGGCTCGTGTCTCTGGAAATGGGGAGGATACTCTGGCTGCTCCCGGTGCCTCGGTAGCCCTGGGCCCCTGCAGTCCCACGTGTTGGACTCCCCCTCCTGGGAGCGACTGGGTGCTGGAAGCTGAGTGGGACAAGGAACGATGCTCTGCACCTCTGCCCTGAGGCGCCTGGCTCCAAGGCTGGGGTGGGGGGCCTGGGTCAGGAGCACACCCCCGACCCTGGGCCCCTGGCAGGCCGGCACCAGCTCGAGAGGGGGCCTTCGCCCCACTGGGCTCCAGCCTTGTTCCGGGCCACATGGGAGGGTCACCATACTCTCCATCACCTGCTGAGGAGCCCACAGATAAGCGCCCGTTGGCATGGGGTGGCCCCGGGGGACGGCAGCAGCGCCCAGGCTCAAATGGAGGCTCTGCGGCTTGACCAGAGGTCATTTGGGCAAGTCACCCACCCTCTCCGGGCCTCCCGTCCTCACCGGTGGAAGGGAAACCGTAATGACTTGCCGACTATATCGTGCTGGTGTGGTGCGGGCACGTGCCAGACACCTTCAGCACAGGCCGATCCCTCGAAGCCACGGCCCAGAGAACTTCTGAGAACCTGCCCAGGTTCGCCCCTGTGCACAGCCCACAGGGGAGAAGCGGCAGGAAGGCTCTAGGCTCCATCACCTCACAAGGTTCACCTGGGGAGTTGGATATTGTCACAGACGCGGGGGTTGACCCAGGGCACCTCAGGTATAGTCTGGACCAGAGGAGGGTGCCAGGTGGGGAGGTTGGCGAGAGGGCTGCCGGGAAATAGAGCCCGGGGGCGTGGGGGGGCAGCTCCCCTCCAATGCCAGACTCACTCCCTCCACTGACTGCCTGTGACTTGAAGTCTGTGCCCAGGGCAGGGAGAAGGGGTCCCTGCAGCTGCCCTCATGGGTCTAGTTTGGTTTTCCTTTTTTACCTTTTAATTATAGAAAAGTCAAATATGTGCAAAAGTAAAGAGAAGAAAGATCTCTTAAGTGGTTATCAGCATGGGGCCAGTCTTGCTCTTCTGTACCCCTGCCGCCACCACCACCCAGACCGGTGGAGGCAAATCTGAGACCGAGCCGTCGCCTCCAAGTGTTTCAGTGTTTATCCAGGAGGGAGAAGAGCTCTGGTCTGTTGTCGCTGGCTCATTCTCACCAGCAGACTGGGCTCCAGACCACCCCTCGCCCCACGGAGACCTGGCCCGGGGGGCCCGGCCTTCCTTCTCATGGCTTCTCTAGGGCCAGCGGCCCCAGCAGCAGGCTCTTGAGCGTAACCGCAGCACCGCCCAGTGTTAGAAGGGCCCGGAAGGTCATCCAGACAGATGCCTGCCCCAGCGGCAGGTTACCCGGTGCTCACGGGGGCCACCGTGTTGAGGCCTTGGGTTGGGGAGGGTCTGCGTGCTCTCCCTGCTCCTCGTAAGCACGCAGACCCAGGGGGGTCTAGGAACTCCCCACTCCACAGATGAGGTCCCCCAGGAGATCCTGGGACTCCGCCCTCTGCCTTTTCCCAAGGAGGCCCTTCCCGCACGTGATGGCTCGCTCTGCCCAAGGGGCCTGGCGCTGCCTCTTGCCTGACCAGATGGGGGGACAGTCGCCGCTGCTGTCGGCGGGTGACCCGCACTCCTCCGTGGATCTGGAGCCTCCCCAGCAGCACCTGGCCCTTGAGACCCCCTCGCTCTGCTTGACTTTGTAGCGGGGCCGTGTCATTGTCACTTTCCGACATACTGGATAATCCACCTAGTTTTCTGCGTGTTGCCAGCCACACCGTCGGCTCCCCAGACGGGTCCGTGCACCTGGCACAGAGCAGCTCTCGAGGGAGGAATGAATGAATGGATGGATGAATGAATGAGTGAGTGAGTGAAGGCTTGGCTGCTGTAGGGAAAGTGCCGGGTTAATTCAGTGAGCGTTTCCTCTGTGCCACTGCCACTTGGGTGCGAGGCATCACCGCGCTGGACCTTCTCTTTGATTTTCTGGGAACTGCGGGGAGGGTGTTCACCTCTGACGTCTGGAGCTCTAATTACATACCGCACAGCTCCCTGTGCACAGGGGACAGTCCGGCGGGTGATGGTGTATTCACAGAGGTTCACAACCATCACCACAGTCGATTTTAGAACACTTTCATCCCCCCAAACGTGCACCCCTCAGCCGTCAGCCCTCCCCCGGCCCCTGGTGCCACTGACCTGTGATCTCTGTGTGGATGTGATTAGTCTAAAGGTTCTGTAGAAACGGGACGCCTATGTGAAGTGGGCGGGGCTTCTGTCACTCTCTTGTTGGGGACAGCTAGGAGGACTTTGGTCCCCCCAGCAACTCAGTAGGGTGGATACTGGGCCATTTTATAGAAGACGGCGTAGGGGAGTCTGGGAACCTTACGACGGTAAGCGGCGAAGCCAGACTGAACCCGGGCCGGCCGGCCCCTCGCTCTGGCTCCCGAGGGGAGGCTGGGCTGGTTCTGGGGCAGAAGGAAGAGAACACTCCAGGAAGGGCGTGCGGTGTGGTGGGGGTCCCGAAGCGGGCCAGCCTGTTCCACAGGCCGGGTGGCACTGACCCGCGTCTGTCTAGGCACCCCCCGGGGCTGCGGGGACCAGCCTTGAAGGCGCGTGCCGCATGCTGTAGCAGGAGAGCGTGGGCAGCCCCTGGCCATTCGGCCAACCCCAAGACGGTGGTGCAGGTCCTGAGGAAGAGGGGTCCTTGGCCCAATCCTTTCGGGAGGTCGTAGATTCAACGAAGTCGAACAGATTTATTTGACTTCAAGATCTTCAGAGCCTCAGTCCCATGTGCACCGTTCATTGTGAACGGCCAGTTAGCCTGCAGCCTCCCACCCACTTCCCAGCACCCCTCAAGAGGGCTTCCTCTTCCTTCCAAAGGTGGGGACGTAGAGGCCGGGGCCGGAGCACAGAGGCTGCGGAGACCCCACTCCCACTACAGCTTTGCAGTCAGCGGCTTTAACACAAATGGAACAAGGATGCGTGTCCTCAAGGGAGAGAACCAAAGTGCACGGTGCGGACGGCCCAGAGGGAGCTAGAGACAGACTGGCGGACAGACGGACAGAAAGATGGTTGCAGAGGGGCGTGCTGCTCCCCAGGGCCTTGACCTCCGTGGGCCATTTCTGCCCACCCTCTAGGACCCCCCCGAATGATGGCTCCCTTTGCTGCTCCCCCTGGACCCACCCTACTCTTCTGAGCCCTGAGAGCCCTTGGCTGGTGACTCAGGCACTTGGGGACCAAGTCCCTCGTGCGAATCCCACGTCTGCCAGTTTCCAGAAGTGCTGGTGGGCTGGAGAAACGGGCCCCCACATCAGGCAGGATGTGGCTCCAGCAAGCTCTGTGGACGGCCCGGGTGGCCATCGCTCTCCAGCCTGCTGCCTTGCTCATGGCTCTTGCTTTTGAGAAATTCTTTTCTGTCCAAGCCTCTCGCCGCCTTTCCCCTGCCCCAGGACGGAAACTCCGCCAGCTGGAGGGAGGTTCCCTCGGCACATGGCCCAGCCCACCGTCTCTCCCTCTCCAGCTCTCCCCCTCCTCCGGTCCCCGTTTCCCAGCTCCAGGACCCAAACATACTGCCCACGAGCGGTCGCCTGGCCGCAGCCCCTCTCCAGCAGGAGGGGCCCAGCCGCGCCACTCTCCCAGGCCGTGGCCTTTGGCCACCGCAGATGGATGGGAGTCACAGGTTTCCTTAACCACCCCAAGCACGTTCCACAGGGGAGGGGGGAGGAAAAGGCCCCCAACTGTCTCAAGCTGGTGGCCTCGACCTTGCATTCTTGGCCTCTTTGGCTGTCCCCCATCTGGTGCAGGGATGGATGGATGGGGGCAGAGTGGCCCACGGGCCAGTGGCCACGCATCACCTGGATGCTTGTTAGAAATGAGTCCCAGCCCCTGGGCTCTAGACCCACCGGGTCAGAACCTGGGTGACCCACACACACACAGGCATTGGAGAAGCCCCCGTCTCTCCTGCCTGGGCCGCACAGAAGCGGGGCCCAGATGGACGCAGCCTGTGTTTGTGGGGTGCCCTCAGGAACAGGGAGCGGGCCCCCAGCCCTCCCGTCCCCAGGGGGCCCCCGGTTAGCACTGCCTGCTATAGCCCAGAGAACATCTTGTCTCCTGGTCTCTTCAGGTCAGATTGCATGGCCTCAAATTTCATTTTTAAAAAAAGCCAGCCAGAGACGAGCCCGGAGCCCCAGGAGCGCCTTCCTCAGTAAAGTGTCCTTCCACCTTCCACGAGTGCTCTGCAAACAGGCGCCAGAACCACGCTAAGGAGCGCGAGCCCCGTTCTTTAAAGACCTGAAGGTTCCGCTGGCTCCACGCCACAAGCTTTTGACAGCTTACACCTGGTGACATTTAGCAAACAATTTCTGAGGAGGCTGAGGAGGAAGTATTTGGTTCAACTTGATGTTACATCCTCTGGCCGATTGTTCTCCCTTTTGCCAATATACCATTTGCCTGTAACTGTAAGACACTTAGGCCTAAAAATAGCTGCTGGGGCTCGGTGTCATTGTAGATGAAGGGCACCTGCCCCATTTCTTTGGCTTTCAGACACCCTCAAAGCAGCGCACGGAAATGCCCCAGAGGAATTAGCAGAGCTCTTGAAACCTGAATTCCTGACCGGGGCGGGCAGGAGAGAACTCCGCAGTGGGACAGATGGGGAAGTGACCGCCTGAGCTGCTGCGGTGGCCTCTGCGCTTAGTGGCCAGGCCACCCTTGGAGAGCGGAAGGGGGCACTGTTCACAGTCCTGCCACGTGGGCAGGCACGAACCAAGACTTCCTGGGCAAAGCCCAGTCTTCGGCCAGTGGGCTCTGCCCCCCAAGGATGGGGACATGGCCCCTCAAGTCGCTCAGAAGAAAGAGGTGCAGAGAAGGGGCAAGCAGGACCCGAGGTGCCTCTCCCGTCCTCTGTGCCGTCCAGGGCTTGTGCCCACACAGCTGTCACTACTGCTCCTGGTCCATTGAAGTGGCCATCCCAAGGTCACAGCCAGCACAGTGCTTGTCTCCACTTCCCCTGGGGGCAGGGACTGTGAGCAGCTGGCATGCCCTGGGAGTGGACCCAGCGGGAGGGGGGGGCCCTTCCTCACCCTTCCTTGGCCCTGCTCTGGGCCTTCCGTCCCACATTTCACCAAGTGGATTTCCAGCTAAAGTTCATTATCAGAGAGACACTGGGCTTAGGAAGCCACCGGCCATGGAGGGTGGCGTGGAGGTGCCGGTGACGCTGGCACCCCGACAGGGACCCCTTCCCAGGGTCTCCTCGGCTGCCCCAGGCTGCCAGCGGAGCCGGGGTGGGGTGTTCTAGCCCCCGCCTCCCGGGGCAGGGCCCTGGCCACCGCCCACAGTCGGGGTGCCGTGGCCTCTCTAACCTGCCTGTCTCTGTGTGTGGTCCACAGCCCGAGACCGAGGACGAGAAGAAGCGCTTTGAGGAAGGCAAAGGGCGGTACCTGCAGATGAAGGCAAAACGGCAGGGCCCCTCGGAGCCCCAGGCCTAGGCGCCCCTGCCCCCACCCCCCGGCCCGCGCCAGGTCTGCGGGGGCCCCAGTGTCTAGTCACTTAGAATTTACCCCCTTGGCCAAAAACCCAGTCCACATGGAGAGCTGGTGTCGTGTGAAGTGTTCGTCTTGCAGTGTTAACCCGTGCGCTCTCCTGAAAACCTACACACCAAAGCTTTATTTATGCCCTCCCGGGCCGTCCCTCCCGCTGGCGGCGCTCCCGAGGGAATGCTTGCGTGCACACTGCACGGCGTGTACAGAGTCCAGCGTCACTAATAAAGCTGCTGTTTGGCTGGACCTTGGTCTGGGTCGTCATTTGTCTTGGGGGGCTGCTTTCCTGGTGGGCAGGAATGGGGGGCTGGAGGCTTCCACAGGCCCTCCCGCACTCCCGTCTCCCCGCCGGTGCCGATACCTGGGTGGAGCCCAGAACTCACCCCTTCCCTCACCCCGGGTTCCATATTCTGGCCCCAAGACCCCAGCCAGCACCCCGCTTGCCCTCTATCTGGCTCATGCAGGCTGCCAGCTCTAAGCCTCAGGTGGCCTCCCCATAGATGGGGGTGGGGGTGCTTGTGGGGACCCCAGGAGGTGACGTGCAGGGAGAGCAGAACCCGGCCTGACCGGGGCACCCTCAGCAAGTGGGAGCCCTGCCCTGGCCTCCCTCTGCCTCTTCTCAGTGGAAGCAGCTCTGGCTCCTTAGCCCTCTGAAGGAAGAGGCAGGATTCTTCTAGAAGGAGCCTCCCAGCTGGTGCCAGGGCCCCTGTGCCTGTTGTGGAAACCACCAGCTGCTCAGGTCAGGGGGATGTTGGGAAGGCTTGTGGGGCAGGGGTCTGAGCAGCAGTGTGTGTGAATGGTGTCCGCGTGCAGCTGTGTGTGCGCATGCACGCGTGCACATCTGTGGCCGTGTGTGAGATGTGAGGCGGTGCGTGTGCATCTAGGCCAGCAGCCTGAGGGGGCAGACAGGCTGCCAAGTACCACAGGGGTCACCCCTGCACCCCGACCCACGGCTGAGAAAGACCACCAAGCACACCTGGTGGTGGGAGAATGTTCCCAGCCCAGGCTCACCGCGGAAGCCTGGAGATGCGAGAGTGGCCACCAACAGCTGCAGCCTCACCAGGGCTGCCCGGGGCCCGGAGAGGGGAATGTGGCCCCAGATGTGCAGAAACACCCGCCAGGAGCTTTGGAATCTGTCTGAGGCCTCAGTCCCAGCTGCCGGGGTTATTTCCTGCCCAGAAATAACGGGGGAGGGGGAGGGAACAGGCCACTGGAGGCCACAGCGCCAATCCCTTCCGCCTCCCCAGCTCCACCCAAGCCCTTGTTCTGACATCCTGAAGGCAGCGGGTGGTGCCCTGGGCTGGGAGTGACCAGGAGGCGTCCCCTGCAGGTCCGGCAGAAAGCCCAGCCCCGCCCGGGCCAGCCGAACCATGGTCCTTGAAACCAGAGCCCAAGGGAAGGGGACATCAGGGCATCTACATCCTTCTCAGTCTTGGCTTGGCCACTCATCTATGTGGCTTTGGGCAAGCCAGGTACCTAGAATCCACTTCCCAGGACAGCTGGAAGGAGCCCAGGCTAGCAAAGCATTTAGCACCAGGCCCCCAGGGTGGCCATGGGAGGCCCATCTCCCACCTGCCCCCAGAGCAGCTGAGCCCAGGGCAGGGGCACTAGTACAGGCAGTAGTGGGTGAGCTGGGCTGCTGGAGGGGCGCTGGGGCCCATAGGCCTGGGGCAGGCTGTCCCCTGCCAGTGGGGCAGCAGTGTGGCCAGAGGCTCAGATGACTGGATCACCTGTGTTTGCCTTAGAAACGCCACGCTTGATTACCTGCCTCCGTGTGGCAGCCTCCCGATGCCGGTGGCCTATTTATAACCAGGGCCACCTGGGCAGGGAGCTGGCCCATCCATGGAGAACTCACTAGGGGTCCTGACTCCCCAGAAGCCATACATGGGGTGCACGGCCCAAGGACCCCCCATTCACCAGCCCCACTTCATTGCAGAACCTTCAGATACAAACACCTTTACATTTGTCACAAAGCACTGACCCTAAGGCCTGCCCTGGGTCTCCTAACAGCTGCCCCTAACTCCCAGCTGCTCCTGGGATGTAGAGATGGTGTGGGGGGAGGGGCGTGGGAGCCAGCTGCACAGTGGTGCAGGCAGCAGTGGGTGCATTTGGGTGGGTCCGGTCCTCTCTGGACAGGTGCCCCCTTTCCTCCGGACACTGGGCTGCACACTCTTGGATGTTTCCCCGGTGCGTGGGAAGGACAGGGCGATGCCAAGCAGCCCGGAATGACGTCCAGGCCTTGTGCCCAGGCTGTGTGTGGTCATGGGTGTCCTAGAAGAGACAGGCAGGGTCCTCCGTAGGGATGGGCGACCAAGACTCCTGGAGTCCCCAGAGGCCCCCATCAAGGAGACAATAGGATTCCCTCCGGATGCCTGTGCCCCCACTAGAAATGCTAAGGGGGGGAGCTCCTGAGGCGGGTGCCGGGAGTGCTGGCCTCTCCCGGCTGTCACATCCTGGTTCCAGCTTGAGAGAACATTCCTGAGCCCATGGGGTGAAGGACAACCACCTGGCAGACCCGTGGTCCATTCACCATCCCACGGCGGACCTCCCCAGAACCCCGGGTAAGTTTGAATCCTTAGCTCGCCCAACCTTGCCTCTCCCTACCCCAGCCCCTGATCCTGACCCACTCCCCGGTCCCTGGAAGTCGCCGCTCCTCAGGCGCTCCAGGTCCCCTCCACGCCCCACCCTTATTGTTCATCGTAGATGTGGCTTCCTCCGGGAAGGCCTCCCTGAGTGCCCTGCCCGGCCCTAGGTTTTCACTGTCCGTTCCAGTCCTAGGCCCCCTGGGCCCGCCACCCCCCAGAGCTCCAGGCCTCTCCTTCCCCAGGAGGCTCGGAGGCGGCATCGGGGGCAGCGGACCGACCCGAGACGGCAGCGAGGAGCCGCGGCGTGGGGCAGGCGTCCCAAGAGGCGCCGCCCTCGCGAGGGGACTTCGGCGCCGCGGCAGAGGCGGGGAGCAGGGGTGGGGGGAAACCAAGCACCCACAGAGGCGCAGACCGACGGTCGCGGCGGTGGGCCGCGCCTCCGGGGGCGGGGGCGGGGGCGGGGCGGTCCGAGGGGCGGCGCGGAGGCCTGCGCCCTGCTCCGCCCCCCGCCCCCGGCCGCCCGAGCGCAGCCAGCCGAGCGGCGGGAGCCGAGCGCGGCGGCGGCGGCGGCGGCGGCGGCGCGAGGGGAGGGAGGGGCGGCGGGCCGAGCGGAGCCGAGCGGAACGCGCGGGCCCCGGGCGGCGCCGTCAGGATGCCCCGGGCCGCGGGCCGCTCCGCCGCCAGCCACCCCCGCGGCCCCCCGCGGCCCGCGCTCGGCCCGGGAGCGCGTGAGCCTCAGCCGGAGCCGGAGGCGGGAGCAGCGAGCAGGAGCCCCGGGCGCCCGAATGCTGGGTGAGCGCCGCCGCCCGGGCTCGGGGACGGCCGGGTGGGAGGACCCTGGGCTTGAGTTCCGCCCCCCCCCCCGGCGGGAGAGCTCTGGGCGGGGAGGGTCTGCCTGACGTCTCTCGGTCTCACGGTCTGTCCGCGGGGCGGCGGGCATCGCTGAGGGCCATGCACCCCCCCCCCCAACTTGGGGACCTTCGGGGTAACTTCCCGGGGGCCGGCCTCTTCCTCCGTCCCGCCTCCTTGTCCCCCCCCCCCCCCCCGCCTCCCGGCCTGGCAGCGCCGCTTGCTGGGAGCGGGGCTGGCCAGTCTAGGGGTACTGGGCCCACCCCTGCCCAGCGTAATCCGTGGGGACGACTGGTTCCCGGGCCGTAGCCCGGACGCGCCCTCGGGCTTGGGTAGGGCTGGGGGTCCCGCTAGGGACCGGCAGGCTGGGGCGCGCCGGGTCGGGCGGGAGTATGGAAGCACCGAGAGGCAGGAACCGCTCGCCGGCTTGGGGGGCGGGCGTGGCGGGCGGGGGGGGGGCGTGCCGGAGATGCGGAGGCTCCGCGCTGCGAGCCCCGCCCGGGGCGGCAGTGGGGCCGGGTGTCGCGGGAGCCCGGGGAATCCTTTCAAGTTCTGGGTTCTCTTTGTTGCGCAATAGAGCCCTGCGGCCACGAGGCTTCATTGGCCCGGGGCCGTGACGTCACGCCGGGGCCCCGCCCGCAGACCCTGCGGAGGGAAGTCTTCTGGGCCGGCTGGGTCCCGGCCCCCCCCCCCCCGCAGTCACATCTGCAGGGGATTGTGCGACGTGCTGTGGGGGGAGGGGAGAAAGGCGGGGTTCCAGGCCCTGAGGGAGGCAGGAAGCCCCATCCTGAAATGCTGGGGGGACGCTTTGAGTGTGTTGCGGGAGAAACTTCCCAGTAGGGGGCGGCGACCCCTGGGTGCGGCCCGCGCTAGCTGGGGTCCGGCCCTCCGCGTCCGCCGCTCCCGGTGAAGAACGAACAGCAGGCGTGTGATCGTGGGTCTTTGGTCATCAGCCTGGAGGAAGGGCTCTGCCAGTCGGTACACTGTTAGCCCCTCTCACTGTGAATTTGGAGACCTTGGAAATCCACTCCCCGCCTCCACCCACCTCCACCCCGGGGACGTTTCTCCCCGGGACCACCGCTCTCTGGAATCCTGGGCTGCAAACCCGGCCCTCATACTTCCTCCCTGTGTTGCTCTGGCTTCCGAGCCTCAGTGTTCCCGTCAGCAGAGTGGGAACAGTAGGACCCCCACCGCCACCTGCAGGGACAGGGGATTGATTGAAAGGCAACCTCAGGAGGCACCTGGGTGGCTCAGTGGGTTAAGCCCGCTTAGAGGCGATCAGGTCATGATCTCTCTTTTCATGGGTTCGAGCCCACGTCGGTTGTGTGCTGACAGCTCAGAGCCTGGGGCCTGTCTTTGAATTCTGTGTCTCCCTCTCTCTCTGACCCTCCCCTGCGCACGCTCTCTCTCAAAAATAAATAAAACATTAAAAAAATTAAAAAAAGAAAAGAAAAGAAAGGCAACCTCGGTTCAAGGAACAAAAATGCCTGTTCCTGCTCGGGCTCAGGTTCAGGTTTAGGCACCTTCCCCACCACCTGCACCAGTGATCAACAGGGCCCAGGGTTACAGGGGTCACACAGAGCCTGTGGGGCATCGCAGGGAAGGCCTCCCAATATGACAGCCAAGAGACCCAACACGGGTGGAAAAGATGCCGGCCCACCAGGTTCACGCTGAATCCAGCTTCCTATTGGACAGTGTAAAGATCACCGCTGTCTGTGGTCTCTGGCCCCCCAGCAGCACCCACATCCTGCCTGCTCTAAACCCCTCAGTACGCCCTGTGCCCTCCTCACCCCAAAGCCGGGCTGTCCCAGGTTCCGGTTCAGGTGACTGTGTCTACCCACACGCGTCTGAGGCTTACCCACACCTCCAAGCTCAGGGTCTTGGCCCTTACGGGGCAGCAGAGCTCAGTGAGCAGAGAGGGCTGTAGTACAGACTTCTACCTGGCAAGCATTTATTGAGTGCTTACTGTGTGCTTGGCCGCATTCCTTGGCGTAGCGTATCTACTACCCACGGCACTTTCCGAGGTGGGTACTATCGTGTCCAGCTTACAGATGAGAAAAATGAGGCCCAGCTGAGTCATGTAACTGGCTGGAGAGCTAGACGTAGAGTCTAGCAGCTCTTTACCCCACCCCACGTGGCCTCCGTATGCTGACATCAAAGAGTTTTACCTGTCAGTGGAATGGCTGGTGGAGGGTCTGACGGGGCCACCCCGTCTCCTACACTGGGTCTGGGGTGGGGAAGAGGAGGATGCTCTAAGCAGAAGCCAGTGTTTGGGAGGGAATTTCCCTGGCCCCAGAATTCCCCCCAGCCCCTAAGGAGGCCTTTAAGGAGCGCTGGTGTGGTTCAGGATAGCCTCCTCCCCTGGGTCACCAGGCCGCCCACAGCAGGGGCAGAGATGAATGAGACACATCCCTCAGGTCCTTCGGGTCCAGGGGGATCAGGCCACAGACAGAGCAAAAGAACTCCGGACAAGACAAGAAGGTATTGTGTGGTATTGCCTCCCCTGCCCCAAGAGCCCTGTGCGTCCCAAGCGGGAAACAGTCCCTGGGGGATCCCATGGCTGTGTCTGGTACAGTAGGTGCTCAAAAGTGTTGGGGGCAAGAGAACTGCAACCAGTAAGATTAAACGGGCCCTCGAGTAAGAAGGGCTAAATATAGACAGAGGCCTTCACCCAGTACTGTACTTCTCCCCATGCTGCCTGCTCCAGGCTATGGCCAGATTGTCCCGCTGTCGGGGCCTCATATCCAGCCAGTGCTCCGCAAGGGGAGGTGGCTTAGGGCTGCCGGGCTTGGAAGGGGGAGGGATCTGGCACGATTGGGCACCTCTCCAACATGTGCGTTCTGCCCGACTTCCTGTGTCCCTGGCTGTCAGCCGTTCCTCGTTGGGGTCAAGGTCTGGTCCCCGGGCTGTCTTCAGACCCATGCTGTCCAAGGCATCCAGAGGCATAATACTGATCGCCTCCCCAGAGCACCACTGTGTGCAAGACCTGGACCCAGAGCATAAGTGTGGCCACCACCCAGAGGGCCCACTGGGCGTGAGACCCAGCCCAGGGCTTTAGGGAGGCGGCGTCTGTCCACCCCTGCCTCACCCTGGAGGAATCATCATCATCCCCGTTATGGAGGACCCGGGCGCGGGAACCTTGCTCAAGCCACACAGCTGGCACCCTGGAGCTTAGTTTGAGCCCCAGCCTGTGCCAGTGCTGGGCGCTGACCCAGGGAAAGCAGGCTGCCCGTTCCCAAGCTGCCCATGGAAGTGGTCGCCAGATCGCCCTACCCGCACAGGGGGCAACCGGGGGCTCACCCTCTAAGGCATGTCCTCATTTGGCCAAATGAAGCGGGACGGGTTAAGACAAGGGCCCCTGATGTGTACCAGGGACGCGTTGCACGGGCTGTCTGAGGGTTGGGGACATTGATTGTGAGAGCACTGGTTCCTGAGCAGGCCCAGGGCACAGGGGACAAGAGCGCCCAGCCAGGATGGACGCAGCTGCCCTGGAAGCAAACCCAGACCCATACCTTGGCCAGGAGCAGGTGGAAGGGAGGGTGTTTGCACTTTACTGGGCACCCCTGGCCACCAGGAACAGGGGCTGGAGGCCCCGGGGTAGAGAGGAGGGCAAAGCAGCCCAGCCCAGGACCACACAGGTCGTGGTGCATCAGGAGATCCCCCCGATCCCCTCCTCTAAGGAGCCAGAGGGACAGTCTCCCAGCACTCCTGGGCTTCTCCCCCACTGCAGATGCTCGTGGTCCCTGGTGTCTCTGAGCCACCACACATGAGGGCTGCTGCTCCCAGCTGAGGCCTGGCCCCGACGAGGATGTCTCAGCTGCCGGCCGGCGCCCATCTGCACCATGAGTGATGAGCGGCGGCTGCCTGGCAGTGCGGTGGGCTGGCTGGCGTGCGGAGGCCTCTCCCTGCTGGCCAATGCCTGGGGCATCCTGAGTGTGGGTGCCAAGCAGAAGAAGTGGAAGCCGCTGGAGTTTCTGCTGTGCACGCTCGCTGCCACCCACATGCTCAACGTCGCGGTGCCCATCACCACGTACGCCGTGGTGCAGCTGCGGCGGCAGCGCCCCGACTACGAATGGAACGAGGGCCTCTGCAAGGTCTTTGTCTCCACCTTCTATACCCTCACCCTGGCCACCTGCTTCTCCGTCACCTCCCTCTCCTACCACCGCATGTGGATGGTCCGCTGGCCCGTCAACTACCGGTGAGCTCTCGGCGTGTGTGTGTATGTGTGCACGCGCACACTCCGGTGTCTGGCATTGGTAGAGGGGGGCGTGTGGGCAGCGCACACAAGGACCATTGGGCGCACAAATGCCCCCAGGGTGCTGACGACGCCCCCAGCTGCGGTGCCACACCCGTGTCACGTGGGGGGCAGACAGGGAGACTCAGGAGGGGCCGTTCTGGGCCGCGGCTGGCATGCACGTGTAGGTGTGCAAGGGGGTCCATGGTGTCCGGTACAGAAATGCTTGGTGAGAGGGACGTGTGACAACACGCATGAGTTGTCCCCTGTGCAAGGGACAAGGCCCCACTTTGCCGCCCATCGTGACTATGACCTACTAGGGGCCAGGGCAGTCCCTCTGCAGGTCCCCGGGGCTCTGGGAAGAGCCTGTGAGTGACACCCTGGTCCTGTCCCTACCCCGTGCCAGGCTGAGCAACGCCAAGAAGCAGGCAGTGCACACGGTCATGGGCATCTGGATGGTGTCCTTTATCCTGTCAGCCCTGCCCGCCGTCGGCTGGCATGACACCAGCGAGCGCTTCTACACCCACGGCTGCCGCTTCATCGTGGCCGAGATCGGCCTGGGCTTCGGCGTCTGCTTCCTGCTGTTGGTGGGCGGCAGTGTGGCCACGGGTGTGGTGTGCACAGCCATCGCCCTCTTCCAGACACTGGCCGTGCAGGTGGGGCCGCGGGCCGGCCACCGCGCCTTCACCGTGCCCGCCATCGTGGTGGAGGACGCTGAGGGCAAGCGCCGCTCCTCCATCGACGGCTCTGAGCCCGCCAAAACCTCGCTGCAGATCACGGGCCTGGTGGCCACCATCGTCATCATCTACGACTGCCTCATGGGCTTCCCCGTGCTGGTGGGTGAGACTGTCAGCTGGTGGGAGCCTGTGAGGGGACGTGGGGACAGCCCCGGGGCTAAGGCATGCTCCAGGCATCAGGTGGTTGAATCCTCCCACCCAGTCCTCTGGGGCGGGGAGGAAGTTGGGGGCCGGCGGGCATTATCAGCGTCCCCATTTTACAGATTTGGAAACTGAGGTTCAGAGAGGTAAAATGACCCACCTACAGTTCAGGCAGCTGTTTTAGGACTTGAGCCCAAGACCCCAGGATCTCTCCGGCACACTGCAGGGGACATTCCTTACCAGACTGAGGCCCACTCAAGCAGAGGATGTAGGAGGCGGAGTAACGTGACCACCTGCCCCAAGAATAAAGTCTGGATTCAACAGCCATGGCCTCGTACCCACAGGGCTCCAGCCCAGCGCCCTGAAGGGTCTGGGGTGGGTCAGGAAGGGGCCTAGGGGCAAGGACCAGCTCGAGACTTTGTCCAAGCAGCTAGGCAGGGCTGTGTCCCCGGGGTCATTGCAGGACACAAGCTGCAGAAGGTGACAGGTGGGGGGGCAGCCTCATAGGGGACGCACTCAGGCTGCAGTCCCAGGTAACGTGTGGCCCCACCCTCAGAGGGCCTGCTACCCGCCCCCCGGGTGCTGGGCTCTCCTGTGTCCAGGGGGGCCCTGCCTCTCCAGTCTGTGCTGATGGAGAGGAGGAGTGTGTCGCATTGCAGAGCCACAAGGGACACCGGCGGAGGAAGGGCCTTCCCCCACCTCGTCCCCAGGGCATGGCAGGGGGTGCTGTTTATGGAGCCCACTCCATGCTGCAGGCCTGGTTTGGTGTCAGATCTTGACCTCACTCCGTGGGGTGTTCTTGGCCCATTTCATAGATGAAGAAACTGAGCCCCAAGGAGGTTCAGCCCGTTTCCGAGGGTCATACAGCTCACATAGTGGAACCAGTATGATGAGTGGATCATACGCACTTCTGCTCTGATGGGAGAATAACGAAAGGTCACTCTGGGTGGGGGAGGAGCTCTCCTGGGAGAGGAGGAATGAGGGACCCAAAGGCTGCCTGGACGAGTCTCAGAAACTTCTTCGATTCTCCTCCTCCGTGGTCCACGGCCTAGGACCCCCCCACCCCCACCCCATGTAGGGGAAGAGCCAAGGAGGCCACTGGCCACGGAGGAGTGAGGATGGCAAAAAAGTCCCGGAACTGGGGAGCCTGAGGCCTGGTTCTCCAAACCTCAGTTTCCTCTTCCCACTAAGGGGCCGGTAAACCGGACCCCCACCTCTCTCCTTGGGGGGTCAGGAGGCTGACGTGAGGGAAGGCCCGCCCCGAGCTGCCCCGCATGCTGGGAGGGACCGTCTGCGCACACGCTGGGTTGCGGCCCTGCATCCGGGCAGCCAGCAGCTCTCGGTGGACACGGGCTTCCACCCTCACGCTCTGGCTCTTTCCGGCCCAAGAGCCTCTATAGCTCTGTGTGCTGCCTCCTCCTCCCGCAGGTGGGAGAGGTGAGGGCAGGGGGGAGGGGGCGCTGCTGGGTGCCAGGCCGAGCCCTGTGCCCACAGGTGGTGAGCTTCAGCAGCCTTCGGGCAGACGCCTCGGCGCCCTGGATGGCGCTGTGTGTGCTGTGGTGCTCCGTGGCCCAGGCGCTCCTGCTGCCCGTGTTCCTCTGGGCCTGCGACCGTTACCGCGCCGACCTCAGGGCCGTCTGGGAGAAGTGCGTGGCCCTCATGGCTAACGAGGAGGACTCGGACAATGGTGAGGATGGCCTGAGAGAGGCCCCGGGGAGAACGCGGCCTGGGCGAGGTCAGCCGGGTAACAGCTGTCAGGTGACCACCCCGTGGCGCTGAAGAGACCCCATTCTCCAACGTCCTGGAACCCCTAAGGGACCTAAGTGTCTCCTGGGGGCGTTCTTCTATCCAGCTTGGCTGTCCCGGACAGTATCTATCTGTGGACACCAGACTTGAATGTGCTTCACAGAGCTTTCCCCCTTAGGGGTCCCCAAGGGTTCCCCTAAGATCCAGGTGCTGCCTCACGCCAACAATCACAGTGTTAGTCAGGGTTGAGCCTTTGCTATGTACCAGGCACTGTCAGACCCAAAACCCCACCAGGTAACATCACGTCCCCCATCTCCATAGAGGAGGGGCCCCGCTCAGGTGAGGCCCCCCGTCCCACAGCCCAGAGGGAGCACAGTCAGAATTTGAACCCAGGACCCTGCCCTTCCCCTTTTCCACTAACCAGCCCCCTGTCCTGTGGGCCCTTGGAACTCACTCTCTGAAGCCCCCAGGCTTCCATGGCCCCTAAGCCTTTGCCCCACTCTGCAGATCCCAGCCTGGAGGGTGGCATCCCGCCGGACCTGGTGCTGGAGCACTCTCTCGACTACAGCTATGGAGGTGACTTTGTGGCCCTGGACAGGATGGCAAAGTATGAGCTCTCTGCCCTGGAGGGGGGCCTGCCCCAGTTCTACCCGCTGCGGCCCTTGCAGGAGGACAAGACGCAGTACCTGCAGGTAGGGACAGGGCAGGGCCCGAGACACCGAAAATGCGGGTGGCAGTGGGGGGGGCGGTATCGTGATCTCCCCAAGGCCTTTCTGAGCCCCGCGTCGGTCCCCGTTTTCCAGGAGGGCAGCCCGGGTTAACGCCGCCCGTCCTGACAGGTCCCGCCCACGCGACGCCTCTCCCACGACGACGCGGAAGTGTGGGCCGCCGTCCCGCTGCCCACCTTGCTGCCGCGCTGGGGCTCAGGCGAGGACCTGGCCGCCCTGATGCTGCCCTCTGGGTCTGGCCGACGCCGCGGCAGCCTGCTGGCCTTCGCGGAGGACGCGCCCCCGTTCCGCCCGCGCCGCCGCTCGGCCGAGAGCCTGCTGTCGCTGCGCCCGCCGGCCCCCGACGGCGGCCCACGTCGCGCCCGAGACTCGCCCCCCGGCAGCCCGCGCCTCCGCCCCGGGCCCTGCGCCCGCTCCGCCTCGGCCTCGCTGCTGCCCGACGCCTTCGCGCTGACCGCCTTCGAGAGCGAGCCGCAGGCCCTGCGCCGGCCGCCCGCCCCGCAGGGGCCCCCCCTCGACGCCGCCCAGCCCGGCGACGACGCGGCGCCCCCTGGCGGCGGCGGCGGCGCGCAGCGGAGCCCCTGGCCGCGCCCGGCCGTGCACGCGCGCGCGGGACCCCTGCGGACCGGCCTGAGCGCCTCGTGGGGCGAGCCCGGGGGCCTGCGCGCGGCGACCGGCGGCGGCGGCGGCGGCGGCAGCACCAGCAGCTTCCTGAGCTCGCCTTCCGAGTCCTCGGGCTACGTCACCCTGCACTCGGACTCGCTGGGCTCCGCGTCCTAGGGCCTGCCGGCGCCTCCCCACGCGCGCGTCCGGCGGGCCGGGCCGCCCGCAGGGACCAAAGCACCAAAGATGCCGCGTTTCACCCAGGCTGGGCTCTGGGCAGCGCCACGCGGGGCCCCCCGACGGCGCCTGGCCATGTGCCAGCTCTCCCTGCTTGACTGAGCCACGGGCATTGCCTGGGAGTGAGGGCACGGACCAGCTGCGGGGTACCGCTTCTCGGGGCAGAGCGAGGCTGGCTTGGGTAAAGGCCTGATGCGCCTCGCCCAGCCTCGGGGCAGCTGGATTGGGGAGTTGGGGGTGGCGGCAGGGAGCCCGGGGACAGGGCCACCGCTAGACGGAACAAAGCCCCGCCCTGCGGGAGCAGGAGCCACCGGGCTGCACCCTGCTTTCCACTTTGCACTGTAACTGTCTCACCCCCGTGGGGGGCAGGGTAGGAGGGTCTCTAAGCACAGGGGTCTTCAAAGCCCAAACAAGCTCTCTGAGCAGGCGTTCCTGCTGACCAGTTCTGCCTCGGTTTGCCCATCTGTGTTGAGCAGGTGACCATGTTAACTCTCAGGACTGTTTGGAGAAGTCAGTCTCCTGGTCCGTGTGCACTGGCTCCTGAATGGATGGGGTGTGAGAGCATCTAGGGCCCTCTGTGGGCCCTTTGCCGGGGCGTCAGTCTTCAGTATGGGGCCCGGTGTGGCCTCTGCACCTGAGGCCTCCCACTCTCAGTGCCCCTGCCCCCCGCCCCAGGAACACACGCCAGCTAAAGCACAGCACTTTTGCGCCACCACCCACCTTGACCACTGTTAGTGTCCCCACCCTTCATCACTCGCCATGGCTGTCTCTCCACCAAGTCAGCCTGTGACTCCTCCCATCATGAAGGCCGTGGGTCCGTGATGGGAAAGAACTGAAGCACAGGGAGAACAGGCTTCCTTATCCTGATGCCCCAGGGAAGGAATCCTGGCTCAGAGTCCTCCCGGGTTCTGGGCCTGGTCTGGTGAGTGTCCTCCCTCACCCTGCGGACAGGGCTCTTTGCTTTGCCATGGGTCTTGGGGAAGGGCCTCTGCTGGGTCTTCTGTGGAGAAAGACCCTAGGCTCAGGCTAAGGAGAAGCCCAGGAACAGCTGTGACCTTGAGCTGAAGACAAGGGCAAATGCAGAGGCTGCCTCATCCTGGCCCCTGCCTCCACACGGTGGCCCCTACACGTGCAAACCCCTAGCATATTCCAGGGCCTGCACGGAGCCTGCCGGCACTGTGTTCCCTCCTGCTCTGTAACCTGGGATTGCAACACGGCCCCGGACCCTCTGGTGGTCAAGCCTGCTCCCCCCTCCCACCCCTCCCCGCGGACAAGGTCTTAGCCCAGGCAGAGGCCCTGGGAGGAGCGAGGATAGGGAACCACCTGGCTCCACTCGGCTTCGGAGGCCCCGCTAGTCCTAGGCTGTGGGGTACCTGGGGAGGGAGGAGCCCGCCACAGGTGAGCAGGATGGGAAACGGCAGTAGAGCCCCAGCCACAGGAGGGGCCGCCTCTGGCCAATGCTGCTGTGCCTTCAAGGACCAACACGAGTGGGGGCAGAGATGGTCAGCTAGCCACTGTGTCATCCCCATGCCCCACCCCCTGCTCAGGCCGGCCCCTTGTCACATCGGGTTTTTACTCTGTGTATTTCATATCCAATGGCAATACTTGCAGGGGGACATGACACCCCCCAAATCCCTCCAGTTCTGGTTTTTACAAAAATAAAGAGGAGGGAGGACCCCAAACGGAGGACACTTTGTGCAGCCTCCAGGCCTATTTGCTGCTTTGATAAGCAGCTTGGCCCCAGGCTCACAGGGGAGGGAGCTCTGTCTTCAGACCACCACCCACCTAGAGCCAGGAATCCGTTTGTAGTTTTTTTTTGACAACTGAGCATTTCTCTTCTGTACAGAATACAATAAAAACTTCCTATGATTTGCACCTGGCATTCCTAGGGTGGTTTCATGGAAACAGCTTTGTAGAATAGAGCAGTACTGCTGGCCAGCTGCCCCCAAATGTCTCTCCCTCCGGGCCCAGAAGTCCTCCTGGTGCGCCATCCTTTGGGTCGGTGCCCCTTTTCTATGCAAGCGTTGAAGCCCCACCCGGGGGGCTAGACCGGCCTGGAGCAGAGGCAGGATGGAGCGGTGGGGTGGGCACCACAGCCCTAAGAGCAGGAGGAGCCCCATAAGCTCAGCTGGCAGCCTCGGCACCAGGAATGGCTTCCGGGGAGTTTAGCCCCTGGGAGGTTGATTCCGGAGAACGAGAAGGACAGGCCCTGGGGGCGCCAGGGCCTATTGTGCCTGGTGGTGACCCGCTCCAACCCGGGTACGAGTTTGGAGGCCGCTACCCGGGTCTGCGGTATAAGGTCGCCACCTAGTGGCTGGCAGAGGGATTAGTGCGGCTACCCCTGTCCCCCACTCGCCCGCGACACAGCAGGAGGCCGAGACCCCAGAGGCCGCCCCCCGACCGCCACAGCCGGGACCCCCTCCCCGCCTGCCCTGCAGAGAGACTGATGGGTGGAGTGGGGGAGGCGGGGCGCTCTCTCCCCGCACTCTAACCAGAACGGGTTTAGCACACACAGGCAGAGCAGGGGGGTCCCTAAACGGGAAATGTTTTCCAGAAAGTCGGTTATTTGTAGTTCAAAAGATGCACCCAAGGAGGCATCGTGGGAGAAATTTGGACTTCCGTGGTCTCTTTATACCCATTTCACAGGTTCGCACTGTCTGTATTCTGAATTTCAAGCTGGAAGTGCCAGGATCTCTCCCAGGGCGCGGCACAGGATTCCCGTCCCCCAACCCCAGGCTGCCCCCTCGAACACCGGGACCCCGGGCTAGGGTCGGAGCCCAGCAATGACCTCATTTTCGGACGAATAAACAGGCGCAGAGCGCTCGGAGGGCTGTCGAGGGTCGCGGGTTCTGTGGGCAACAGGTGTCAGGCGGCCGGACCCCCAGGAGCCGCGCGCTGCGGGGCGTGGGGTGAACCGAGCGGTGGGCGGAGCATTTTGCGGGACGGGCTGCTGAGCTCCGGCAGCTCGGGCAGCTCTTCTGAGATGGGCGGACCTCAGAGAGCGCGCCGGCCGGGTGCGCCGCGCTGCGTGCGGAGGGGGCGGGGACCCGTGGACGCCGAGAAGGTCCAAGGTGGGGGTGGGCTGGGGGCCCCTCGCCGGCGGGGCGGGACCCGGCGCGCTTTGTGCCGGTGGGAACCGGGCGTCCTCGGCTGGCTGAATGGGCCGGGGCGGGGCAGCGATTCTCCTCGCTGCGAGGGGTCCGCTCTGCGCCGCTGCCGACGGCGACCTTCCCACAGCGGCGAGGCTGCGGGGCGGGGGCGGGGGCGGGGGCGGGCTGCCCGCCGGGGGCCCTGGGAAAGAGGAGCAGCCTGAGACCTCCCCTCCCAGCCCCGCGAGAAGGTGGGAAGAGGAGAGAGCGGGTCCAGCTTGAATAAGTGGGGCTAGGGCGGGGGAGGGGGTGGACCCAGGTCCCCCCGAGGCTCCGTGTATTTCCTCGCGTTCGCGGGCACGCGGCACCCTCCCAGCCACCCCTGCCGCGGGACCAAGACGGAAGACTGGGGTCCCGGCCATCACCGCTCGCGCGCTCTAAACAGTCTCTGCGTCCCCGGGCCAGACGGGGGCCCCCTTGAGTCTGGGGCCGCGCCGGGACTCACCAGGGCCGCCAAACCCCCAGACCCGGTCCCGGGCTCTCGGCGCAGCGGCGAGGCGCCGGCTGCGGCCCCGGGACGCTGGGGGACGGGCCGGGGGGACCTCCAGGGAAGAGGACCCGGGGTGGCGGGGACCGCGAGCCGCCGATGGCCGGAGCAGGGGCCCAAATGGCGTGGACGCAGGGGCCAAGCGGCGCGGGCGCCTCCGGGCTCGGGCCGGCGCTGTCCATGGTGCTGCCACCTGCGCGCTCAGGCGCCAGGGGGCAGCGCAGGCCACCGCCGCCTTCCTCTCCGCGCCGCAGAAGCTGGCTAACTCCCGGCAGACAGCTGCGGAAGCCAGCCGCGAACTCTGCTCCGCTGGGGACCGTCCAGAGCCCTGGGGGGAGGGGAGCGGACAGGAGAAATGTGAAGGGGAGGGAAGAATAGGAGAGGGGAGGAGGAGAGGAGAGGTGTAGAGATAGAAAAGGAGAGGAGAACAGTGGCGGCGAAGGGAGGGGAGGGGCTAGGCAACCTGAATTTCTTTCCCAGGGTCCAGACCTTCGCTCACCCGGATTGCGAATGCACTAGCCGGCAGGGTCTTTGCAGCCTCCTGCCTCCAGCAATCTGGGGCCCTCTCCTCACCCAGCTGCCCACTGCTCCCAGCTTTCTTCTTCATCCATCCCTCCTTTATCTGACCTCGGCATATCCACGGGTCGGACGCCACAATTCCCCCTCCCCCCACCGCAGATCCTTGCCCTATCCCCTCCAGACTCCCTCCCACCTTGAACCGAGTTCTGAAGGCTTTTCATGTACTTGACGCTCAGCTCCAGTATGTCCGCCTTCTCCAACTTGCGTTTCCGGATCTGCGGATCCGTGGAAAGGGCTCTTAGCTGCGCAGTCCGACTCGGAAGGGATGAGGTTGGGGATCATATCACGCCCACCTCACCACATCCCCACGTCTCACCTGGTGGGAGTAGTGTTTTTCCAGCAACGACTTCAGCTGCTCAAGCGAAACATTGATGCGTGCCCGTCGCTTCTTCTCCATCAGTGGCTTGGAGATCTGTGGAGGGGTGGCATTATAGGGCAGGGCCAGGGTCCTCTTGCCCTCTGCTCCACCCTACCCCCGGCTTGACAGGCCCACACCCTGCACCCTTCAGGACCCCAGACCTTGCGGAAGCCACCGGTGTGGCCACCGGAGCTGCCCTGGGTCGCGGGCTTAGTGCCCATATTGTCGTATCTGTGCCTGTGGGAGGCAGTGCTGCCTTTATAGGGGCTCCTCGTTTACATGTCAATGAGGTGCTCCTGGACTCGAGGAACCCCGAGGGGGAGGAGATGAGAGGGGGATGCACTGGGACATTCACCACCTCTTTCTGTCCGATCCCCTCTCAAAGACCAGGCTTCAGCCTCACCTCCAGGAACCCTCCTTTCTCCCAAGGGGCCCCTTTTCCCCTTTCTTAGTGTTTCCCGTATCCCTTTCATCCCCACCACTTCCCAAGTCTGGGATCCCCTCCCATGTACATCCCTCCATGCCCCGTTCTGTCCCAGTGTTTACTGTCCCTAGGGACCGGGCCTCACTAGTCCCACTTACCTAGTGCTTGCTGTCCCTTGTCTCCAAGCATTCTGGGGGGCACCCACTGAGGAAAGTCCGTGGGTCCAGCTGGTTCTGAGCCCCGCTAATGACTGTGACAACATGCCATGCCTCCGTGGGCCTGATGAAGATGCGGAGGCAGGAGGACCCGCCAGCAAGGCCTTTCTGCGGGTTTCACGCTCTGGCCACGCTGGCAACGCCACATTAGTCGCCCTAATGTTAGGACAATGCAGCGATTTTCTGCCTGTGGTTGCTCAAAGCCGGGCACAGGCTGGGCCCGAGGGGGCCACACAGCGACATGTGTCCCATTAAAGCGTGCAGCCCGCCCTCTGGGCCACAGCCAGTCTCCTCCTAGCTGGGGTCTTGGACTGGGGAGCATTCCGGTGCTGAGGTGCATCCTGGCCTCATGTGGCCTCTGGCCCTATTAGGCCCCAATCCACACTGTTCTAGCTGGGGGGATGCTGCGGGCAGCCTCAAGCCGGGGCTAGTCTCAGTCTGAGTTTCCAGGCTGGACAATTCAGGCTCTGACACTTTCCCTCACAGCCTGGGAGTTTATTCCCACCGGCCTTCTCTTGCTCCCAACAAATGGAAGGTGACGGTGGGAAAAATCACTGATCATACGGCCGAGGGCACCGTTCTGCGCTCTTGGAGGTCTGGGACCCCCAAACACTGTTCATTATTCAGGCTGTGGTTGGAGACCCAGGGAGCTCAGTGGAGGAGGCAGCCCCAGACCTGGGCCCAGGACCTGTTAGGCCCTACAGCAGGGCTGATGCAGTCCCGGGTTGGGCCCCAGGAGCAGGACTCCAGTAGCTGGGGCTGATAGGCTGACGTCCCTGGGTTCATCCCCAGTTATCCCCTGGTCCTGGGCTCACAGGGCCCCAGGTTCAAGGCTTGTAAAATGGGACTCCAAACAAAGCGGGCCCCCACGGCTACTCCCCAGGGCAAGGAACTAGCATCCACGCAAAAGTTCTGCAGTTGAACCCTGCGACCGAGGAATAAACAAATCGGCCTTTGCGGGGGACTCAGCGTGAGGGGAGGGGAGACTGTTGGGTCCTGGATGGGCTCCCTGGCTCCCTGGAGCGGGGGTATCTTCTTCCCCCACACCCGCCCCCTGCCGGGAGTATTGACGGGCCCCGCTCGGGGCAGCGGCTTCCCAGGCGCCAAGCAGCGTGGAGAATCGCGCTCCGCCCTCCTTTCAAGGCCTAGGCTGCGTCGGCCGCGGCTCGGAGCTGCTCTTCCGCCCCGGCCGCAGGACCCGAGGGCCAGATCGGGCCGGGCTGGGTCGGGCCCGGGGCGGGCGGCGGGGCCGAGGCCGGACGCCAGGGCTTGGCACGCGCCGGGCAGCTTTGAAGCGCCGGGGCTGAGCGGGCCCCACTGGCCTCCGTGCGTTTCCCCCGGCTTGGGGCGGTGGCGGCCGGGTACAAAGGCTCCGCGGGGCAGGCGGGCGGCGCGCCCGGGCACAAAGGGGGCAGCCGAGTGTTAAGGGCATTGTGCCGGCCCCACAAAGCCCGCCCGCGCCCGCCCCTTCGGGGCCAAACTCCGGGCGCCCCGCTGCGCGCGGGCTTCCAGCGGCTGCACATCTGCACCGACGCTGGGCGCGCGCCTCGCTCGGGCCGTCGCCCCCCGCCCCCGCCCCCGCCCCCGCTCTCGAGCCGCGCGGGCTGCGGGGCAATTTGTCCTCTAATTATGATCCCTCCCCATAAACCGCCGCCCGCGCCTTTCAACTCGGGCGCATTAGCAAACCAATGGCCCTTGGCGCTGCCCTCGCGGCCGGCCCCCTCTCCAGGGTTAGGGCCGCCATAAAGGGGCCCAAGCCCGCCCCTACCCGCACCCTGGCCTCCGCAGCTCCTCGGGCCGTCTCTCCTCTCCGGCCCGAGCGGAAGCCTCCCGGCCGCGCTGGGTGGGGCCGCTCACGTGGGTGGCTTGGTGTGTTCTTAAGCAGTGGAAAATTGACCGCAAAATGAGCTAATTCGCAATGTTCTGCTTTGGCTGCGGGCGGCGGCCTGGGCGGGAATCGCAGCCGTCAAATTCTGCCTCCGCCCACTCAATGGGCCTCCGCCTCGCTGCCCCCAGCCCCTTACCCCGGCACCGCCCCCTGCACCCCCATTTACCCCCCATCCCGGGACAAGTCCCCGGGCTGCCCCGCCTAGGCTGATTTCCTCCCTGCTTTCCGGGTTTCCCCACTCCCAGCGCCGCTCGCCTGCCGCGAACTGCCTTAAGGCGGCTGAGGGTCCGGCAGGACTCAGGGCTGAAACAGATCCCGGGGCGGATTCCATCCTCCCTTTTCTCCCGCGCCCGGAGAAATCCCTACTTTACCCGCAACTGGGGCTCCTGGGAGCCACTTCCCCACTAAGACCCAGTTCCACTCCTCCCCCACTCTGAACCCTGAGCCAGACCATCCTCCGCACACTCACAGGCAGGCGGGGGCTCGGGAGGTGTGCCTGAAGGTTGGGCTGGTGCGTTTTCAGAGGTGGGGTGGGAGGGGCGGCACACCCTCGCCCCGTTGTCTAAGAGCGAGCAGGGCGAAGTGCTCTCCAGCTGCTGGGAAGGACATGGACTAACTTAGAAGCTGGGCTTATGCAAACTGGGATGTAGGCCAACGACTCCCTTTCCATCTTTAGCATCTGGGCTCCCCAGGGGGCCTGGAAAGGAGCACGAGTTCCGGCAAAGCGCTGGGGAGACTCACGTTGTCCTTTGCTCATTCAAGGAAAAAAATTCCTTCTATAGTTCTAGAGGCCTCCCGGGGGATTCCGGGAACACTCAGAGTCCTCTGCTTCCTCAGGCTTGGGAGTTGAAGGCACAAAGTGACCTGTGTCTTTGTTCTCCCTTTCCCCTTTGGTTTCCTCCACTTTGTCTAAAGAAAAAAATGTTACAGAGCAACTAAGGTCTGGAAAGGGGGAAAGGAGGGTGGTTGCAGGCCCCAGGACAAGAGCCGCACCAGATAGTCTACAGGCCCTCCCAGGGGATGGCCCTGTGAGACCCCCTCTCCTTCCTGCGCACCCAGGGAGTGAAAGCAATGCTAACTACTGGTGAGTGCCACAGAGGCCACGGCCCGGTGAGGTGACTGCGGGGAAGAAATGCACCGGCCTTCTCTGCAGATGTGTTTCAAAGTGGAATGAAGTGATTGCTTCGTGTAATTAACTATTGGGACACAGGAAAGCTCTGAAATGACTCAGCCAATTGTCTCCACATGGGGTTGGAGAGGCTGCGATTGTTTAACTCTCTTTAGCTGTGTTGGGACTCCGAATAGCCTGGCAGCCAAGGGCCCTCCAGGGGACAAAGGCTGGGACTCCGGTGAGTGCATCAACACTGAACCGGGCTGGCCCAGCTCAGGGAGAGTGAATTCAGAGAGACCCCTATTGTCCCAGCCCTTTGTGTTTCTCCCCAGCTGGCTCTAATCTTTAAATATTTACCCGGCCCTTTGTGCACATACTACTTAGGCACTTTTGGGCTGATGTGCTCATAAATTACGCATCGTTTACCCGTTTCCAGATTAGAGAGAGGAGGCTTTCATGCCTGGAGGCCAGAATGGCCAGAGGAGGGAGAAGAAAAGTGTTGGAGGATCGGCGGTTCCCTCCTGGGGAGACGAAGAGGCCCCTCCTGGCCTCCACGTGGGAAGTGGATGGGACAGAGGGCCTGTGAGTGACAAGAGGCCCCAGAGGTTCCTCCAACAATAACTGACCAGAGACCCACCAGCAGGGAGAAGGGAGACTTTTTCTTACTGGGTGTCAAGCTTGGGCAAGAGCAAACTCTTCATCCTGGGAAGCTGGCATGGGTTGAGGTGTTTGGTTAACTCATGCTAGCACCTGCATACTGCATGCTTCGGGCCCTCCCCTCTTGCTGCACTCTCTCTTGCTCCATAAAGCAACCCCGTTTAAGAAGAAGGCTACGGGTGCCTAGCTGGCTCTGTTGGTTAAGAGTCTGACTCTTGACGGTGGCTCAGGTCATGATCTCATGGTTCGTGAGATAGAACCCCGAGTCCTGCTCTGTGCCGACAGTGCAGAACCTGCCTGGGGTTCTCTCTCTGCCCCTCTCGCACACTCTCTCTTTCAAAATAAATAAATAAACATAAAGAAAGGAGAGAAAGAGAGAGAGAGAGAGAGAGAGAGAGAGAGAAAGGAAAGAGGCTAATTTCATCTCAGCCTGCAGTTTAACTTGGAAAAGTCCAGGTGCTTCTTGGGGCTCTTTAAACAGGAGGAATCTGCAGTTAGGCCCACGACGGAAAGCCACCCCAGCTGGTGGGTGAATAGCAGGATGGGGGGGGCGTGCTGGGGAGACCCTGCCGTGGGACCTTCCTGCATGAGAAAGGGCTCCCTTGTGCTTGCCTCCCAGCTCCGAGAACAAAACACATTCAAATGCTTATTTATAAAAGAAGGCAAGTAAGGCATCCCAAGGCTGAGTAGTTTTCCTTTATTTTGTTATATTTTTACAGGGATGAGAGCCAGATGCAGAGTGGATTTCTTTGATCAGATTGCTTTTCTCTCTGGTCGGAAAGCAGGTCTCCGTGTGTATTTCTGTCCATATCGCTGTGTTGAATTACTGTTACTCTGTGTATCACTGTGTGTGACTTTGTTCCTCTGGGTCTGTGCCAGCCTGTGTGTACATTTGCTTACTTGCCTGATTCCTCCCTTACTGCTCTGTCAGCCCTGGGTCCTGACAGATTCAGCAACTCCAGGCTCTTCTCAAAATTCCCCTTCCCTCTGTTCTGGCCATACCTGGGAAGAGACTGCTTCCCGTTCCTTTCTTCCTTCTCCAAGATGGGGCTTGATGAGGTTTTGGAGTGATGGTCAGGGTTCAGAGCCCCCTTTGGTGCAAAAAGGTGATTTTATTAAAGCACAGGGACAGGACCCGTGGGAAGAGTTGCACTGGGGTTGCGAAGACTGACCGATAATATATATACCTTCAGGTTGGGAGGCGGTTAGCGCCAGAGTAAAGTCTCTAAGGAACTTTGGAAGAAAGGTTTCCAGGACCTCGAGGGGCCAGCTGTTGTTAGGAAAATGTCGTTTATTACTGCTTAGTAAAACCTCTGCCATGAGACCTTTCAGCTGTATATCAGGGGCCATATGCTTTGAGTATAATTGCCAACATATACTTGGAGGTTAAAGATAAAGGAGGTTTGCGAAAGAATTTTTATGTGTTTAAGGAGACTGCCAGGATCCTGGGAGGTCAGGATAATGTTAAGCCCTAGCAAAATGTCATCTGTTGGCCCCAGCAAAGTGTCATCATGGAGGCAGCTGAGCTCCTAGAGAAAGGTCACTCACTCTGCCTATTCCAAGGACTCCTCAATGGGCCGTGGGCAGTAAGGGAATTTAATTTTTCATTTGCCTTTGTTGCCCATATCGCCTTGGCAAGCACTTAAACCCCCTTCCATCTTGAAGAGGGTGATATTAGGACTCTAGGAAACGGAGTCTATAGGTTTCTGGAGATCAGACAGTAGATAAGATTGCCTTTTTCTTGCAGTTTCCTAAGTTATCCGTAAACTTAAGGAGACTCCTGTCCCGCGTGACTGTGATTTCCATCAGTCAGACATTTGCTTTCTTTCCATCCCCCTGTTCTTGGGCAGTCAGCAGTGTCTGAGAGGAGTATCACACATATCCCACCTGGTGGGGGGCGCTGTTCGCCTGTACTTTGCCCTCAGCTTGCCCCACGCTCCCTAATCGGGGCTGATGGAGATGGATGGTCTGAAGGGAAGTGATGGGCAGTGGAGAGAGGGTTGCTCAGACTTCGTAAACTGGATTTCAAGTTACTCTTTGCCCCCAGAAGGGAGCCGGTCCCGGGGGGGGGGGGGAAATCAGGGCCCTAAGTCAGTGTGGAGAGCAGATGCCAATGGCCAGAGAAGATGCCCTGGAGATTTAATGTTTTAAAATACAAAGTTGGGGCCCCGGGGTGGCTCACTCGGTTAAGCATCCGACTCTTGGTTTCAGCTCAGGTCATGATCTCATGGTTTGTGATTCCGAGCCCCGTGTTGCCAGTACGGAGCCTAGCTGAGATTCTCTCCTGCCCCTCCCCACTTGGGCTCTTTCTCTCTCTCTCTCTCTCTCAAAATAAAGAAATAAAACTTAAAAAAAAAGTTAAACAGACTTAAAAACAACAAAAACATTAAATCTCCTTTCAATTCCCATGAACCCAGTTTAGCTAATGTCTCCTGAGCACCACTTAAACACGGTAGAAGGCTCTGGAGAACGCTATCGATACCTGATGGTGAAATTAGGACCCCTATTTTACAGGACTTGGAGTTGATTTGCCCGAGGTTACAAAGCTGGGTCATGGCAGTCCCGAAACTCCCAGGCTCTCCATCCTTCCCTGAGCCCAGCTGCTCAGCCGTCAGGCCTCCTGCCAGGTCCTGTGGGGACAGACGAGAGTGGGGCAGCCAGAGGCTCAGATGCAGGCCTGGCTGACTGCAGCTCACACTCTGGTCTCCTCGCTCTCTGACCCACTACTCTGGGCTCCAGCCTTCCCCCGGGGCCTGTCCCCTATCCCAACTCAGGCTTCCTTTCTCTTGACTCTGTGTCTGCAAACTCAGTACCTGCCCTCCCTCCCTCCCCACAGATGCCCTTGCTCTCATTTCCAGCCTAAAGCGGCGGGTCCCTGAGTGCCCCAAGACCTAGCTCCAGTATCTCTCCCAAGCTGCCTCCTAACCCTTTGCCCGCCCATTTGCAGGCCCCTCCTTGGAGTCCCTCCCTCTCCTCCATCCCACTCTCACCCACCATACTCTATTCTGGTCACTTGCTTACGTGCCTTTCTCCTTCATCATCTCTCAGTGAGCTCCCCGAGGGGAGGACATTAACCCTTTCAAAAAAAAAAAAAAAGGGAACAATTCCCGATGCAAAAAGTAATGTATGTTGATTGCGGGCAGTACGGAAAATAATAAAAACCTATAAACAAGACCGTGAATGTCACCCCAAGTTCCATCACCTGAAGGTGGCCGCCGTTAAATAATTCTGGCATATATTTCAGTCTCTTCCCCATGCTCACGCGTTTGCTTTTGCTTTTGCGCAGTGAAGCCAAAGTCGCGCTGTAAACTTTTGTATTCTGCCTTTTGGAAAACGTGGTGTATCCTCCTGCGCTTTTTCACTATTGACCTCGCCGCTCCCTCGCCGCGACGTGGGCGGTCGTCCCGCGCGCGGATGCCCGGTCCGGGGTCTTCCGCCTGCCTGCAGGGCAGGGTCCCCGCGCGGTGCCCGGGCGCAGCCTGGGCACCTGGCGGGCCGCCCCGCTCGCGCCTGCGCGCCGAGGGGGGGTCGGCTTCGCCGGGGCACCTCGCGGGGCCGTCCGAGGGCGGGGTTCTTGGGACAGGGACATTCTTGAGTTCGGGGCTGCTTTCCGGCAGCCGCCGGCAGCCGCGTCTCTGCGCGGGACTCAGGCGCCACGCCCGCGGTCCGCCGCTCGGCCCGGGTCAGCGGAGTCCCCGGGGTGGGGCCGACCGGACGGGGGCGGGGCGGGGCGGGGCCGTGGGCGGGGCGCTCCAGCCAAAGCCCGGTCCCCGCCCCGCGGCGCGGCGGTATCGCGAGACCTCGCGGGCGGCGCGCGGCTCCCGGCAGCGGCGCTTCCCGGCCGGCGTCGGCGACGCAGTACGCAGGCGCGGCGGGCGGGTTTCCCCGGGCTACGGCCGGCGCCGTCGACCGCTCGTCGGCCGCCCGGCGCCATGGCGGGCTGCGCGGCGCGGGCTCCGCCGGGCTCCGAGGCGCGCCTCAGCCTGGCCACCTTCCTGCTGGGCGCCTCGGTGCTCGCGCTGCCGCTGCTCACGCGCGCCGGCCTGCAGGGCCGCACCGGGCTGGCGCTCTACGTGGCCGGGCTCAACGCGCTGCTGCTGCTGCTCTACCGGCCGCCGCGCTACCAGGTGCGGGCCGGGGCGGGGGTGGCGCCGGGGCGGCCGGGGAGCGGGGCCTGCGGGAGGGGCCGCCTCCCCCGGGCGTGTTCTCCCTCCGGGGGTTCAGGCGGCAGGAGGGACCCCGCCTCGCCAGGCTCGGGGCCGGGGAGGGGAGCGCGGAGTGGGTGGGCGATTGCAGTTGGTGCGGTTCCGCAGCTGCGCTCGGGGTGGCCAGGAGGCGGGCCCGCGGGCCCTGTCGTGTCATTTAAGGTGTGGAGACCCACCTAACGTGCTGCCAGGTCAGGGCGGAACCCCCCCCCCCGCCCCCGCAGTGCGAGCGGAGCGGGCTGCGCTCGGAGCCCCGCACGCCCCGGCTAGACTCGCTGCGTGCACTTGGGAGAGTCCGGCCAGTAAACTCGGTTCGGGCGCTCCCCCCGCGCCCCCGCTCCGAATCACAGTCGCAATAATAATAGCAATGGTAGCTCGAACTTACACAGAGCACTTACTCTCAAGTGCTTTACGCGGGTCCTCTTCGCAGCACTCCTAAAAGGTGGGTGCGGTTATTATCCCCGTCGTGTCTCCGGGGGGAAACGGAGGTCCAGAGACGTGAAGTAACTTGCCCAAGGCCACGCAGCCAGAGAGGGGTGGACGCGGGATTTGAACCCCTGGCACCTGCGCTGCACCCTCTTAATCTCTGAGCAGATCAGCTCTGCGTGTTTGCCAGTAGCCTCCTTATCCCAGGAAGTGGGACGTGTGCGCAGGGGACAGCTGGGTGACCGAGCTTCTTTTGGGTCCATTTCAGATAGCCATCCGGGCTTGCTTCCTCGGCTTTGTGTTCGGCTGCGGCATGTTGCTAAGTTTCAGCCAGTCTTCCTGGAGTCACTTTGGCTGGTAAGATGTATCTGGGGGTAGTGGTTTTGAGGCGAGGGTGGGAGATCAGAGGGTCAGAGGTGGTGTTTCCTCACCCCCGCGTCTCGTCTCTGACTGGCTGAAGGCTGTCGAGGATCCTGCGCGGTCTCTGACGTCCACCCAGATCCCTCCTGCAGGCAGAAGCAGGTCTCCCTGGCACCCTCCCGTAGGCGCCCTCCAGTAATGTGACGAGCCCTTCCCAGCAGAGGGTGCAGGTCCTCGGTGACAGGAAGGGGTCTTCACGGGCCTTTTCCGTCTCTAATTTCTATTAGGTCACATCTAGCGCCTCCCCCACGGCCACTGTAGGATTTCCCCCTACACTATGATTTCAGTCCCTTGAGCCTTCTAGTCCCTGACCTGGATATGAACCGGTGGCTTCAAGGTAAAAAGCTTTCCCTCCTGTTTCGAGTTCTCTGAGCCATCTAATCCTTCTTTGCTGGAGTTCTTTGTTTTGCTGAATTTTTGTATCCAACATACATCACCGCTTTGTTTGGACTCTGTCCCACTTTCATATCTTACTGTGTGTGGTATCATTTTTAAAAGACTGGAGGGCCCGTAATGCCCTCTCAACCCTAGTCTGTTTGTGGGGTCTCTTACATTCAAAACGTAGACCTTTTAAAGCCCCATGTTCTGCAGACCCGAGGAGTCATGTTGCATGTGGGCGCCTGATGTCCACGCTCAGGGAGGTGACGACAGGACCTCCTCATAGAATTCAGGGACAGTTTGGCAGACCCAGATGTGCATGTTGACTGATGGCCGACTTGATTTCCTCGCCCCAACTCACCTCTCTTTCTTTTTGCTTTTAAATAGGTATATGTGCTCCTTGTCACTGTTCCATTATTCTGAATACTTGGTCACAGCCGTCAATAACCCCAAAAGTCTGTCCTTGGATTCCTTTCTCCTGAATCACAGTCTGGAGTACACAGTGGCTGCTCTTTCTTCTTGGATAGAGTTCACACTCGAAAATATCTTCTGGCCAGGTCAGTGTGTCCCATGTTCCCTCTGGAGGGGAGCAGGGTGGCTTCGCTGCAGGCCTGAGGGCAGTGACGTGGGCTCGCCTCCCGGGTGTAATCTCCCCGAGTGACTTTCATCAGCTCTCTGGCCCCACTAAGCTCTTTATAAAGGACAAGCAGAGCTTGTGGGTTCCGCTTCTGGATTTCGAATGGAGGACATGTTTACTGTTTGCCTTAAGCCTTCCGTAACGAACCGCACTACCTCACGGGAAGTCCCGTAATCCTAATCTTACAGTCAGAGATTTGCCTCTGTTCGTTTTCTGTGACTTGAGACTTTTCGTGCGAAGATGTTATTAGCAAGAACCTCTGCATCTGAAACCTATTCTCCGATGGAACTTTCCACAGCGAATTAAATAAAATATACGTGATTCCCAGGATTCGGGAAAGGGCCAGGGTGGGGGACACTGGATTCTTCTCTGCTTCGCTTAGCTGTCCTTGTCCCCAAGAGAAGGAGGGGCAGGTGGCAGAGGGACACGGGTGGAGAGCCCGTCGGGTCTTTGCCATGATGCTCTAATTGGGTTGTTGGCACTTGAAACAGATGAACAGCACAACTTAGGGGAATGTATTTTGCTTAGAATTAAATTTTAATGTGATGACAAATGCTAATTGCCCACCAGCATGTTTCCTGATGCTACTGGCCTTGGAGAAATCGGTTAATTTTAAGCACCCGCAGGGGGAGACCCACGGGCCTGGCCGTGGCTTCACTTCCTGTGTGTCACCTGTCTGTCCTCCAGAACTGAAGCAGATCACGTGGCTCAGTGCCTTGGGGCTGCTGATGGTGGTCTTCGGAGAATGTCTGAGGAAGGCGGCCATGTTCACAGCTGGGTCCAATTTCAATCACGTGGTGCAGAATGAAAAGTCAGAAACTCACACCCTGGTGACAAGCGGAGTGTACGCGTGGTTTCGGCATCCTTCTTACGTTGGGTGGTTTTACTGGAGCATTGGGACCCAGGTACAGTACCAGACGTGACAGTGGCTGCCTTTAATTATTTTCTTACATTTTTAAAACTTGACGTAACTTACACACCATAAAATTTACCACTTCGAACTGTGCAGTCAGTGGATTTCAGCGGGTTTACAAGGTTATCAGTCTCCTTTATTTTATTTAAAAATATTTTTTTTACATTTATTTTTGAGAGGGGGGGAGAGAGAGCGCGTGCATGTGTGCGCACAAGTCGGGGAGGGGCAGAGAGAGGGAGACACAGTATCTGAAGCAGGCTCCAGGCTCTGAGCTGTCAGCACAGAGCCCAATGCGGGGCTTGAACTCATGGACCACGAGATCATGACCCGAGCTGAAGTCGGACGCTTAACCGACTGGGCCACCCAGGCGCCCCTGTTGATCTCCTGTAAATAGGTGTGTGTGTCCCCTGTCGTGTTTCAAGTGATAATGAAATAAAACTCAAAAGAGTGGATTTAGTCCTTAACGTTTTTCTTTTTTACTGTGTACCTAAATTGGGTGTCCTAAACTTGTAAACTTCCTGGCAATTCTAGGTGCTGTTACCCCATCTGCTCTGCCCCTTCCCTGCTTCTTCAACTTAGACCTGGAGCATCCCTGTGGGATGGGAACGGAGATGGGGCTTCAGGGAGGTAGAGCCTTCTGCTGCTCAGGTAGATTCTGATTTTCATTAGAAGCTGCTGTTGATGAGGCCAAGGTCATATATCAGGTTTAATGTGAGCCACGGAGGTTGGTTCAGTCTCGGGTTGCAGACTGAGCCTTGTTTCCTGAGCCTCTTGAGTCTGTTTTCTTGGTCCTCGAAAGACTTGGCCAGAGAATGTGAACAGAGTTAAGGGAACGCCTCACCTCCTTGAGAAAATCCAGTCTGGGCGCCCAAGCATTCCATTGGCCATTCATGGTCCTTTGGGGACTCTCTGGTGAGAGTGCAGAAGGGGCAGGTTACCATACAGGATTTATTTTATTTTATTTTATTTTATTTTACTCATTTGCTTATTTTATAAAGTTTGTTTTGAGAGAGACCACACGTGAGCATGAGCAGGGCGGGGAGAAGCGAAGGAGAGCACCCTGTCAGCACAGAGCCTGACTCGGGGCTCGATCTCATCAACCGTGAGATCATGACCTGAGCCAAAATTGAGTTGGACGCTTAACAGACTGAGCCATCCAGGTGCCCAGGATTAATTTAAAAACTTTCATTTCTGAGACTTAAGACTGCTGCATTAACAATCATACTCCCTGGGAGCAAGTTGATTATAGTCGAATCGTGTAATTTACCGTAAACGCTACCCATATTTAAGTGCTTTAGGACTAGAGAGTTTTCATACCTCTTTGACCATAGGTCTTTTTACACCGTGGCCCAGCACACACATGTATGAAAACGGAGCAAGCCTTTCCCAGAGCAGTACTTACTCTTCCTGGGTACAAAATACTCCTGTTGTCTGTCTTGTTATTTGTGATGCACTGAATGGATTTCAGGGCTCAGCAACAGGTTGTGGCCTGCAGTTGGAAAGCCACACGGTGTGTGCTGGCTGTGAGGACACGGGCTCTGGGGTCACTGACAGGGCCAGTCCTGGCTCTCACGTTGGCTGCTTGGCCTCTGTCCTCACACACTGAGGACAGCAGTGCCGCCTCAGAGGTTCAGCGTCAGGGCTTATTGGTTGTAAAGGGCTTAGTTTGTGCCTGAAATACAGTTAAGTGCCCAGTAAGCAGTGATGGGAATAAGAAGTCGGGGGCATGTGCCTGGCTCTGGGTGGAAATCACCCACTGGGGGAAGGCGTGTGTCCGGAGGGGTCCATCAGAGCGGGCAGGGGCTGGGTGGTGGGTCTCCCACACAGCACACAGGAAGTTCCTGAGAGCCGGGAGATGTTCTTGGCCTGGAGGGGACTGTTTGGCGGTGGATCAGCGGGGAAGACGTTCTTAGCGTGGGAGAGTAAGGAGTGAGAGGCAGTCACGGTGGGTACGGCCCAGCAGAAGGGGGCCAGAGGAGGTGGCCAAGGTGCTGCTTTTCTGGGTTCGGGCAGGGGAGTGGTTTAAAGAAGGAAGTGATTTCATAGGCTCAGGTAGTAGTGGATCTAGTACGTTGTGGGGGTTGGGGCTGTGGGGGGCAGGCAGCTGCAGGCTGGGGGGGCGGTGCATGGAACAGAAGTGGCAGGCTGGGGGCTCTGCGGGGAGCTGCCGTTAGCCTGAGGACTGAAATCCAAGAAGTCGGTGTTTTAATTTTTGGGTGTCTCTCACATAAGAGGAACAACAGAAAAGCGTGTGAAAGAAAACCACAGTGATTCGGGTTGAGCTCCGTGTGGGGGTAGCGATGTGGCTGCCGTGAGTGGGGCCCTGGCCGGGGCTCTCAGAGGCCCTGACAGTAGTTGAGGGTCCCTGGGGCCCCGGACGGGAAGTCCTCCTTCGGACGTGCAGGAGGAGCAGATGCTGCCGCAGTTGGCGGTGTCGGGACACTCTGACCCTGACCAACTTCGTGTCCCCTGTCAGGTGGTGCTCTGCAACCCCATCTGTGGCGTTGGCTACGCTCTGACGGTGTGGCGGTTCTTCCGAGATCGGACAGAAGAAGAGGAGATCTCATTAATTCACTTTTTTGGAGACGAGTACCTGGAGTACAAGAAGCGGGTGCCCACAGGCCTGCCTTTTATAAAAGGGGTCAAGGTGGAGCTCTGACGTGGCGGCAGCGGGCCAGGCTGGGGCGAGGGGCCTCCCCCCCTCCACGCGGCCCGGGACAGAGCTGCAGAGTGGATTGTCTGAATCGTTTTGTACGTCACCAGTTACTCTTCTGGGACATCACTCAAGACCAAATGGTCAGCAGGCCTTAGGACCAAAGGACCGCATCCTACCCTGGAGCAGTCTGTTCTTGGGCTCAGTCAAGGTAGGACATAGATCACAGATGGACAAGGAGCAAATAACAGCAATACTCAACGGTGCCCCTCCCGAAGGGCCCTGGCGGGAGCCCAGGCCACACACCCTGCCCCACGAGGTATTTAGCGTAACTGAGACCCCTCAGGAGAGGCGGACTCCCCCCTTGTGTCGAGGAAGGCGTCTTCTGCAGGAAGGGGGGCCTGGGCATCAACGCTTAGCGTTAGAAATGTGTTCCGAATCTTTAACCGAAAAACACAAACAGCACAGCTTCGACCTCCTTTCTGTGCTTAAGTGCATGAGCATCTATACAGTTTTAAGATAGTTCTTCATAAGGCACTTTGGCTCTTAATATATTTAATCGTATTTACATATCTATTTTTTATAAATAGCGCATAAATTCAGAGGGGACTCACACCGTGTTTATAGGGACGCCTCCAGATGGCTCAGCTGGTGGCGTTGTGCTCACAGGGGCACCTCGGGCCAGGGACACCAGGCCCTGTGGCTTTCCCCAGGGTCCTGGCTCCCGCTCTTCTCCCCAGCGGGGGCTGTAATCAGTGACACAGGCATGAGGCATGTCAAAGGTGTGTCCTTTTTCCTTTATCAAAGAGCTGCTCCCTGAGCGCCCGCTCTGTGTAAGGTATCGTCAGACACCGGGAAGCAGTGCTCTCTGTCGGTTTGGGATTCCAGTCTTACTTCACCATAGCTTATAGCTTTATGTTTCAAGTGAAATCTATTAACTGTTGATTTCTGTGTTCTGTTCTCAGAACTCCACCATCTCTAACGTCATTTCACACTGTCATTTCCAAAGGGGTTTAAGCATACATCCCTCCAAAATTGAAGCAAGTCAGCTTATGAAAGTCGTAAATAGAGCAGATGATCCCAACGGAGATTTAGTCAGCATTTTTGTTTTTCAAGTTTGGGGAGAGTGCTTGGCTTTAAATGGGTAAGCTTTAGGACCCGTGTTTAATTCTGGACCAGAGAGGGCCTTGATCTCCGCGTGGAATCCTTTCTACACTTCTGCGGTGGCGCCACCGAAGCCTGATCACGAAGGCCGTGGCGGCCCCGCCACACCTGGCGGCTTCGAGGAGCCATCTTAACCTTTCCGTGCCTAGACTCCCCATCCGTAGAATGGGGTCACTACCACCTACCTCATAGGGGTGTTGTGAAAACTTAGAACAGTGTCAAACGTTTTTAACGCTTAGATAAGAGAGAGTGGCGTAAATGAAATCTATGCTGTGTAAGAGTTGCACAGACGTGGACATCGATTAAGCTGTTCTGGACACCGGAAGCGTGTGTTCAAAAGAGCATTTTACCAACTCAGAAATATCACTTGTTTCTAGATTTCATGGCCTAATTAATTTTTTTGTTATGACGTATACCAAAGAGGTTTACGGGTGTGTTGATAACTGGGATGCCGCTCGCCCGTGTGAGTGGACTCTTAGCATCTGCCCTCGGGAGGGCCTGGCAGCCAGGCGGCCGAGGCCGCCGCCCGAGCGCCCAGCAGCAGGTCCCTCTGGCACAAACACTCCCCAGGGGCACGTCAACATGCACTGAACTCTGGGAACTTGAGTTGACTCGGTTCTGGCTTGTTCTCCAGACCTCGCTTAGCCAAGTAAACTCCGCTCGTTAGGACTGCAGAATGGAGGAGGGCTGCGTGGCTGGGGAAGTGCTGTGCTGTATCTCCGCGATGGGACTCCGCTTTCCTTCCCACTGGGGGGCTGTGAAGCTGTCTTTAATAGGCGGAGAACAGTTAATGATGGTCCCTGGCTTTGTGGACAGAAAGTCTGAAGGTGATGGCATTTGGCGATCTCAACTTGCTCCACCGGCGGAATTCACAAAGCCCACCTTGCTGCCGGGCCCCTGGGCCCTGAAGGCGGGCCTGGCGTTTTGCGGCGAGGTGCTGCCATCACACCACCTGGGCTTTAAAGTACTTCCATGCGTGGGACTAGGGGGCAGGCACCCTCACCCCGACTTGTACGCCCAGGGCAGAAGTCAGCAGTTACTTAGGGAGAAAAGATGAACTGCTTAGGGGCAGGATTTGGCAAGTGACCGACTTCCATCCAGTACTGACATTTTCAGATTATTTTTAACTCCATAAATTTAGCAGTGACAGTGCGCACGCAGAGAATCAGGTTAATGAAGCACAGGATTTTTGGGTAAAGGCCACGTCACCCGTTCCCTCAAATTAAGGAACCGTCAGGAGGTTACTTACTTTTTCCATTGCAGGTTTTAAAGTGGAGATTCTTAAACGGAAAACAGGCACAGCACAGAACGAAGCTACTTTGAAGCAGCGTAAAACAAAACGTTCTGTGAGGATTTGCAGGCTGTGGCCAGCGGTTTACAGAAAAGAGGTAGTGAGTGGGGTGAGCCTGGCCGAAAGCAAAAGGCAGCAGACCCCGCTGCCCCTTCCTTTGTATGAACTGCTGCTCGAGCCTAAAAACTAAACTTGATCAATCCCTTCCATGTATTTAACACTCTGAGTGATCGACACGAGAGGGAAGTGTTCCTAAACCACCTACACGTGTCAATAGCTTAGGCTCAGGAGGACCGGCCACAGCTCCAGCGCATTTCCGTAGCGGCCCCGCCGTAACAGGGACAGTGGGCCACTGTCCCTTCTGCACTTTCTTACTGCCTTAGATAGTTGTGACCTCCCGCCGCATCTTGCTCCTGTAGTGGCTTGCTGAGAGCGGCGGGAGAGGCTCGCCCCGTGCGCCGCTGTGCGAGCTGGACGCCTCGTCCTGGGCGTGGAGGGCCGGCCACCAGCGGTGGCCCCAAGCGCCTGCTCTAGAGGAAGCCGTCCCATAGCTAGGAGAGTAATTTAACGGAGTAATTATTTTACTCTTCTTTTTACACGCAGAAATGTTTATTTAAATATTTTAAATTGGATTTTCTTTCATAGATACTGATTATTCTTTCCAATTCTTAAATAAAACTGTACTTGATTTCACCATGAACGGTAGCGTGATTGTGTGGGATATAGAAACTCTTAAGATCACGTCACCTCTGGCTAAGAAATGTCCGGGACCTACAGCATAAAACCGGCTGGATTTTGCCCGTTCCTTTCAGTTCTGAACTCTAACCTCTGACTAGTTCATTACAAGTTCCTCCCGCCCTTTAGGCTCCCGTGGGTTTGCGACGCTTTGGAATGAGAACCTCCGAGCTCGCAACGCAGGTGCAGAGCTGTGGGTGTCGCCGTGACGTTCCCACGGATGACGTGCTGGCCCGCGTGGCACGTGGAAGCCATTTGCTGTTCGGTTTTTGGTGGTTTTTTTTTTTTTTTCAAGTTTATTTATTTTGAGGGAGAGGGGGAGAGTGTAAGTGGGGAAGGGGCAGAGAGAAAGAGAGAGAACATCCCAAGCATGCTCCGTACCACGCAACACAGAGCCCAGTGCAGGACTTGAACTCACCAACTATAAGATCATGACCTGAGCTGGAGTCGGACACTTAACCCACTGAGCCCCCCAGGCACCCCATCCACTTGGTGTTTGAACCACCGGAGCAAGCTGGCTATTTCCTTAAAACATGACTGTGTGGACATTTTACCTCCAGAACTTAGAATTTCAGGTCACCTGGGTTAACTTTCCTTCTTAAAGCATTTGTGATGTTCTGCCTGATAGAAAGGGCACCATGTAGGAGGAGCAATTTCTGGAGAGCAGTTGGTTCTGAATCATCCTGTACAATCAGTAGAAGGTGAACACGAGAGTGACCGTCGTGTGGAGAAGCGGAAGTGACCATCGCCTGCACCTGCGCCCCCAGCCGCCTCTCCTTTGCCCCGTGAGCTCAGTCCTTGCGTGAAAGGAGGAAACGGGAGTGACCGGTTTTCCCTTTGGCTGAGTCGGCATGCAGATTACCGGCTGGAACTTTCCAGCAGGGACTTGCAGCCTGAGAGCGGCGCACCCGATGGTGCAGGGCCTGGTGCTCACGGGCGACGGAGGTGCCAGGCCAGCGAGGGGCTCGCGCTGCACGTTCACGTTTTCCACGTGGATGGGGCGTCGCCCCAGTCCCTTTGATGAGGACCGAGACTTGGTGCGACGCAAATGTGGGGAAGAGTGAAGCTTAACTCAAGCCAAAGAATCTGAGATGAAGACCGGTCAGCGTGTCTGGGGTCTTCTGCCGATGAGTGATGACCCTTTATGACCTGGCGGGAACAACCTTTCTTAAATATCCCGGCCTTGACCTGCGTGCTGTCAAACGCACGACCCTCAGGACCAGCCCCGTTTGCTAAGTCGGGCGCTCTCTCCGGGTGGGGGCCTCACCCCCGTTTTTCTGTTTGGGTCTATGAGGATCTTTGTTCTTCAGCAGAGGCTCTTCTTTGAGGCTGTTCAGAATCCGGCTGTTCCCTCTGGGTTCTGACGTTTTCTCTCTCTTCTCTGCAACACTCACCGGGTCATTCCTAAAGGGACACCTGGTGTGAGTGCTGCTCGCCACCCCCACACCCACCCCCCAAACCCCCCGTTTTCACTGTGCGTCCGAGTCAATGTGGCTTCTGGCACGGGAAGCCCTTCTGGACGGCACCAGCGGGCGAACCAGAACCTTCTCTCCTAAAGGAGTCTCCTCTCATTTCTAATGGGTTTTAGTTGCCAAAACATCGGCAGTTCAGGCTATGTCTGTGGCTTGCGGTGACAACAGCTTTGAATGGACACTCCCCTGACCCATCTGAGCCGAGCTTGGCGCCCAGGAGGCTGAGACTAGCTTCAGCTTTGTCACCAGCCACTCCGGACAGCGGCAGACGGCTCCACGCCCTCCAAGCTCTCCTCGCTCTGGTTTCCTGCAGCCCTGTTCTCTGCCCCGTGGCGAGCACACTTCCCGAGAGCAAACTACTGCAAGATCAGACTGTGACAGCGGCGGATCTGTTACCGCACATTCTTCTCTTCCTCTGGCAAGGACTTTGGCAAATGCCGTGGCTCCAGTGACTAGTGCTGCTCTCACCTGGAGGGAAAATGCTCACTGTTCCTCATTCAAGTGAATCTGACTCCCTTGGTGTAAAAGCCTACGAGCCGATCTCCAGCGCCCGCAGTCGTGGCCATCTGTGATTCTAGAGCGCGGGCCACGTCTCATCTCTGAAGCCGCCATCCTGGCTCGGAAGCTCCCTGACCCGTACTTTACAAACAGGCCCAGCCCGGCCCGAATGGGAAAGAAAACCCGGGCCGTGTCTCTGAGATCGAAGCAGCTGGAGAGACCTGCCTTACCTGGCCTGGGTCTCAGCGCTGCTGTCCTCCTCGTGCGTGTTCTGCAGGGGGTCCGGCTGGTCCTCCGTGGGCACCTGAAACCTGTGCGGGAGAGACCGTTCCCGGGAGGCTCGAAGGCAGCAGAGGCGGCCGCTGTCTGCCCTTCAGCCCCGCCTTCGGACAAGACCAAACCGAATGAGACACTCAGGGGCCCGGCCGGGACTTTGGTCTCAGCGATTTACTGAGGGCCAGAGCTGCTCCCACGGACGGCAGCCGCACTGTTGGTCGGGACGAGGCTGCCGCGGGGCCAGGTGGCAGGGAACGGCAGGACGGACACCTGCGTGACGTGGATCCCTGGGACAATCTGGGAAGGGGGGCCCAGTCTGGCTTCTCTGGGGAACTGAAAGGCCATTATGACTGGGATGTGGCCACAGGGGCTGCTGTGGTTGGAGGTGGACAGGGAGGGTCCCGAAAGGGCTGCCGGGCCCCGGAGTGAAGGGAACTCCAGGCCCTGAGAAGACCACTGGCTATGGAACACCCTGGAAGGGCCAGAGAGGGTCAGTGATGGTGGCGGGGCCTGGGGCTGCCGCGGGGGACACCTGTGAGCTGAGACAGACGCATCAGCTGGACTCGGGGTGGGTTGGAAATGGGGCGAGGGAAGGAAAGGAATCAGCCCCCTGGCCCTCTCACTTGGGCACCTGGGGGATGTGATGCCACTTCTGAGGGGAGGGGGTGGCGTGTTTGGGGGAGGAAATGGGGTTCTGCCATTGTGGGATCTGAGGCGCCCGTGACCTGTCCAAGTGGAGACCCCCTCCTCCAGGAAGGGGCAGCTGGAGAGGGGTCTGGAGCCCAGGAGGGCCTATGCTGGGGAGGGCTTGGGGGCTGTCTGTGTCACATGGGGTTCTCAGGTGGGGGGACCGGATGAAACCCTTTGAGCATAGGGTGTGGGGTGAGGAGAGGCTCTAGGACTGAGCCCTGCGGAAAGCTGACACCTGGGCACTGAGCAGAGGTGGCACAGCAGCCACCTATAAAAGGGGCAGACTGCGCGGCGGAGGGAACCAGCTGTGGGCTGCCTCGGAAGCCAGAGAGGAGCGTAGACAGCAGCCACAGCCCTGCTCTCGGGCACTGCTGAGAGGCCAAGGGCTGCAGCCAGAGGTCGTGGAGGACCACAGGCCACAGGAGCAGGGGTGGGCTCAGTTGCAGGGGCGGGGGGCAGCGGGGGGGGGGGAGTGTTCCAGGCCCTGGGAGAGGAGGAAGCAGAGGCCCCAATGCCAGAGACCTGGAGAATGGTGCCATGAGAAAAAGGACAGAGGCAGCCTCCCCCCGCCCCCCAACCTCCAGGGCTCCCCCCTAAGCTCCTTTCCCTTTGCCAGAACCCACCACAGGCACCCCCCCCCCCGACAGGCAGCCAGGAGCTGGTACTTGAAGCTAGTTTCTCACCGAAGCAGAGCACACAGAAGGCAACACGCACAAACGGTGAGAACGAGGCTCAGTACATGCGCGCAGCCTGAACGAGTGGGGTAGTGGCACCCAGAATGTCACCTCCTTCCAGAGCCCCCCACCCCCACCCAGGGATAATCACCATTCCAACCGCTAATGCCAGAGGCAGTTCTATATGGTTTTGAGGTTTTATAAACAGAATCACACCATCTGTGGCGTAAACGACTCAATGCCAGCTTCGGAGCAGACGCTGCACCTGGTCCTGGGTGGACAGGGGCCTTCGTCACAGTTGTGCAGACGCCGCGCTGGGTGTGACCTCTCAGTGCGCATGTCAGAACAGTCACTGAAAGGTGGGTTGGCGGTTCTAGAGGAACATGGTCACTGCGCACCAGTTTTCCTTCTTCCTCAAACTCACTAAATCTCTAGTAAAGGGGCCAAAACAACAGGGGAAGAAAGCTCTCCAGGTCGAGAAGAGGGTGACCCCGGAAGTTTGGAAGCTGGAGGGTCAGTGGTAACCTCAGCAGCCGGGAGAACCCGAGCTCGGAGCGGACAGCGGGACAAGCTGAGACCCTACACCCTTCACACGACAGAGTCCTGGGGGGCCCGGGAACTGGCAGCCCCCTGGCCTCTGTAACAGGGAGGACAGGACAGAAATGGGGGGCTACCGGCAAGATCCCTATTGCTGAGCAGCTGCCCCTCCCCCACCCCCAGCCCCCTGAAGGGTTAGTGTCTGCGACAGAAGGTTCCAGGGTACAACACAGGTGGGAGACGAAAACCAGGGCTGCCTGCAAATGCCAGCAGGAAGGAGACTGGGGAACGACAGAAAGAAGCCCTGCCCACCCCATCCCCCCCACCCCCTGCAGTGAAGTGCCACCCATGTGCTCTGAGCTTCCAGTCTGCCCCGCCCCCCACTCCTAATATGAGCACAGGACCAAAGATGACCTGGGAAAACCCTTTAAAATGAAAGACAGAGGGGCACCTGGGGGGCTCAGTCAGTTAAGCCTCTGACTTCGGCTCAGGTCATGATCTCACGTTCGTGGGTTCAAGCCCTGCATCGGGCTCTGTGCTGACAGCTCAGAGCCTGGAGCTGCTTCAGATTATGTGTGTGTGTGTCTCTCTCTCTGCCCCTCCACCTCATGCTCTGTCTCTCTGTGTCTCAAAAATAAATAAAACATTAAAAAATAAAATAAAATAAATAAAATGAAAGACAGAGGGGCGCCTGGGTGGCTCAGTCGGTTCAGCGTCCAACTTTGGCTCTGGTCATGATCTCACAGTTAGTGAGTTCGAGCTCCACGTCAGCTCAGAGGCTGGAGCCTGCTTCGGCTTCTGTGTCTCCCGCTCTCGCTCTGCCCCTCTCCTATTCATGCTCTCTCTCTCTCTCTCAAGGATAAATAAATATTTTTTAAAAAATTATAAAATAAATAAAATGGAAGACAGAAACCTAAACAAAAACTTGGAGGGAAAAGACTTAAGGGAGAAAGAAACAACAAACACCTATCAGCCTTGGAGGGGTAAGAGACCGTCCATAAAACAACAAAAATGCTGCAGGAGAAAAAGACTACAGTACAAAACAAGAGCTCTTGGAAATGGAAAACAATGAAATTTTTAAAAGAGCTCTTGGGAATTTTCTTCAAAAATGAACTCAATAGAAGGATTGGAAGAAAAAGGAAATCTCTCAGCACAGCAGAAAGACAAGAAGATACTGAGAAGGTACATCAGCTAGTACTAGTTCAAAAAGACATGTCAAAACTGAAGGACATGGGGGTGCCTGGTGGCTCAGTTGGTTAAGTTGGTCATGATCTCACAGTTCGTGAGTTCGAACGCCACGTTGGCCACACTGACAGAGCTAAGCCTCCATGGGATTCTCTCTCCATCTCTCTCTGCCCCTCCCTGGCGCTCACTCGCTCTCGCTCGCTCTCTCAAAATAAACAAAGGAAAAAAAAAAACCTGAAGCATATGAACTTCCAGACTGAAAAGACCTACTGGTTCTTCCTAATGGATGGAATAGACCTAAAGGATGGAAGTAGACCAGAGAAGTTTCAGAATGCTGGGACCAGAGAAAATTCCACACGTTTCTAAAGAGAATAAGTAGGTCTCATCACAAAGATTAGGAATCAGAATGCATTCAGACTTCTCAAAGACAACCTTGGAAGCAAGAAAATAATACAGTGATGCCTTCAAAGGAGAATCATTTCAAATCTAGAATTTCATGATTTGTTTGAGAGAGGGAGACAGCAAGCACTGGCAGGGAAGAGGGGCAGAGGGAGAGAGAGAAGGGGGGGGTCTTCAAGCAGGTTCCACACTCTGTGAGGAGCTTGGCAAGGGGCTCAATCCCACGACCCTGGGATCATGACCTGAGCCAAAATTGGTCAGACGCCCAACCAACTGAGCCCCCTCCAATCTAGAATTTCAATCTAGAATTTGATACCCAGCAAAACTATCAATCAAGTATGAAGGCAGAATATTCACAGTTCAGACTTGTGCTGTCCAAAATTTGTACATCCTATGCACTCTTTTCCAAAGAGTTATGGAGGGTGGAGGGGCAAGGTGAATGGGGTGGTGGAGCAAGAGTTCAGGAGGGCAGCGGTGCACCAGACCTACAGGGCAACCAGCCCCCTTGGGACCAGGTGACCCAAGAGACAAGCACACTGAGAACTGGCCACCAACATCCCTCTGCCACTGTAACACCTTTTGATGCCCAAGCACGGTGCTCAGAGCCTAGACTTGGCTTAACCATGTGGTGAGGCAGTTCTGCCCTCCCCTCCATGTCCTGCTGCCTTGAGGGCCCTCCTTTCACCCCCAAGAAGTGTCTTCTGCTTTGACCTATTCCTGAGGGCTAGAGGTGGGCACTGTTGTGCCTAGAAACAGAAACTCCGAGCAGCCCACTCATTCTGTGTTTTTGAGAGATGACCAGCCCCTGGTCTGCCCAGATGCCGATAAGCCCTCGTGACCTGGCCCACCGACTTCCTGAAAGGATGTCACGTGAGGCACCTTTCCCACACACATTCTGAAGTGTCTTGACTCCCCTGTGAACAACCGCTGCTCTCACCTGGGCTCCAGCCGCTCCTTCACCTTGGCAATGGAGCGGACGTAGGGCGTGATCTGCTTGGTGATGGTGGTCAGGTAGGCATTCTCCTGCTTCAGCTGGAGAAGGTCATGGAGCTGGGCTGTGGGGGCCAATGCCAGAGCGTTGGGTCTTGTTCGCTTCAGGCTCTTCTTGTCAGGCCTCACACCATCTACACATCTATCCCAACTACGTCAGCGATTGCGTCTTTAATTAAAGAGTGCTGTGAGCCTTGTGGAGGTATTCTGCTTACCGAATCCTGACCTCACATGCATCGTTTTGGGGCATTAGCACTTGTGAGCCACAGTCAAGGGCTAAGGGGGAGAGCGTGGGAGTTGTATCTGGTTAGTGGGTAACTGACTTCCTGAGCCTGCTAACACACGTGTTAGCTCCAGGATAGGGGTGCACCCAGCAGCAGTTGGGGACCTTCGTAGATCTCCTGCTCGTTAGCCACGCGCTGGTAGGACTCCTCCCAAATCTGAAAGAGAAAATGAGCTGGACATTGCATATGGCCGTGAGTTGGAATTTCCACTGGTGGCATTTCTGTCCTCTAGTGACTCCCCCCCTCCCCCAGCTAGTTCACGTGGTTCCAGGAAGCAAAGAGCCTCATTCCACAACCTGCCACATGAGGGCCTCATGATGGACCAGGCCAAGCTCCTCTTTCTCTCCCCTTCCTATGTCGGGGTAGCCCCTGCACGTGCTGACAGGTGGGGCTGCAGGGGAGGGGACAGCGTCTGGGGAGGGGCTACCTCCTGGAAGGCTGCTCTCATCCCCTCCAGGGCGGCATACTCTGAGGCGATCTGCGCGTCCACCTGCGCGGACTTGTGCAGGATGTCTCCCATGATCTCCGCCTTGATGAGCGAGTGGTGCTTGGTGAGGTCCCGATGCAGCTCCTGTACCTGGTCCTTCAGGTTCTGCATCTCTGTCTGCAGGTGCTGTGCGTGGAGACCCAATGAGCGCGCCTCCCCCTGAGGCACAGCCCCCAGCCCAGGTGGCCAGGACTAGATCTGGCCACTGCACTTTGGGGAGGCAGGGGTGGGGACATTCCCAGCCTGCAGGTCCCTGGCCCCCGCTCACCCGGTAGGAGTCCTCATAGCGGCGGCAGTGCTCCGTGAAGGGCGTATCCTCCCCCTCTGCCAGCAGCACCTTGGTGCTGATGGACCGGTGCAGCGTGGGCTTTTGGACCAGTGACCCCAACATCTTTCTCACTGGGGAAGGGCAGCTGGGCCCCATCAGCACGTTGGGGCCTGAGCCCGCTGCTAGCCTGAGGGGAGAGCCAGTGTGGATGCAGATGTGGGGGGTTGGGAGGGTCTCCCTGTCTCCTGGCTCTCAGCCTCTCCCCGGACTGCACACCAGAACCGCTTAGGAGCTTTGAAAAAGCCTGTGTGCAAGGCACACCCAAGACCAAGGACATCAGCATGGTGTTTAAAACATCCCTAGGGGGATGTCAATGTACAGGAAAGGGTCCGTCCAGATGGTTCAGGGCTGGTGCATAATAAACTTTGTGCACTCACCCATGGGACTTTGGGCATGTCACCTGACGCCCAGACTCCCCTGACTGGGGCCCTGGGGTCCTGGCACAGCTCAGGCGTGTGTCCTCCTGGACGTCTGGCTTCCAGACTAAGGCCTGGAAGTCAGGCCTCACCCCAAGCTGCCTCTCCCCTTCAGTCCCTAAGCGACGAGGCCTGGCCTGAGTGGCGGAGGCTGGAGCGGCAGCTGGGGACAGCGCCGGGGTCCTCTCCATCCTTCCCTAACCAGGCTCCGCTTTGCCAGGTCTGCCTGGGGCTTCGGGTCCCTGCGTCTGGGGAGGGCGGCAGGCAGACTCTCCCTACTGCTGGGTACCTCGTGCCTCCCCCACACCCAGTCCCGGCCCTGGCGGCAGGGGGGGCGCCCCAGCTGCTCACGTGTTGGTGGCGCCCCCGGCCCCCGGCGCCCGGCGGGGCCCCAGCAGCAGCAGCGGCTCCAGGCAGCGCGCGAACTCGGCGCGGTGGTCGCTGGCGATCTGGGCGACGGGACCCGGTGGTGAGGCTGCTCCTGGCCCCCACCGGCACCCGCCCCCGCCCGGCCCACCCCGCGCCGCCCCGCACCTTGCTATTCTGCGCGGGCCGGAGGCGCTGAGGCCGCGTGACGATGCCCTGCAGCCTCTCCATCAGCTCCTGCAGCGGGAGGAGGCGCTCAGGCCACGGGGAGGGTGGGCTGGCGGGGGGGACAGTGAGGGCCCGCGCCGCCGCCAGGACAAGGCTGTCGTTGGCACTCAGCCGGCATGTGTTGGAGCCTCGAGCCCTTCCCTGGGACTGTCCCGGAACCCCCACACCATCCCGGCCCCCAAATCCACAGGAAAGTTGGGGGTAGCAGGACTTCAGTAGACACTCGACACTTTTTTGGGGGAGTGGAGGCTCACGTTCCCTTCCAGACTTTGCTGTCCTTTTAAAAGCAACTCAGCTGGCCCCTAAATGGTTTGCAGATGACGGCGTGGAGGAGGGGAAGGTAAGCCCAGAGAGCCTGGTCCAGCCTCTGGATGGCAGGCTGCCAAGCCCTGAGGTGGGAGTCTTGGGTGTGCAGGGTGGGCTTCTGATGGGGAGCGGGGAGACCCCTCAGGAGCTAGGGGGACTCACATAGCCCAGGTCGAGGAACTCAGCCTTATTGGCCAGGCTGAGGAAGGAAGAGCAGATGACCAGGTGAACCTGCGGGCGGGACACTGCTCTGTACTTGGCAGGAGGGAGGGAGGCCTCTGGGTTGAGGTGCCCAGCCCTGTACCCCGAGCTCCCTTTACCTGCAGGGTGGGCAAGAGAGTGGCCAGGTGGGAGAGCTGCTCCTTGAAGGCCTTGTCCTTCTCTTCATATTGGCTGGGGGAGGGGCAGGCAGCCTCATCTCCTAGGGAAGGCCCCCCCCCACCTGGGGAGGGGGCTCAGAACCCGAAGTTCCATCTCCCCACCCACCAGCTTTGTGCATCCTTCCCTGGCACCCTGAGCCACCCTACCCTCCTCACCCACATGTCCTGCTCCCCAGGGTGGGGCAGGGCCTGCCCAGGTCCAGGCAGGGAGATAGGTGTCTGGAGGCCAAGGGCCAGGGGGTGGAGACCCCACCACCACTCACCTCTGCACGGCCTGCAGCAACAGCGCTTTCCTCTCTGCCAGTTTGTCCTGGGAGGGAGAGCCTGCTTCTGACTGGGCAAGCTCAGCCTGCCACCTCCCAGCCCAGCACTCACCCAGCCTGGGCCCCAGCCCCTCCCAGCCCAACACTCACCCAGGCCTGGGCCCCAGCCCCTCAGCTGGTTGGACTGGCTGTCCCTCCAACCTCCTGGCTCCTCCGGCCAGCACCCTGCTGCCTGGGAGCCCTGGTGCCCTCACCTTAAATGTCAGCAGCTCCTGGGCGGAGTGTTCCCTCACCTCCCCGCACCTCTGGCACCAGCCTGGGGCTGGAACTCTCCCGGCCACCGTGATTAAGTAATTCCGCGATCTGCCCGGCTACACTGGAAACTCCACGGGGTGGGGGGGGGGAGGGGACGCGGGGTGCTGTGGGTACCCGGTCCTGGCTGATGAGGATGCTTAGCCTGTGGCTGTCGGGTCCCCACCACCCCTCACCTGCATGCTGCCGAAGAGGGCATGGATGGCGGCCTCCTCCTCCGCGGCGCTGCGCCGCACCTCCTCCACCATGGCCTGCAGCAGCGCGATGGCCTCGCGTGTGGCCGTCTGCAGGGCCTTCACGGCCTGGGAACGGGGCGGCCTCAGCCTGGCGGGCACGCACACCCCCTGCGCCGGCGCGCTGGGCACCCCCGCTCTCCGCCCCGCGCTCACCAGCACCGCCTGCTCCAGCCGCTGGCAGCCCTGCACGTAGGCTGACTCGAGGTCCACGCAGTGCGCTCGGCTCTCCCTGCGGGGGTCCCGCAGGCGCGCGCGTGAGCCCCGCTCCCGGCCGCCCTCCCGCCCCCCCCTCCCCTCCCGCTCCCCCTACCCACCCCTGCATGTCCCGGAAGCAGCGGATGCACAGCAGGGACTTCTTGTCGGTGGAGAACATGATGTAGGGCTCGGCGTGCAGCGCTGCGGCGGGGCGGCGGTGAGGGCTCCGGGCACGCCCACCCCGGCCCGGCCCCCACCCGGCACGCCGCACTCACTGCACTTCTGGAGCACGTCGCGGCTGCGCTGGCCCAGGGCCACGATGTCGTGGCGCGCGAACATGCGTGCCCGGTGCGTCTCATCGCGGCAGCGCGCGCACAGCGGCTGCCCACACGTGTTGCAGAAGTACGTGGTCTCCGCGTCCTAAGGACAGAGGACCGAGCGCAGCCTCAGTGTGCCCACGGGCCGAGGAGCCTGAGTCCCTGAGCCCGCACGTGTCAAAGACCGCCACAGTCTCAGCCTGGGGCAGGCGCGCGGCCAAATGCAGCCCTTTTGTGTAATCCTGACGCTGGAATATACCCACTTTACAGCCGAGAGTGAAACGGTGGGCTGAGGGGGGGGAGGGAGGGAGAAACATTTTACCTACAACAAAATCTTGTGTTTGAAGGCTTCTCAAGCCCTCCTTGGCACCCTCGACGGTGCCCACCATGGCCATCTGAAGTCACAACTCGGGAGAGGGAAAGGGCCTGCTGGTTCCCTTCCCTGCACAGACTAACTCCTAACTTTGGCATTCAAGGCCATTTCCTCCCCTGCTGTCCCTACCTCCAGCCCCCTAACCTCTGCCCCGTTGGCTCCCACATAGTCCAGCACTTGCCCAGCACACCCCAAGCTTTGGGTCCCACAGGGCTGTCCTCCCGGGACCTGGAATACCCACCTACCCCATCCAACCTTCACAGCCCAGACCCCCACATGCCTTTCACAGCCCAGCCTGAAGCCTGGCCTCTGCTCCTCTTTCTTAGACTCGGGGAGGGGGCAGGAACAAGGGTCTCCCACAGCACACGGTCCTCACTTCCCCCTGGTCAGCTCCCCAGGTGGCAGCCCTCAAGGACCATCCATCCCAATTCCACCCTAAGTTTGAGGACTGGGAAGCTCTCCCCAAATGGAAGGGCTTTAACTCTGCCACTATCTGGCTAGTGCCTCAAGTCACTTGTTCTGGACCTCAGTCTCCCCACCTGTAAAATGGGGCCCACATTTGGGATCCAGGGTGACTTAGAAAGGTTTTGGAAAATCCACGGATGGAATAATCCTCTAAGGACATGTGGGGTGCACACTGGGAGCCCCGGGACCGTCAAACCTGGCACTCCCCCTCCCCCCCCACCCCCACCCCCCGCATCCCTGCCTGCTTGCCACACTCCAGGTCACAGTTGGCACAGCACACCACCTCCATGCCATCCCCTGAGCTGTCCACCAGGAACTGCAGCAGCCGGTCCACCGGAGGGAGCCCGCTGGGGCCCTTCACCACTGTCTGGTGTCTGTGGAGAAGCCGCAGCCAAGATCCAGATGCCCCTTCCCCATGACTCCCTATCTCCTTTCCCACCCCCCACATTTCAGGCTGGAACTAAAAATAGGGCCTGGCATCTGCTATAAATATCTCACCCAGTGCTCACTCTGACCCTGTCTCTCTGCCCAGTCCTGGGCGAATCTTGGGGGCCCGTGGGGTTGGTGGGTTTCAAACCTCCCCTCAACCCCTTCTCCTTGCATTGCACAAATTTAGGGCCAGCACTTGTAACGTGAGCCAACATAACCTGCTTACGGTGACCTAAGACTCAAGAGATCCCCCAAGTGACTTCCTGGCAGTGTTAGGATTGTCGTGCTGAGATCCCACACTGCCTTCCGCTTGCCTCCCGGCTTTCTAGGGGAGGCTTTCCGCCAATCACTGCCGGCCTCGGTTAACCTGCTCTGTATGATGGGCGGGAGCCCTCCAGTTCTCCGGCTGAGAGGTGCGGGCTGGGGGCAGCCTCTCCTAGCTGCCTCTAGGCCCCCACCCAGACGGGGGCAGTCTCTCCGGGGGTGGGGGGGTGACCGTTGGGCTTTGGGACACTCACTGGCACAGCGGGCAGGCGAGGCGGCCGTCGGTGGCGCGGCCCCGCAGGCAGCCGGCACAAAAGTCGTGGAAGCAGTCCAGCAGGCACGGGCGCTCGAACTGTGCGTGGCACAGCGGGCACACCAGCGGGTGGCCGCTCGCGGCGTCCGGGGCCCCCAGGCCCTCCAGGGGCGGGAAGATAGCTCCTGACATATTCTGGAAAAGCCCAAGAAGGCGGCGGGGCGTGCACGGTGCGGGGGCCCCGGCCGCGGAGCCCGCGCGTCCCCAGTGCCCGCGCGCGGCTCCCTCCTCTCCACCCCGCCTGGCCCCGACGGGGCGTCCAGCGGTCGCGGAGGCGGCACCACCTAGGCCGGGGCTGGGGTCTGGAGCGCCCGGAGCAGGGAGAGCCGGCAGGAGGCGTGCGCGGGGTCGCGCCCTGTGCGCGCTCCCCGCCTCTCCCGCACCCCCTTGGTGGCCCCGGAAGGTCAGGCCGCAGGACCGGGCAATGCGTCCTACCCAACGTCCTGCCTCCCCTGCCTCCACTTCGCCCACCTCGCCTCACTCCCACCCCAGGAATTCCTCTCCCGGTGTCCTCTGGGTGACCTGCAGGCGACACCCCTTCCGCGCTGGGCCGCAGCATCGCTCGGGCGCGGTGCTCCCGTGCACCCTTCCCAGGCCGGCCGCTGCGCCGCGACCAGGGCTTCCGCCACGGCCACTCCGCGTCTCGCCCCGAGGGCAGAGGCGGGAACGCGGAGGCTGGAAAGAACCGCGCGGCGGAGCGAGGGCCCGGGGCTCCGATTGTCGCCCCCGCCCGGGGCCCGAGCCCGGAGCCGCAGGAGCGCCGCGCAGGGCGGGGCCGGAGGACCCTGACTGTGGGCTCCTCGTGGGTGCCGGGGCGCCCTGGCTGCGCCGGCTCTCTCCGGGCCGACCGGGGCTGGGACACGAGGGGGTCCGCGGGTCCCCATTTCCTCCACGGCCAGTTGGGGGCGCCAGAGAGCAGCGGCCGCCCCTCCGCGGACGGCGCGTGGAGGGGCTTGGAATCCCGGGCCTCCGTCTGGCTGGTTGGGATCTCTGGGCCAAGAGACTGACCTCCCAGAGCCTCACAGCTTGGGCGAAACAGGGCCGGCCCCTCGGCGGTGCGCGAGAGTTTCTGAACTGAAATGCGCCTACTAGGCTTCTGAATAATTAGGGCCCCAACCCCCATCACCAGCCGAGTTCCCAGAGGAAGGGATGGGTTCGGGAGGGAGAGGAGCTTCGGAGCCTTTCCGGCAGAGCTCCCTCTGCTGTTCTTGGCCTGGCCAGTCCTTGTTTATCCCAGGGTTACTTTTTCCAGAGGGCCTTCCATCCTTAGGTCATTTTCTACCTTCTCTGTACGCGTTACCCTGAGCTCTGGGAAGGCAGCCTCTGTCTCTGCCCCTCCTGACATCAGAGTCAAGCCCAGAGACTGCCCCACAGAAGGTGCTGGGCAAAATCTTATCAGTTAGGAAAACGTAGGAGATGATATTCAAGCTGGGTTTTGAAGGATGAATAGGAGTTTGGCAGGGGGAGAAGGACGTGAATTCTAGGTGCAAACTACCTGTTCTCTCTCTAGCTTTCAAGTTATTTATTTATTTCTAGGCCGAGAGTGCTCGAGCAGGAGATGGGCAGAGGGAGAAGGAGAATTCCAAGCAGGCTCTGTGCACTGTCAGCCAGAAACCAAGAGATCATGACCTGAGCCAAAATCAAGAGTCGGAGGCTCAACTGACTGAACCACACAGGCGCCCCTAAACTACCTGTTCTCTTAAAGGTCCTCTCTGCCCCAGGTTCCATTTGTGCTCCAAGCCATGATAACCGTAATAACAACAGCTAATGTTGTGGACCAAGGTACTGTTCAAAGTTCTTTTTACTTGTGTTAACTCATCTAGACAACAACCTTAGAAGGTAGAAAATGTCACCCTAGTAAGTGGTAGAACTGGCATACAAAACTGGAGGCTACTTCATAAGTGAATTATGCAGTAGTTTCCTTCTGGAGGGGCAGTAGGAAATGGATGTTCATTCCTGGTACTTGGGCTTATTTGATCCATCCATTCGTGTCTTCATCTGTTACTAAGTAGATGCCACAGGTCATACACGTGGGAGGGAACACAGTAGCCGAGGTTAGCCAAGTATAAACATGGACAAGTACAATAATGACAGACTGTGCTAAGTGCTCCAAAGAAAATTATCAGGATGATGTGAAGGAGGGCAGCTGGGAGGGGTGGAGTTGAGGGCACACTAGGCAATCCTGGGCAGAGAGGGGCACTGAGCCTGAGACCTTGCAGGATGAGAAGAAATCAGACACAGGAAAAGCCAGAAAGAGTTCAAAGTGGAGGGAGCGTGGAGGGGCTTGGAATCCCGGGCCTCCGTCTGGCTGGTTGGGATCTCTGGGCCAGCAAGTATAAGGTCCCAGAAGTTGGGATAAATGTTAAGCAAAGGAAAGGAGACCAATGTGTGTGGAGACTCGGGAACTCAGGGGTGAGGTGGGGCTGAGGATGGAGGTGGGGGTGAGGAGCATGGGTTTCAGGGTAGGGGTGAGGGGTGGTGGAGTGGGGTCATGGGGGTGAGGGTGGTCCACTTGACACTCTAGACTAGACATATCAAGGAGGCCACTGGTCATGAGTCAGGAGTCCAGGGAGGGGTGGAAGCCGTACACACAGACTTGGGGAGTTGTATTTAAAGGCATGATCTTGGGTCACACCAAAGGTCAAGTGCAGATAAAGATGGGGGAAGCTCTGTGTGCTGCAGCCCTTCAAGTCCAGGGAAGAGGAGGGAGCAGTAAGGAGATGGAGAAGGAGTGAGATGGGAGAACCAGGAGACCCCAGGTCCTGCCCTCTCCCCGCCCCCCAAGAAAGGTCAGCAAGGAGGAGGGAGTGACCCACAGTGTCAGATGCTGCTAAGGAAGCCGGAAGAGGAGGACGGGAACCTGACCCGAGTCCTTAGCAGGGGGCCATCACCAGTGACCTTGATGAGAGCTGTCCTCATAGCTGGGGACCAAAAGCCCGACCAGAGTGGGTTTAATGGACAAGGGGAGGACAGCATACGGAGAGGCAACTCTTCCAAGAAAATTGGTGTCAAGAGATTGTCTTTCTCTGTCTCCTTCTCTCTCTGCCCCTTCCCCACTTGCACGTTCTCTCTCAAAAGTAAATGAACATCAAAAATTAGTAATAATAAGGGGGTGGGTTTGGTACTTTGTTAACTGGTACAACAGGCCTGGGTTTAACCCTAGACCAGTCACCAGTCAGTGCACTGTGGTTCCTCCAAGCCTTGTAAGCCAGGATTGGACTTTTGACAGGGGAGGCTGCTGCAGCCAGGGGAGGGAAGAGGAGGGTGTATGCGGCTGGGTGATTAGAATGAAGGACCCTAGGATGTAACTGGTAAGGACAGGAAGGGGTGAGGGTGGGTGGAAAGCAGTCCAGTCAATGGATGGTTGGTGGGGGGTTGAAGACCCCAGCTACTCAGCTTGGGGTGCATAGACCACCAGCAGCAGCAGAATCTTCTGGGAGCTTGTGGGACATGCAGAATCTCAAGCCAGTGAGACCCACTGAACTGGAATCTGCATTTTGAGGAGATCCCCGGTGATTCCTGTCTACATGCCAGTTTGAGAAGCGCTGGCACGAGAATTTTTGAACTGGGAAACTAGAAGGCACGCGCTGGAAAGCTAGGTGGTGAAGATCGGAGGGCGGGCGGCATGTATTTGAGATGGCGAAGGGGTCAAACTGGAGAGTGTACCTGCCTGCAGCATGGAGGGCTACCCTGAGAGACACAGCCCTTGGGCACCAGCTTCAAGGCTGGGCACTTCAGGTAGGAAGAAGCCCAAGTGCTCTCGGGCATCAGGACCCTAGGACCAGAAAGGCCTCAACTTCCCAGGTTGGTGGGGTCGACTCCCATACCACTAGCTGGTGATTTATGGGTTAGTGAACGTCCTTGTTTCTTTTCTCTTTCCAAAACTTTCAAAAGCAGAGCGAACCCCTCTATTTCTCTTTGGGCTCATCCGGTCTAGCTCCCCCCTCCGATCATTCGCAGTGGGACAGGCCACCCGGCCTCCTTCCTCTGAACCGCCCCCCCCCCCCGCCTCCACCGCAAGGCCTTGCTTTGCATTCGGGCAAAAGCAATCGCTCCCCGAGCGCACAGAACAGGGCGCTATCGTGGCGGCCGAGGGGCGTGGCAGAGCGATTGGTACGGCCTGAGTCCTGCGTGCTCTGCGCGCTGCGGGCTCTTTGCGTCTGCGTAGTGCGTCCACCTCCCTTTCTGCCTCCGCTGCCGCCATGGCGCCTGTGGTTAGTATGGCTCCGCGTGAGGCCTCGGCTCCGGGGCAGGCACGTGGGCTTCGCTGGCCCGGCTCCTGCGCGGCTCGCGCGGGACGGCGCTCTGCAGAGCCCGGCCGAGGCTGGGCTGGCAGGCCGGCGGGAGCGGGCCGGGGCCGCGCCGGGCCCAGCGCGTTGTGGGCGGAGGAGGCCGCGGCCTGGGGCGCGAGAGGAGCCCCGGAGATCGCGCCCGAGCCCCGGCTCGGGCTCGGGCCCCTGTCTGCGGCCCGCGGGGAGCGGGAGCGCCCAGGCTGCGGCCTGAGCCGGCCGGGGCCCTGGGGAGCGCGGCCGGCGCGAGGCAGCCAGGGTCTGGGCCTGGTTACCTGGGCGGAGGGCGGGGAAGAGGAAGGGGACAGGCCACCCCCGGGAGTCGCATATCCGGGTAGCCTGCCCCCGGGACTCGGGGACGAGTGGGAATGTCCACGGGAGGTGGTGTGGTCGGCTTGCTTTCCGAGAGAGGCCTGGCTCCGTGGAGGAAGCCGCTTCTCGGGGCGCACCTGTACAGACCCTGTTGGGTCTGGGGCAGGGCCCAGCTCCGTTCTGCCCCGGCCGGGCTGGGACTGGCCGGGCGGCGCCCTCACGTCGCTCGGCCTGCCGCTCGCCCTCCTCGCAGGTTGCATCGAGCAAGTCGTTTTCCTGCCTCCCCTTTGTTGGGACACCGTTCACAGTTTCGGCTCACCTCCTCTTCCTGCCTGGGCGGGCTGTGCCTCCACGCATTTGTATGCCTTTGGTTTCAAACCTTGATGGGCGGTGTGGAGCCCACTGTGGGCAGGCCTTTTGCTTGCTGATTGTATGCGTCCGGGGCTAGCGCCCTTTCGGTTGTTTCCAGGAAGAGAGGTCTTACAAAAAAGAAATCAGTGATTTTTGGAGTAGCTAAAATGTTTGGCCAGTTGATCCAGGCAAGTCGTTGATGAAGTTTTTTTTAAACGTGAAGGGAGCCCAGGTGTTTTTCTTGGAAAAGCCTTTTTTAGATTCTAAAGCTTTTTAGAGTGGAACCGCAAGAAGGTCGGTCAGGTTGTACCGGTGTTGTTTTTAGTGATGTTGGAGTTTGCAGAGGGAGGAGACTGAGCTTTGTGAGAGTAAAGGAACTGGATCCTTGCAGGATGTGCTCAGACTGATGGTTTAAATCAAAACCTAGAAATCGACAGTAGTGTTGTAATTGGAACCAAAGCGTGAGCCTTATTCTTGTCCCAGCTGGTGTAGATGTGCTTGTGGGACCTGCGGTTTTCAAGAAGGCAGGTGACCAGCTAAAGTGGATCAGGACCTTGGTCTGGAGAGTTTGGACGAGTGTTCAGTTCAGACTCAGTTTGTTTTAGGTGTGCAAGGCATACTTTATATGTCTGCCCTAGTCCTGGAATAAAGTACATGCTATTTCTAGAAACTTTTTTTTTTTTTTTAAGTTTTATGGTAACTAAAAGGAAATGCTCCTTTTATCGTGGTTCGTAAGGTAACAGACTTGCATGCCCAGAGGAGATGGGGAGGCTGGAAAGGATAAGTAAATCAGAGTGCTAGAATTTCCCCCTCAGAAGGGCATGACTCCAGGCCCTAAAGCAGTATCCTTCCTGGGTATTACCCCTCAGAGTGTCCGGGCGGGTTTCTTGCGACCCTGCAAGTGAGCACAGCTCCACGGGTTTTGCATTTGTGTGGGCTTTTCCATCTCTGGCAGTTTTGGTCTGGTTATTTATTTATTTATTTATTTGGTGGTTGGGGGAGGGGCATGCCAGAGGTGCCCTCATCTGTTTGTCATTTGTGTGCCTTAGAAAAAGCTTGTGGCGAAGGGGGGCAAAAAAAAGAAGCAAGTTCTGAAGTTTACGCTGGACTGCACCCACCCCGTAGAAGACGGAATCATGGATGCTGCCAATTTTGTAAGTTACACCCTTGCTGCCCCCTCCGGACAGTAAGGGACCTTCTGAGACGTTCCGTAGAAAACCTGCTGGAGCACGTTTCTGTCCTCCCCGCTCATGGGCGTCTGCGGTTCTGGCTCCGCACAACCCGGAAGTTGGTCTGGTTACTTGTTTCTGAGTCTTGCTTTCTCTCGTGTGGAGCATCCGTGAGGAGCAAACGTCAGTGTTAGGGACCTGCCTCGGTTGTTTCTTCTGCCTCTTTCCTTTTGTTTCCAAAAGTGATTTTCCTTCTGAGTCCGCAGGAGACGGCCAGCGCCGCCGGATCCGCCATCCGCTTCGCACCTCGGTGTGTAGAAGCGTGAGCCCCGGGCCCTGATCCTCACGGGGCGCGGGGCTGCCCCCACGGGGCCTGACTGCTGGGCCGTGGGCATTGGACACAGGACACCGTCTCTTCGGGCGTTGCTTTTTACTAGCTATCAGGGCTTCAGTGTTTACGTTAAAATATGCTGTTTGCTGACTTGTAACTGGAGCTTGTTTTTTTCTATATCCTGCCCTCTACTGATACTTTACTCCTGTATTTGGCCCTAGAATAATTAACCTCATCGCCACATTTTGATTCTGCAACTTGGATACTTGGATTTGCCAATTTACTCTTCTCCTGTTCAGGGGAATTCAGACTTTTTTTTTTTTTTTTTTTAATGTTGATTTATTTTGAGAGAGAGAGTGCACCTGTGAGCAGGGGAGGGGCAGAGAGGGTGGGGGGAGGAGACAGGATTCAAAGAAGGCTCTGTACTGTCAGCACAGAGCCTGATGCAGGGCTCGAACCCACAAACTGTGAGATCATGACCGAAGCCAGAGTTGGACGCTTAACTGAGCCAGCTGGGCGTCGTGGCATTCAGACTTCGTGAGGGGGGATCTTAAATTCACAGTTGCTCTTTGCCAAGGTAATACTACAGGGAGAATAATTTTCAGGTGAAAAAACCTAGAGGCTCAGCCTATGGCCACTAACAACAGTGAATGCCCATAACTTCTTGCACATCACTGCCTTGTGTAGATGCCTTTTGTGTCCCTGTTCCTGCAGGAAGTCCCTTAATTGGCTCCTTGGTCTCTTCTCTGTGTAACCACATCTGTCTTTTCTCTGGGGCCTCCTTTCCCTCCTAACCTCTTCCAGGTTGTGTCCGTGATGGCCCTCCCCTGGCATCATTTCCCTCTCCCCGTCTTTACACTCAACTTCTGTGTAATTGTTTTTCTTTCTAGAAGCCTCCGTAGGATTAAAAAAAAAAACAAAACCTTAGTCTAAGATGCACAATTCAAGATTTCTGACTTAGTCACTCTACTTCATCCTCAGTTAACATACAGTGTGTTGGAGTATGTATGTATGTATGTATGTATGTATGTATTTTTATTTTGAGAGAGCGCGCGAGCATGCTGGGCAGAGACGGAGACAGAATCCCAAGCAGGCTCCACGCTGCCAGTGCAGAGCCCGATGGGGGTCTCGAACCCATGAAACATGAGATCATGACCCAAGCTGACATCAGGAGTCGGACACTTGGGACTGAGCCACCCAGGCACCCCAACCCTTGGAGTTTTTAAATAGAGGACTGTAGTGATTTGAGCCTGGTGGGATTTCATATCATTGTAACAGCAAGAGAACCAGACTTGTCCCTTGTGGGTTGGTTGGTTGTTTGTTTGTTTTTTTTTGTTTTTTTTTTGTTTTTTAAAGAAGTGAGCTCTAAGCCCAAGGTGGATCTTGACTCCACGACCCCAAGACCAAGAGTTGCACACTCCACTGACTGAGCCAGCCAGGCGCCCCCGGGGTCCTCCTTTTTGACCAAGAACCCTGAATTCACCCCACCGAGGTGAAGGACCCACACAGGCTTCCCAGGGGTTTTGCCAAGAGTCCCATCTCTTGGCTGTTGCCCTTCTGCTGTGCCAGGCACGTGGCCCCTGAGCTGATGGACAGTTGTTTTGGTCTCTGTTATGTCTTGCTCCTACTACTAGGTTGAAGACTGACTTCTCATGGTACTGAGAACAGTGTTTTACACTCCTTAGATTCAGAATTGTCTGTACTTTGTAACAGTTTGGCTCTAGGTTTCCGGTCTATACTGTTTACTCATCAGTCAAGCCTTTTGTGTAGAGGGCACATTTGACCTTGTGTGGAAGCGGGTCAGGTGTGTTCATGCTGGGATGTTTCCATGTTATACATGTAAATAAGGTCCAATAGTGCTGTCTTCTAATTGCGGTTCTTAGAGTTCAGACCTTATAGTAATAGCTAAAGATGTGCTATCAGTTTTTTAAAAAGACAACGTTTGAAAAACAACTCTTCGGTGTTAAGAGTATGGAAACATGTGGGCAAAGCTGTCACTTCGCTAATCGATCCATTTGACGATTTTCACAGGAGCAGTTTCTTCAAGAGCGGATCAAAGTGAATGGAAAAGCTGGGAATCTCGGTGGAGGGGTTGTAACCATTGAAAGGAGCAAGAGCAAGATTACTGTAACTTCTGAGGTGCCTTTTTCCAAAAGGTATGGGACAGATGAGTGTTACCTGCCGGCCTCCCATCTCTGAGTCCCCCCCCCCCCCCCGGAGTCATTCTGTTTTGCTTGCATCTCTTAGTTCCCGGAATAGGGCCCAGTGCGAGGAGGCACTCCATGAATGTTCCTGTGGGGTTAAAAGCATTCAATTTTTGGTAGTTTTAAAAATTTTGTTTTTCACAGGCTCAGGTATATCAAGCAGTAAAGACGCTCAGACTTGCTGAGACTGTACTGAAAATGAGAATATCGCCTCCCTTCCCTGTAGATCACAGTGGAGAGCTTTCATTTTTATTTGGTTGAGGTGTAGTTGACCTACAGCATTGTGTCAGTTTCAGGTGCGCAGCACAGCGGTAGGACGGTTCGCCGCCGCCTTCTGTGTCACCATCAGCGTGCTTTCATGTTTAATTCTGCTCTTTGTTCCCTGCAAGTGCCAGTCTCGTTGGATGAGACCTCAGTGCTGACTGAAGCCATCCTTCTAATTCCCGTGGGCCCAGTTTTCTAAGTCAGAGACCCGAGTTCCCTTGTCCTGCAGTGCTGTACGGTGGCTGTAAAGAATTGAACAGGTGTATACCCAGCTCCTAGCCCAGAGCCTGCCATGTTCTTAGGAGCTTTCAACCCAACTGAATCAAGTAATGGGACGTTTGAAGGTGTGTGAGGACAGATTGGGTATAGTTCAGCCTTTGCTTTTAGCTCTAATTACTACTACCAGTCAAGGGGTGACTTCCTGTTCTGCCTCGTTCAAGTTAGTTTATTTGTGCAGAAGGAGATTTGATACCAGGAGAGATGGGTGCAACCGTAGGGTGTCCAGGCCGCTCAGAGCCTGCAGCACGGGGGTTGTGCAGAGTTCGTGGGGGGGGGGGGTGCTGCGTGTGACCTGTTTCCACGGGTACCAGGCTGGCTGTGAGCGTGGCTTCTGACACTTCCGTCTGCAGATTGTTGACCCCCACAGTGCAGGTCAGGGACCTTAATCCTCTTCATTGCTTTCCTTTTCTGGATGGTAATAGTTTGCTTTTCTTCAAGTGTTATAGGGGTTCCTAATCTAGGACTTTTTCTTGTTTCCACACTTCTGTAGCTTTTTACCTGGTTTTCCAGCGTCCTATTATGAAAAAATGAAGAATTTTTTTAAAGTTTTTATTTGTATTGAGAGAGTGCAAGTGCACATGTGTGAGTGGGGGAGGGGCAGAAAGACGGAGAATCCCAGGTGGGCTCTGGGTGGACAGTGGAGATCATCACCTGAGCCGAAATCAAGAGTCAGACACTTACTGAGTCACCCAGGCGGTTTAGTTTAAAAATTAGGAAAACAATTTTTATTTTTAATTTATTTTTATCTTTTTTTAATGTCTATTTTGGAGAGAGAGAGACAGAGCATGAGTGGGGGAGGGGCAACGAAAGAGGGAGACGCAGAATCTGAAGCAGGCTCCTAGCTTCTGAGATCATGACCTGAGCTGAAGTCAGATGCTTAACCGGCTGAGCCACCCAGGCGCCCCAAAATTAGGAACAATTTTAAACCACCTGAACTTTTGACTTAATGACCTCTTCTGAATCCAATATGGTAGAAACAGTACATGACAGAAAAGAGTACTTTTTAGATGGAACGACCAAATTGGTTTATTTTTATGTAGGGAAAAGTGGATAGGATTGAACTGAGGTCTTCACATCTTTGTGAAGATTGCTTTGTTGCCGTGAGTAACACTGTTGAACAGTATTCATTTCTCGGAGCTGGTGAGTTTGTTGGTTTGTTACTGTTTGGGTCCTTGCTAACGTGCCAGTTTGCCTGTGCCCCTCATCTGGTCCTTGTGACGGCCTCAAGACATAGATGGTAAGTATCAGGAGTCTCGTTTCATGGAGGGGGATCCTGGGGTCTGGAAAGGTTAATTTGCCCAGCCGGGGCTTTGTGTGGTGGTCTATTCCCTCTTCTCTTTATGGGTTTGGGAAGATGCCCGAGGGCCTCATAAGGAAACAAGTGAGAGAAGAAACCAGATCGCAGGCTTTGGGTAGTTGGGATGTTGAGCACGGGAGGCAGTTGCTGCCTTTATATAAATCTCCTGTTTTTTAAGCAGTTTGCCGTGGTGACTGCTTAGCTGTCCCCCAGGCCCCACCAGCAGTCAGGCTGACAGATTAAGAAGACTGAGGGCTGTCACTTGCAGAGGGGGAGCAAGGGCAGCGGCAGGGTGGCATCCTGTTACCCCTGAGCTGAGCGGTGAGCATCTCATAGCGGAAGTGACCGTATAGAACCGCCCTAACAAACAGTCCTCATCATCTGAACAACCTCAGAACGAGGTTTGAATCTGTGAGGTGAGATGTGGGAAGTAGTTGGAGCTCATTAGAAACCCAGTGATTGCTCCATAAAAGGTACTAAGATCGTGTGCTTAATGGTGAAGTTAGTACCGTGGTATCTTTCTCCAAGGGTCACTAAGAACCACCTTATAGGCGTTTTTGGTGTGTTTAACAGACAACTGTTACCTCTACTTACCTGTTCTCGTTTTTATTGCCAGTGTAGATGGAATGTGGCTGATACTTGCTTTAGAACGCTGGCTGGGTGTACTGGCCGTATCTTTGCTCTGTTTGAATGCTGGGAAACACCCTGAGTGGCAATGATTTGAATGCCCACGTTCTGTACCAGTGACCGTGTTTGAGAATGCCGGAGCCCTATGGTGGAGTTCTCAAGTGTTCTTTCTCTGCAGGTATTTGAAATATCTCACCAAAAAATATTTGAAGAAGAATAATCTACGTGATTGGTTGCGCGTAGTTGCTAACAGCAAAGAGAGTTACGAATTGCGTTACTTCCAGATAAACCAAGATGAGGAAGAGGAGGAAGATGAGGATTAAAACTCCTTTATCTGAAATATTTTGTATGAGTTCTTGAATAAAACTTGGGAATGGAAATGGTGGTTTTCCTTCTATCTCTGCAGTGTGGACTGACCAGAAAATTGGAAGCCATAGTAAGAGGGCTTCACTTGGGCTGTCATTCACTTATTTGCAATTAGACTGTTTTCCCTGCTTGACAATTTTGGTTAATTGTGGTAATAATACAAAAATAGAAGTAACCTCCTTTGAGGGAACTGCCTGCGATGTGACTCTGAGCAGGCGGCTAAAGGGTGTGGAGATGTGCGCACTTCTGTTAGTCACTATTTTACTTCAAAAAGTGTGACCGTTTTACCTGGTGCTTTTCTCAAAGATTCAGGTATACAAACGTTGGGACTCCTACTAATCCCTGAGAGCAAGACCAGTGACTTCTCTGAGGTTCTCTTCTTGCCAGAACATGGCAGGGTCGATAAAAACGCAGGGTTCTGTCTGGGGCTTTCACTTCACCTTTTGATTACAGATTACTCGATACACACAATTACTATGTATGCTAATCCTTTTTCTTCCTGTAGAAATAAAATGTCCTTTTCCACCGCTGCGTATTCTCTTCAGGAAAGGATTTGGAGAGTGCTTATAAAAGTCCTAGGTTTTAAAAGTAAAAGTGCACAAAAATGAATTTGTAAATAAAAACGGTTTCTCCCAACTCTTTGCAACAAACTGTCCCTCTGGCCCCCAGCAGGTGGCGCTGGAGCTGAGCCGCGGTAGAGAGTCCAGAGATGGACCTCTGCGCATCTGCCCGCGCCCAAGCCTGGTCCCCGGGGGGTGGGGTGCCAAGGAGAAGTGATGGAGAGACCATTCGTGCTGAGGAGATGGGAAAAAGCATGTTGACATGCCGAGGCAGTGGTCACTTCTGAGCCGCCTAGGCCATGGCTGGATTTTACGTCCAGTCCCACAAACTGACATTAAGCAGGGCCAGACCGAGAGCGGGATTTTGCCGCCTTGTGCACAGAGGCTAGAGATCTGAGAAAGGAGTTGTAAAGATGTGTCGTTGCCAACGGAAAATCCAGCGTATTTGGGAGTGACTTTGAAAAGAGACCTTGATGCCTTACGGTGCCCTTCTAAAATCTAAACAATTCTGCAGAAATGTCTGCATTGTTTGAAAATGACAGCCAGTAAAATCATGTGTTTAAAGGGTTTCCCTCAGCTAATTTCTACACCTGACATTCTTGGGCTCTGCTGGTTGGGGAGCTGGAAATGAAAGAGCCCTGCCTTTGCTCCAATTTAACATTTGGTGCTCTCAGGATTGAATTTAACGGGTTGCATCTTGGCAATTGCATTTGTGGTAAAGGCTCTAGCATTTTCTATTTCTATGCAAATTTCGTGAAGCAGAATTGTTTGCATGTGTGAAGGCGAGGTTTCTTTCTGATGTAACAGGCCTCCGCTGGCTTCTGTCCGCTGCCCTACCTTGACCAATAACTTCGTTAGTAAGTCGAACTGGGTTTGCAAATTGTGCTTATTTGTTGCATTGATGTTCGCCTCTAGTGATTCTTAGTTTGGTTGTAAAAAAATTAACCCTTGGCTGAAATTAGCATATACTTTTTTCCCCCCAAACTGCTCCCAGATTTTAAAACTTGTAATAAAATTGAAACTCATTGGTTTTTCTATGCCTTTTTGAACTCTTGTAATTGAGTTTTGATCACATTTTATATTAAAGTGGCTAACACGTGGCTACTCTTCTTGCTCAAGCCTTTTTTTTCCCCCCAAGGATTGGCATGTTAGTCTAGTTAGCAACAGATTGTTTTTCCTGCTAATTGCTGTACCAACAGTGACCTTGGCCATCATTAAGCTTGAGAAATCTGTCCCGCTTTCTCTCTACCTTAGTTGTGCCTCAGTGAGGGTCTGGAGTTGCTCATCACTGAACTCTCCGTGTCAGATCCAAAGCCAAGAAAATCACTTTGCAAGCAAATGACATTTTCTGATGGAGCATATGTCATGTGAGCCTGAGCCGCTTTACGCCCATTATGCCAGCTGTGTCCAGACCGCGTTTGGACCACTCTCCTGTTTACCTCTTGGCTGATGACCCACCTGCCCGATGGGAACTAGTCACGGCCCAGGAACAGAGTGGGTGGGGCATGCAGAGTGTCAGGCTGAGATTTTCGTTCATACAAGCCACGGAGTAGGAAGTTGGCCTAGCCTCGTTCTTCCCTGATTCTGGTTTCTAATACCACCTCTGGGCTGAAGGTGGAGTGTTTTTTTTTTTTTTTTTTAAATTTTTATTTATTTTTGAGAGAAGGAGACACAGAATCTGAAGCAGGCTCCAAGCAAGTGTTCAGCACAGAGCCTGACGCGGGGCTCGAACTTACGAGCTGCGATCATGACCCGAGCTGAAGTCGGACACTCAACCGACTGAGCCACCCACGCGCCCCATGAAGGTGGAGTATTTTTAGCAGTGACACCCACCTTTTCCTGTGACTTTCAGTGGTGAAGGTGCTTTTTTCTGAGTAGTGTTATCTTCCCGTCTCTGGGAAGAGCCAAGTGTTGAAGTACATGCGTCCCAAGTTCGCTGGTGGCGCCTGGTAGACAAACAACTTGTGTGTGAGACACATGGGGCATAGTGGGCATGTTAGGGCACACCAAATACTTTTAAAGACAAAACTGATCACAAATACCTGGGGCTATTTAGATCTCGGCCTTTTCAGAGGATACCTGACTTCTCGGGAGGTGAGCAGGATTCCAGTGAGGTGATAGACTGGTCCGCCCCCTGGTTGTCAACCTTGACCTCCGGAGAGCCTAGACATTGGCTTTGGCAGCCTGCTTTCACTTCCTCCTCCTTGCTGCCGTGGTCCTTCCCATGACTTCGCTCTAAGCTTATCCAGTGTTGGAAGCAGAGCGTGGTGGTGGCCGCTGCCTGTGAGGGGGGCATACACCTAGGATGTGTGGGTCACTGACGAGATGACAGATTGTGCAGTACCACGGGGACAGACCTCTTCTTGGTAACTGGACAGAATGGGGCTGGCCAGAGTCAATCTGGGGACAGTCTGGGTGGGGTCCTGCTGGAGGTGTTGGCTGACTTGTAAGGTGCCTCTCTTCTTCGGGGTAATGGGTTGTGGAGGTTGTGTCCCTTCCTGGAAGGGAGGAAGGTAAGGAAGAGGCCTGGTTGGTGAGGAAGAGGTGCCAAAGGGAGCCCCGTGATGGGCAGCTTTTTAAAGGATGCCCCCATGCTGCTTATCTCGGGGAGCAAAAACCCGGGAATTTGTAATCTAGACATTTTCCCATCTTGCCTATCTGGGAGGATCTGAGAATTCACGTTCTTTTTTTCTAGGCTATTTCTGGCCAAGCTAAAACCGTCCGTTAATGCTGCACTGACCAGCTGAGTTGGCTGCTACCGTACCTAGAACGCAGAAAGAACCCATGAGATGATTTAAGTCTTAGACAAGCACGTCCTCAGGTTCAGGGCCATGGGGCCCAGAAGTCTGCCCTTTTGAGAGGCACCCCCAGCAACCCTAAGTGATTTGGGTTCAGACAGGGCAAGGCCCCCATCTTGAGAAACAGGCTCCAGGCACAAGGGAGATCTTGGTGCATAAGGGACATTTAGCCTTCATTTTATTTTTACTTACTTCTTGTTTAAAGTTTATTTATTTATGAGAGTGAGAGCGCATGCACAGGCGGGGGTGGGGCAGAGAGACAGAGACAGAGAATCCCAAGCAGGCTCCGCGCTGTCAGCCCAGAGCCTGACACAGGGCCGACTGAGCCACCCGGGGGGCCCCTGCCCTTCATTTTAGAAGACACTGCGGTGTTGCCAGCGACACAGTCCCGGCCGCTAATAGGAGGCTGGGGCGGGGGGGAGGGGAACTGCATGGCTGGTGTGAGGGGTGTAGGGACGGGGTTTCACGGGGCTGTCAGGTGGTCACAAGTAGGATATGTTGGTGAAGAACTGTCCTCAGGCAGTGCTTGAGAGCCACCTGTGTGAGGAATCCATGCAGCCCAGGGACGGAGACTGATAGGGCTGCGTGCTGCAGATGACCGCACGTTCTCCTTGGTGACTTCGTAACCAGTAAGTATAGTTACAACTGTTTTGATTTTGAATTGTCCCTGAGGTGTAACTCCAGGCTCTGATCAGCCGACAGGAGGATCTTGTCTCCCGAAACTGTAACCTTACTGATAGGCTTATTCTCAGAATTGCCGTGTTTACGGAATTGTCACCTTTTTTTTTTAAGGATTGCTTTTAACACCAGACATTTTCGGTCCATCGTCACTATTGTTAATAGTTTCACAATAATCAGAGCTCTCCTTTAAATATTCCCGGAGATTTCTAGTCAAAAATCCATTTGTTTCTGCCCTTCCAGTGTTGGCTTAGTTTTGCGCTTTTGGCGGATAAGTAATGTTCCCCAGCGGCAGGGCCCGGCAGGGGGGCAGGGTGGGGAGAGGACCAGGAGTGTGAGCGTCTGGACTCTTCGTTGCCAGATTCAGCAGGTGGAACTGTTCTTGAATGATGTCTTGACGGTCTCAGCCTCGGCTTGGGCACTGGACCCAGGATTAACGGTGTGTGCCTGAGGTGGGGGCTTTCAGGTGACAGGAGGTCCTGTAAGTCCAAGTTTCAAGTGGGACAGAGAACCTTTGGAAGGGTCCTGACCTCCTCTGCCATCCGGGAGGGGTTGGGGGCGGGGCTGCCGAGGGGTGGACAGGTCTGATGTTAACCTTCAGAAAGACTGGAGGTCTGGAAAGAGCAAGACAGCCGTACCAGGGAAAACGGAGGCCTGCGGAAGCATTGGCACTTCGCCCACCCCCCAGGGCTAGATGCTCAGTCCTGCGACATACCGCAGAAGCCCTTTGCTTTCTTAGCCCACCTCCCTGCTGCCACCTTTCCCTCTGCCCTTGCAAGCCACCTGCCCTGGGATGCTTCAACCTCCCTCTCTAGTGTGGTTTCCAGGTGACCCGGCAGAGGAAGGGGATCCCTAGCGCCCTGCGCTTTGATCCGGGAGGCTGGACAGACCTGCTTGTGCCCGGGAATGAATGAAGAGCAGCTTTTCTTCAGGGCTTGCTGGCAATTCATTTGGACGGGAAGGGGGAGGAAAGATTGGCTACACATTTTTCCAGCTCCCCCCCCAGGGCCGTCCATCGCCTTCTGGTCAAGCTTTGGTTCATGGCTTGGGTTGTGCCCTCCCTGCCAAGAGATCGTGCGTGGGGGTTCCCTCACCAGGCAGTCACAACTCTCCTGGTTCCCCAAAGGCCCCAGGAAGAGGCGAGCCCTTTTGTTAATGCCAGCGGGCCAGGGGTGACGGGTCAGTGCCTGCCAGGATGGGGCAGGCGTTCAGCCAAGGCCAGAGGGGTTGGTGCCAGGGAGGAGACCCCACGGCCCCTCTCTCTTGCTTCCCAGGTCGGGCAGATCCTGTGGGTCTCCAGCAGCCACGCGAGTCTCCAGTGGGTCCCCCCCAAATGTGTCTGGCCTGAGGCAGTGAGATAAGGGTACTCCCCCTTTATTGGCTCTTCTAGGGTTAGAGAACTGACCCTCCTAAGGGCCGCTGAAACTTTGGCCTTCTCAGAGTGGCTGTTAGACCTCCGGCAGCCCAGACCAGCCGGGCTCATTTAAAATTCCAGCCTTGCTCCCAAGGGCTTCGGCCTCCACCTTCACCTTTTAACGACTGAGGGCTGTTGGCGGTGCCTCCTTAACCGCCCAGCGACAGGTGTCGCTTCTGAGCGGGAGTTTTGGGCACAGAGAAGGAATGATCCGCACCACCCCCGGGGGCTCTGGAGGTGTTTAGACCGGACTTCGCCTGGAGGGGCGTTTTGGAAGAGGGCACGTGGGCGGTGGGAGCGTGGTGCCATGGGGTGAGGGAGGAGCCAGCCTGCATGCATGCATTTTTTTCTGGAGGAATCAGACCCGGTCTCCAGAGCGACCCTTCCCCAAGTGCGGAACACATTTCTCTTCTGATCTTCTTTCCAAAGGGCCGAGCCACGCTCTCGGTGCATGTGAGTGGAGTGCGGGAGCTCGCCGCCCGCCGTCCAGGGGACCGCGCCCCTGCGCCCTTGGGGACCCGAGGGCAGGGCGCCTTCCCGGGCGGCGGCGGCGGCGGCGGCGGCGGCGGCGGCGGCGGCGATGGTGGCGGGTCTTCCCGGGGTGCGCGGGGGCGCGTTCCCTGCCTCCCGCTGGGCCCGGCTCGCCAGAGTCGCCGGTGCCCGCTCGGCCGTCGGGTCCCTGGGCGCGCGGACGCCTCGACGGCTCCCCCTGCCGGAGCGCCGGGTGCGCCCCCCTGCACCCGGGGCTCAGGACTAGTCCCCCCAACTTGTTCTCGGCTGTTAACTAGTCGCGCTGCCGGAACGATGGGATGGGGTTGCCACAGCAACAGACTGGACGTCACAATCCGGGCATGTGTGCCGCCCCCCCGCCGTGCCGCCGTGCCGCCGGCGCTGCCGCCGCCACCCTCGGCCGGCTGCGGGACTCGGGCTGCGGGGCGCGGTGGGCGGAGCGGCCCGGGCTTTGCGGGGAGCGGGGCGAGGGCGGCCGAGAGGAAGGGGGTCGAGACGGGGGGGTGGAGGTTTGGGGGGGTGGGGGGGCAGGCGGCCGCCATCTTCTCGCCGAGGCCGCCTCGCCCGCCGCGCGCGCCCGTCCGGCCGCGCACGGGTTAAGGCTGGCACCGCGCCCGGCGGGAGGGGGGGCGCCCACCTCCCCTCCCCCCCGCGCCGGGCATGCGGGGCCCGCTGGGCACCGAGGAGGAGCTGCCGCGGCTGTTCGCGGACGAGATGGAGAACGAGGACGAGATGTCAGGTGAGCGGGGCGCCGGCTGCGCCCGGGGCCGGGCGGCGCGGGGCGCGGGGCCCGGCGGGGGCCCGGGGCCGGACCGGCGGCGCGCAGGAGGGGAGCCCGGGCCGCGGGGCTGCGCTCCCGCCCCGCTGGCGCCGCGCGGCCAAGGGCGCGGGGCCGGGCGAGCGCCGGGGCGCGGCGCGCGGGCGGCCAAGGGCGGGGTGCGGTCGGGGCCCCCGGGGCCGCGGCGCGGGCCGGGCGCGGGCGGGGGAGCGCGGGGGGCTGCGCGGGGCGCCCCCGGGCGGGGAGGGGGCGCGGCGCTGCCGGCTCAGCCCCGCGTGCCCTTGAAGGGGGCGGGAATCGCGCTCGGCTCCCGGCGCCGCGCACCCCGCGAGGTGGACCCGCGCCGCGCGCCTCTGGCCTCGCGGGGGCAGGCGGGACCCGGCCGCCACCCGCCTCGGCCCCCGGGGCGCGCTGGGTGGGGCCCGGAGCGGGTCGAGGGCCGGCCGTGCCAGGGCGGGGGGGGGTACCCAGCGGGCGCCGTGGCCGGGGCGGCTTCCCCCACCCCCGGGCCCGCGAGGCGCTCCGGGCCGGGGCGCTCGGGCTCGGACTCCCGCTCCGCCTTCCCGGCCGCGGGGTGCTGGGGCCGTCGCTGCCCAGCACTTTGCCCCCCCAGCCCTGGCCACGGGCCTGCCGCCCAGGGCCGCCGCCCCAGCCCTCGCCGGCCCCTCGCAAATTCAGCATGAGCAGGCTTCGTGCGTCCGGGGTAACCTTGCCGGACCATCCTTTACTTAACTGCTCACCGTTTGTTTGGGACGGTTCTCCTCCCCCCCCCCCCCCCTCCGCACAGCTGGCCAGGGCCTCACCCTGCCAGCCAGCCTCCCTCCCTCCCTGCTGGTGGACTCTCCTCAGCTGCCGGGCACCAAGCCCACGGCCCCTTCTGGGCTCCTGAGGGACTTGGGGGAGGTCCAGGGGCCCTTCTGAGCCCAAGAGTGGGCTGTCTGGCCCCACCAGTGCCTTGGAGGGAGGGCGGATGGGACATTCTACACACCGGCTCTTGTGTGCAGGGGTGGGAAGGGGAGGGCCCTGCAGGCAGCGGCTCCCCCACCCACCCCGAGGCTGCTCCCTAGCGAGGGGATTCCCACCAGGTGGTCCCGCCCACTGCGGGGGGGGCCTCCTCCCCACCCCCCACTTGTTCGCTTGCTTTAACACCTCAGTGCCTTTCAGACAGTCCCGCCAGGTTTGCGAAGAGCCTGCCAGCTTTAGGGAGTGGGGGTGAGGTGGCCCCTTATGGGCGGGGTTGCTTGGACAATAGTTGACTGTTTTGTCCCTGGGTGCGAGGAATTAGGCCCATTTTCTGGGAGGGAACACGGAGGCCCAGTACAGGCACTGAAACCCCGTGGCTGTTTTCTAGGCAGGAGGCCCGCTCCTCCCTAGGCTGTTCTCAGGCCTCCTCAGTTTCCCAGTGGTGCTTGGGGCGGGGCCCCTTTGTGGCACTGCTGGCCCCGTGGACAGCTGAACATGCACTAACACTGAACCCTGATGGGGTCCCCTGTCCCCTTTCCCTCCATACTCTCCTCTCCCTGGTTGTGTTGGGGCTCAAAGCATGGGGAGGGTTGATGGGGGGCACCTGCCTCACTCTGTTTGGGCCAGAGGGGTTGGGTCCCTGTCGGAGTCACCTCCCCACTACCTGTTCTCCCTGCTCGTGCCCATTGCTCCAGGGCAAGGCGAGGTGGCAGGGTGAGGTTGTCCCCAGGGGCCCTGTAGGGAAGAGGTCCTGCTCTGGGCCCCTCTGGCCTGGGGATGGCAGCCCCACCCTTCTTCGAGACCCGATGTCCTGAGCCTTCCCAAGCTCCCAGCTCCCTCTCTGTGTCCCTGGCCCCAGGCACCGTCCTGTGCTTCCGGTCCGCTTCATGGCCTCCTAAGTAGTCCTCACTGGCCGCCCTCCACTCAGCAGCCAGCTCACCTTTGTAAACACGAATCAGACCCAGACTCCCACTGCCTGGATGGATCAGTAAGCTTCTGGTCTATACCACCTTCCTCCACCCTTCCCGCCACATTCCCTAACTGCAGCCGCACTGGCTTCCTTGATGCTTCTAGAACCCCACCTCCAACTCCAAACTCCGTCCTGCCCTTGAGCACTGGCTGTGACCTCTGTCCGACCTGCTCTTTTCTCTGCTCATGGCTGTCTTAGGTCCCGGCCCAGATGTCTCCGCAGGGAGGCCCTCCTTGAACGCCTGGGACAAGTGTGGCCCCACCCCCGTCACTCTCAGGGCCCGTTTTATTTTATTTTTAATTTTTTTTTTCCTCCTCAGGGCCATTTTAATGCTTTATTTTCTTGGCCACACTTCTCGCTCCACTAGGTTACTTCTGCGTCGATGGGCTCCCCGCCTTGAGTGTGACTCCTTCGGTCACCTGCCGTGTGCTTGGCGTCTGGCACCCTGGGTGCTCAGGAGATGGTGTGGTCTCGGTGTCTGAGGGCTGGGAGTCCCCGGCTCAGCCCTGGCCTCTGGGCACGGTGACAGCTTCAGCTCGGGCCTTGTGTAAATGCCGCCCAGTTGGCCCCCTAGCCCTCCGTTGCTGGCCCGTGGCCCTCTGCCTGAGCTCGAGGCTGCGACCCAAACACAGTTTGTGGGGGGAGGAGCTAGTGTGTTGGGTGCAGTCACACTGATTTTTACATCTGCAGCCGTTGGGCTTGTTTCTTGTCAAATCTTTCTTTCCATACTGTGCCCCACCTTCCTCCCCTCCCCCCCAGCCGTGTTCTTGTTTCCCACACAGGGTTCTGCACGACCAGTGCCTTGGCACTGAGGCAGGTGGGCGAGCCTGCTCCCGGGAGGAGGCGGGGAGGGTCCCTGCCTCTCTGGCTCCAGCCCTGGTGGCTGCCACATTCTGCCGGGAGGGTGGAGGGCTTGAGGGTCAGATGGATCGTGGCTCTGCTTGTCAGCTGCCTGACCCCGAGCAAGCTCCCCAACCCCTCTGCCTCGGTGTCCCCACTTCTGGAATGGGGATATGGCACCAGCTACCTCATAGAGGGTTATTGTGAGACAGTGCACGTGGAACATTTAGGTCACAGTGCCCAGCACATAATAGGTGCCCAATAAACTGTGATCACTGTAATTAGCACCATCCAAAGGGGGCAGTTGACCTGCCTTTCCCAAGGAAATGCTTCTGAGATTTGCACCCTCATCTAGTAAGCTGGGGGGCATGGGGGCCTGGGCAGGAGGAGGGCTGGGAGTGTGATGCCATGGTGGGGCCGGAGGGGGAGAGGGAGTGGCTTGACGCTCCTGGCCTTTTCTTCCAAAGTTCCCAGCCTGGTTGACCCCAGTCAATCCCTTACAGCCAGAGGGGTGGGTTTCTCAGAGCTGGTGAGCCCAGCCTCTCCCCTGCCCAAGCAGCGTGACCACTCTGGCCCCAAAGACACCCATGTCCCCATGCCCACAGGACTGACCCCAGTCATGTGAGCATCTTAGGCTTCCTGGAGCCCTGAATCCAGGAAGGAGTGATGTCCATGATTCCCAAGGTTCATACCTTCTTAGCTTACCCCACCCCCTTGGGGACATGTGGGTTTCAGGGGTCCCAGGAAGCCTGTATTTAATACCATTTGTTGGGGGTGGGGAGGAAGGGAAAATGACTATCGTGCTTTGCCCAGTGCCTTGGCCTGTGGGATGTTCATTTCATGCCAAATTGTCTATCATTTTACTAGTTTATTCAGTCACCAGCCCTCCTATTAATCCACCCACCCACGTGTGTGCTTTCCCACCGAGCATCTCTTCATCCAACCATGAAACCAGCCAACTGGCCGTACATCCACCACATCATCCATCCATCCTAGCCACTCTCCATCCACCACCCACCATCCATCCATCCATCCATCCTAGCCACTCTCCATCCACTATCCATCCATCCATCCACCATCTATTCATCTATCTGTCCATCCATCCATCCATCCATCCATTCACAGTTCATCTATCCATCCATCCATCCATCCATTATCCATCCACCCATCCTACCCACTCTCCATCCACCACCATTTGTCTGTCCATCCATTCATCATCTGTCCATCCATCAATCCATCTGTCCATCCATCATCTAGCCACCCATCCATCTTATCCACTTCCGTCCACCACCCACCCACCCATCCATCCATCCATCCATCCATCCTATCCATTCTCCATCCACCACCCACTGTCTATCCATCCGTCCATCCATCCATTATCCATCCATCCACCCTACTCACTGTCCATCTACCATCCATTCATCTATCTGTCCATCCATCCATCATCTATCTTTCCATCCATCTATCCATCTGTCCATCCATCTAGCCTTCTATCCATCCTGTCCACTCTCCATCTACTATCCATCCATCTGTCATCCATCCACCATCCATCTGCCCATCCATCCATTCTACCCACTCTCTATCCATCCAGTTACAATTTATCCTTCCATCCATCCATCCATCCATCCATCCACAATCCACCTGCCCGTCCATCCATTTATCCATCCATCTTCCTCCCCAACATAGATTTATCGAATATCTTTTCCGAACCAGGTACTTAACACAGTATATGGTATCTAACTTTCTGGGTCTTTTGCAGGTAAAACTTTTGAGACTTTCTGCCTTGCCTTTGGCTCTGTCCTTATTTCTCTCTCCCTGTCTCTTTTTCCCGCTCTGTCCCCATGTCTGTCTCACTGTCTTCCAGAGTGCTTGCCTCTGCTTCTCTCCCTCTTTCCCTGTTTTGTCCGTGTCTCTCCCTGACCCTCCGGTGTGTCTCTCTATCCCCTCCCTCCTTGTCTCTCTCTCCTCCTTCCTGCCTGTGCTCTGGGTTTGTGTGGGGTCCTGTTCCTGCTTGCCCTGGGTCCCTGTCCTCCTCATCCTCACCTCTGCCTGTTCCCAGTCTGTTAGGGTAAAAGCCTCACCTCTTCCCCCCACTTGCCTGCCCAGAGTGCTCAGAACTGATGCTCTCTTTGATGAGACGCCAATGAGGTGATGTCTGGGTTTCATTAAATGTCATAAATAAATTATTAATCCTCTCTTGGGCGGGAGTACTGACCCCCCCCCCATTATCCATCCGTTATCAGCAGAGGGCCTGTGGTGTGGGGGTGCTCCAAGGACTGATGGGAACCTTAGTCTTGGTGCCCCCTCCCTTGGCTTGCCCCAGAGTGGCCTTGGGAACCCCTGGCTCAGCAGTGCCCAAACTGGAGACCCCCCACCCTCTGCCACTCCTTTTAGGCCCCGGGCTCCACCTGCCATCCCTGAGCACTTACTGTGTGTCTCACGGCATTGAAGTCTCCATCACCCCATGAGAACGGCGTTGCTAGGCCCATCTGAGGATGAAGAAGTAGGCTCATCTGGAAAGGGACTGGGGGCGACCTGCCAGGAAGGGGTGGTAGTTGGAAGCCTGCACTCCCCTGGCCACCAGGTGGCCTTGTCCCCTGCTTGGTGGTGGGTTAGGGGATGGGGAACAGAAGGAGCCTCCTCCCCAAGCCCCGGAGAGGATGGTGGACATTGAGCTGCGTCCCCATTGCCGGCAGGTTTGCCCGCCTTTCTGGAGCCTGGTGGTGGAGCTCATGCCCCTGCACCCGGCTTGGGCCCCCAAATCCTTCGACCATCCCCAGATCAGATGACCTACCTTTTCCCTCCACAATCTGATCACCTTGCATTTGCAAAGCTGCGGGGGGGGGGGGGGGCTGCGTTCTTGCCCAGAGGAGGGGGCAGGAGCTGGGCAGAGCATAACCTGCTCTGGGGGTGAGCATGTGGTGGACTCTGACCCCCCAGAGGGACGCTGTGGGACCTTCCAGATCAAGGGCTGATCTGAATCGCATCGGTGTCCCAGGGTGAGGCCTGAGCTCGGCACACAGGCCTTGCTAAATAAATATGGAGAAAGTCTGAATTCTGGTGATGCGGGGGGGCGGCGGGGGGGGGTGATAGGGGAGGCTCCAGTGCCAGGAGAGGGGCCGGGGTGAGGACCACGCGTGGTGGTGGGAGCCACCTGTCTGGGTTCCTTTCCGGCTCTACCACCTGGGGGCTGTGAAGCTATGTGGGTAAGTCATGAGCTCTCTGAGCCTCAGTCTTCTCATCTGCAAACAGAGGTAATAACAGTACCATCTCAGGGTTCCTGTGGGAAGGAGACAAATTGATACAAATTAACAGGTGACTTGCTTCAAGCCCAGTGCAGGTGGCCTGTAGGTACTTGCACTGTTTCAACATGTTGCCCCTTAGAAGGGCCCACCCAGCTTGTCCGAGAGGCGCCAGAGCATGTGCAGGGAACTGGCGAGAGGGCTGTGGGGCAGTTTAGGAAAAAGCAGCAGAGGTATCTCTCTTTGCCCTGCTGTCTCCACCGCCTGCTGTCTCTGTCTCTCTGTCTCTGAAGCAGCTTCTCCCCTTCCCCCCCCCCCCCCACTGCCCCCCAGCCTGCTCAGACCTGGAAGCTCAGGAGGTAGCAGAGATAACAAGGCTAATGGGTCCTAATTATAGCCCAAGTTGGATCGATGGAGCCTCGGCCCTGGAGGGGCAGGGCTGGTGCGGGAGGGCACAGCCGGGCGGGCTAGGAAGGGCCAGGAGCTGGCGGGGCACGGAGGCCTGGAGCTGATCTTTCCTGGACCCTCACCTCAGGGCGAGTGGGGTTCCCCCTGAGGAGGGGGTACAGGGGTGGGGGCTCAGGGAGCAGCAGATGGGCCCAGGAAGGGCTGCTTGGATGTGACTCTGAGGTTCTGGTTTTCGGAAGCTCGCCTGCTGTTGCAGAACAGGGAAGGCAGGGAGGTGAGGGCAGGGTGAGGACGGGGTGCCAGGGAGTCATGAGGTGTTGTCGGGGAATGTCTCAGCCCTGGGGTGTCCTCAGGGCTACCAAAATCTGTGCAGGGAGAGGAAGGGTCTGTCAGAAACGGGTGGGCAAGGGTGGGGTCCTGAGCCTGGTGCTCCAGCTCTGGAACCTTCATAGAGGAGGGATTTAATCAGGCAGATGGCCCTGGACCATGAGGTCTTCTGGGAACGGAAGAGGGGCGCTGTCCATGGTCAGAGCATCTGTCTGGGGCCGTATCCTCTGAAGCTCGTTCTGGGCGTGGATTAGGGCTAGAGTGTGGAGCATCCCCTGAACCCCTGCCTTCCACCCGGGGCAGATAACCTCCCACAGCCACCTGTTCATCCCCTTGTCGGCTCTGCTGGCCACCTGGCCAGTCAGTGGCCGTGCGCTGAGCTGGCCTTCCCAGGCTGGGGGACCGCCCTGGTGAGGGAACAGGGGACTTGGGGAGGTGGCAGGAGGGAGAGAGCCCCTCCCGATTGCATCAGCCTCAGCTTGTTACATAACCGGCGCTGGGCACTGCCAGGGTGCAGGGGTGGCTCTGCCCAGGCAGTCTCCCCGCGGCTTCAGAGGAGGTGGAGGCGGGGGGTGGGGGGAGGCGGTGGGCAGGTGCAGATGGACAGCTGTGTCACTACCTCCAGACTCTGCCACTCCAGGATGACTCTGGGGGTCCCCGTGCACGTTTTCAAGTGGTCTGAAAAATCCCTGCCCCTCCCCTGCCAGGGCTAAGAGGGACAGGACGGGACAGGGTCATGTGCTGACCTTGCCTCAGCCTGGCGCCACTCAAGACGCCGCCCACATCAAACCCCTGGGCTGACCCCCCCCCCCCCGGCTCTGCCCTGTGGGCCATGGCCCCGGCCAAGGCCTGGCAGCTGTGCCCCTGTGCCAGGCAGGACCACTTAGCTGGCCCTCGGCGGACGGTTGGCCCGGTGACCACGTTCTCCGGAGCAGCTCGGGGTCCTGCCTGGAGTCTGCCTCTCTCCACACCTGTGCTCGCCCAGCCAGATGGGGAGGGCTCTAGGACTCGGGCCTGCCCCCTGCCTATCCCCGAGGACTCCACGGCCCCCGGCCACCCTGGAGGGGGGCAGAGGGGCAGAGGGGTGCCCAGACAGTAGTGCAGCCCCACCTGCCCCTGCTACGGAGGTGGTGCGTGTGGAAACTGGCCCCGTAGGGCACTGGGGTGGGAGGGCGTCCGTTTGGCCACTGGAGTCACCAGTGCCCTCTAGCTGCACCCATGTGACCCCAGGTACTCTGGGGGACAGGGGCCCCAGGCAGGGGGTGAGGGGAGACCGGTGTGGAGGACAGGAGGCCGGATGTTGGTGTGTCCTGGGTGTGCACACGCGTGTGCGAGCATCTGCGGTGGGCATGTCTGCACTGCGATGTCGAGCAGCTGGTGGGGTCAAAAACCACACCAAGTGGTCCAGGCTTCCTGGACTGGGTGGGTGCGAGCTCTGTTTCTTTTAACTTAATTCAGTGGGGATGCCCTACCCTGTTTCCCAGTGAGAGTCCCCTGGGCACCCTCCTCAGGGTGGCAGACCTGCTCTGGCTGAGATCCCCTGGCATGTGTCCCCCCCCAACCCCTGCACGGCCAGAATCCCGGGGGGTTCTTCTCTCTGCTCCCCTGGGCACACTTGGGCAGTGAGGGGGCTGGGGTAGGAGGGCCTGGCTGCGGGTGCTCGGGCCCCTGGGCTGGCACGCAGTGCCCCTTTTGTGGATTCTCGAGGCTCTGTGGTTTCCTTCTGGATGTATCTCTACTCTGGGGGGTTTGTTTCTTGCCACTGTTTGCTCCGAAGAGGACCCTCTCCACTGTCCCTTTCACGGCCCATGTCTGACTCTCTGTCCCCCCGACCGGGGAACTCAGGACTCGATGCCCTTTCTCACCGCTGATTTCCTGGGTGGGAGTTAGGCTCCAGGACCACACATCAAGCCCTCTCCTTTTTGGTGGGGGGGTGGGGGAGTGGCATGAAGCTCGAAGCCAGCTGCTTCTTCAAAGATATCCCACTGCACACACACACCTGTCCTGCTCCCCTCTTGGCCTTTTAAATTCACGAGGGAGGGAGGGGAGCTCGGGAATCGTGGCCGCTTTTGGAAAACCCACGTGTGGCGGATGCAGCATCTGTCTGTGGAATTTCACATCTTCCTGGGTGCCCAGCCGGAATGTGCTGGCATCCTGCAAGTGCGACTGGGGGTGTGTGCACCGTGTGGGTGTGCGCGCCGGTTCAGGCGGGAGACGTGATGTGGTCTCTGAGCCTCGTCAAGGGAGGGTCCTGGCGTTGTCTTTGTCGGTCTCCCTCCAAACTCCGGGCACTTGCTGTGTGGCTCCACGTGGTCCCAGGGTGACGGGACCTGTGTGTCCCCACCATCCTGCATTCACAGACCATCTCCTGGCCACACTGTGGGCCTCCGGAGGGCACAGGTAGGCCCCGACCCCTCCCCGGGGCCAACTGGAGAGGGCTGGTGACTCTGTGGGGCTGCTTCTGCCCTGGGAGTCGCGTCAGTGAGGACTCATCTGTGGTCGGAGCACTGTCCTGGAGCACTGTCCTGTGGGGTGGGTGGGGTTATGTATTGTCCTGTTTTACAGTGAGGGGAGGAGAGGTCTGGAGAAGTGGGGACATGGGGCACAGCCCACCTGAGGCCTGGGGCTCCGAGCACCAGGTGTAGGGCAGTGGCCCTGAGGGCTTGGGAGAAGACTGGGGGAGGGGCTCGGTCTGCAGGGAAGGGGTGGGTGCTGGGGAGGCTGGCGGCTGTGACCTGGCAGGTGGGTGCCTGTGGAGCTCACTGTCCCACTGGGCCCTGCGTCTTCCTTTGTGTCCCTGGGGGCCTCCCTGAGGCAAGCGGCGGAGTGACCCCCTCCTGCTTCTTACTCTTCCAGAAGAAGAAGATGGCGGCCTTGGAGGCTTTGAGGACTACTTCCCTGAGGAGCCCGTGGGCCTTCCCAGGAAGAAGAAACCCAAGAAGCTCAAGGAGAACAGGTCCAAAGGGAAGCGGAAGAAGAAGGAGGTCCGTGGGGGGGTTGGTGCTGGGGGTGGGTCAGGGCCCTGGGGGGTCTTGGAGGCTCTGCCTGGGCCTGCAGAGAAAGACCTCAGCTCCCTCGCCTTGGGGTGTGTGTGTGTGTGTGTCCTGAGAGGTGGGTTTGAGTGCGAGACCCCAAAAGCGATGCGTACAGAGCTCCGCAGGCCGGATCTGAAATGCCCTCCCTTTTAAGCTGGACGATCCAGGGTCAGGTCCTTCTGCCTCGGAGATCGGTGGTTTGGGGCTGGCGGGACCCTGGGATGCAGGGACCGACCCACGTCCTGGCCACTGCCACTGCCCTCACCCCCAAGACCTGAGGCTCTGTGGACGTTGTCAGGGGAGGTGGAATCCAGGGTCCCGGGGCCTCGCGCTTCCCCGTGCCCCCTCCCCCCATCCCCAGTGCCGCCCCAGCTGGTTTGGTGGACACCAGACCTGGGTGGGAGGCCCAATGCTCTCTGTTCCTTGGTCTCAGGCTTTTAGGTTGAGTCTGCCTGGTCCCCAAATGCAGATGGAGGACCACCAGGGGCGCCCCAGGCAGGGCTGAATTCTTTCTCTCCCTCCTGGGCACAGGGTGCAGCAGAAGCCCCCCCCCACCCCCACCCCAGGCCAGGAAGGAGGCTGGAGGTGGGCAGTGTCCGGGCAGTGGTGAGGCTGGGGCTGGGCTGGGGGGAGTTCGGCGGCTGGAGGGACGAGGGGCCTTGAGAGCCTGGGAGGGCTGGTGCTTGCCTCCCCCATACCCAGTGCCGCTCGCTCGGGTCTCGCCCCCACTTCTTCCTCGGGACCCACCTGCATATGTTTGCGTTTGTCCAGGCCTGTCTCTGAGGCCCGAGCTTAGCCTCTGCCTCACCCTCCCTCGCTCGCTCTCTCCCTTCTCTCCATCTCTCCTCCTCCAGCTCATTTTCCTCCCCCCCCTTCCCACCCCTCACATCCTCACCCTCTCTCCTTCCTTCTGCTTCTCAAAAGGGGCGGAGGGCCGGGTGGATGGGAGGCCTGCGCGCATGACCAGGAGCTGCCTGGCAGGTCCCCAAGGTGACCCTCAGGTCATTGCTGCCCCCTCCCCTGTACTCCTGAGAGCCTTGCCCAGCTGGCTGTCAGATCTTAGAGAGTCAGGAGCAGGCTGCAGCAGCCAGAGAGCAGTGTCTTGGTGGCCGTGTGCCCCCCCACCCATCCGGCCGCCTGCCTGGGTCCCTGGAACATGGGGAGGGAGATTTCACCCTGTGCTCCAATCAGGTGGCCCCAAGATAAGGCAGTGGGTGGACGCAGAAGAGGGGCGGTGGGCATCTTTTTTTTGTTTGTTTTTTTTTTTTGGCTGGCGTGGGGGGCGGGGACAGGCGGCAAGTCGTGGATCCTGATTTACATAAAACAACCGGGCTGCGGCCAGAACCTGAGCATATGTAGATGAAGCTCCTTGTCAGACCCAGCGCAGGAGGGAGAAATGATTTCAACCTGTACTGCAGCGGTTACCATAGCAACCAATTATTCAGTGCTAAATTATAACTGTTTATAACACTCGTGAATGGGAAGGCTCATATTTCATTCTTTCTTTTTCCCTCTCAATCTTGAAGGACCCCAAATTGAGAATGACCAACTCTCTGAATCTTTCCTTTTGAGTGTAAATGCCTCCTTTATCGAGAGAGATCTGGGGTGTGTGTGTTGGGCGCTGGGAAGAAGGAGGGAGAGGGAGATGGGAAGGCTGAAGAACTGGCATCCGCAGAGCAGGGGAAGAGGAAGGGCCGGTGGGGACTGCCCACTTGGGGTCCCCAGGGCCTGCATTGGTGGCCTGCTGTGCCCTCAGTGGGCCAGGGGGGTCAGGGCGGGGGGCCCTCCCGCCTACCCCCAGCTCCTCACACACACAGCCTGGGCGTGGTGTTTAAGGCAGCTGATGGATTCCGTGGGGGACTCCGAGTTCACTAAGACTCTTCTACCACCAGGTGCCTCCCCTGTAGTCAAGTCTGGGGCTGCCACAGCCCAAAGGACAGCATCAAGGTCAAAGCCCTGACTGTGACCATCATACTGATGTTCCCAGCCCATAGGGTGGCTTGGGGCTGAGGTTGGTTCAGGGCTTTATTAGGACATTATTGCTCCGTGCCTGTGTCTCTTCCCCTGAACGTGCCTTGGCCCAAAACCCCTTCTCTAAGTTCCAAGATACTGAACCGGCTGGCCTACCCCTGCTTCTCGGTCACTCCTTCCTTCTCACCACTGGCTGGTGCTGCATCGCTCCAGGTCCTGTTCATGGGTCACTCCTCTTTGTGTTGTTTTCAGAACCACTTGCTGCCCCTCCTCTTGCCCCTTTCTCTGCAAGGAAAGATTTTGGGGGACGAAAAAGGAGGCCCGGGTCTTGAAGGGCCCAAACAGCTGGATGCAGACATAGGCTGTGGGTACAGGCTTATTATGCCAGTGGGAAACCAATCTTCAAAGACCTGTCTTGCACCTCCACCCTCAGCCAGCACCTCCACCTCACTCCGAGCAGGCAGGAGGGCTTGGATGATGTCGGGGTGCAAGTGGGGGTGGGCCCAAGCCCCGTGAACTTCATTTGGTTGGGGGGATAGAGCACAGCCTGGGGAGGATGAAGGAACAGGTGGTGAGTCCGGAGAATTGGGGAATCAGAGCTTTCTTTCTGACAGGGCTTTTTCCAGTGCAGGTAGACCCTGGAGGGAGAAGTCTCCCCTTTCCCTGTAAGGAGGGGCAGCCACCAGTGCCATCACCCCGGGGGGCGGGGAGCGACTGGGGCACTGATGAGTGGCATATGTGCCCTGCCGAAGCTCTAACTCATTCCTCAAGGAGGATCTCAGCACCCCTGCTGTGCCACTTAGCCCTGGAATGGAAGCTTGGCCAGCCTCTGGCAGTGCTCTGCTTGGGGCCTTCCGTGCCAGGCCCGGCCTCCATGGCACACACAGACAGTGGAATCTGCTGGAGGTGCCTCCCCCACACCTTGCCTGCTCCCTCTGGGTCCCACATTTGGAGCTGTGCTGGCCGCTCCTGGTATGTGGCAATGCCAGCTTCCCGTCAGATGCCCAGGTCAGCCCTCCCTCGGGTGTTGCCACAACAGCCTCTTCTGTGGGCATGAGGTTGCCCGACCGCACGTAACTGTCACCCAGATGCAGACACTGGCTTTGCAGTTGGCTTAGCCGGGTCCTGACGTGCAGAAATGAGAAGGGTGAGGCTGGTGTTGTCCTCAGGTCTGTCATCTGGCTTCCAAGCAGAGTTGGGGTCATGGGTGCTTGGATCTCTCCCATTTCAAAATGGTTACAGCCCCCTCTCACACCCTCTCCTTTGTTCCTCTTGAACCCCCCTTTCACAGATGAGGAAGCTGAGGTCAGGCCCCAGCGACTTGCCTAGTTCTGGGGAAGCGAGGGACAGTGGTCCTAGGCATTCTGTGTCCTGCAACCTTCATAGGGAGCCCCAGGACCCGCGGTCAAGCCACTAGGGTCTCAGCAGAGTGGGTATCAGTCATGGGTCCACCCCAGGGCAGCTTGAGGACCAGCCCCGAGCCCCGCACCCCGGCGGCCCCACAGTCTCTGTCCAAGGTGCTGAAATCCACAGCGGCTTCCTTCTTCCATCCTTACCTTTGCTGGGGTGAGGGCTGGGGTAGAGCCGGTCTCTCAGGTCTCTCTGGAAGGGTGGTCTCTTGCAACTGGCTGAACTCTACACCCACGGGGAAATTAGGTGTCCCTGTCTGACCTCTGCCTCCCCAAAGGACTGTGGCAGAGCTGGGAGTTGTGGTCCCAGGGCTCTGCACTGGCATCTGCCCTGGGAGCACCAGCAAGGCTGTCCTGCCCCAGGCAGGCTCCGGCGGCAGCAGCAGCCAGGACTGGCTTTGCCCCTGGGGCCCCGGATGGCGAGTCCGTATTCTGGGAAACACCCAGTTCCGGAAAGGCGCAGAGGCCCTGCTGTCTGCCACCGGCCAGCCAGCACACTGACTCAGCGGCTTAATGAGCATAAAAGGCTTTGGAACAGGGATCCCAATGGGAGAGACTCGGGAAGTGCAGGGAGCCTGTGGGGGAGTCCTTTCCCAGCTGTATCTTGGGATACAGCCTCTTAGCTCTTTACAGTGTGCCTGGGAGGGGCAGAGATCAGGTTGGGCCCTCCCAAAGAGCCTCCAGACAGACCCCTGCCCTTGCTTCCCCCTTTCCCTTCTCCCACCTGCTCTTCTTCCTCCTCTCCTTTCCGACCTCCTCCCCACCTACTCTTAGGCCTCTCTCCCCCCAGTGCTGTTTCCCAAGTTCATTGTTCAGCTCTCCAGTTCTCTCTTCATCTTTTCCGTGCCTCCCTTTGCTCACCTTGAAAACAGTAAACAGCCAGCTCAAAACTGACAAGCCTTGTGCTGGTAATTGGAACGTCAGTGCCCAGCCTCTCCAGCAGACCCAGGCCAGGAGGGGGCTGGGAAGGGCTCTGCCAGTCCACTTGCATCTGGAAAGGCGGAGAGTAAACAGCTTTCTCAGGGTAAACAGTCTTCTCGGAGGGGCAGTGCCTTTCTGGTGGGGACGCTCTGGCTGTAAACGCCCTTATCTCCATATAAATGGGCCATTTTCTGCCTGTACAGACGGGGAAACTAAATCAAGGGAGCCAAGCTTAAGAGCTGCCTAAATTACCTTGTCTCATATCGAGGCGAAGCGACCAGGGTGGAGGTGGGTGGGGAAGCTTCAGGAGAGCCCACAGGCAGATGAACCCGGGATGTGCGTGCTGTATTAATTACAGGTTTCACCTGACACGCGCAGCTCCAGAGGGTGCTTACAGGAGCACAGAGGTTGGGTGCTGGCTCACACCCCAGCTCTTCACCCGCCCTTTTGCTTGTTTTTTTTTGGTGCGCTCTGTATTTTGGCTCTGGACATCACGTCCTATACAAATTCCTGGGTCCAAGCGCTCGCACGTAACACTCGTTAAATCCTAAAGTCCACAGAAACCTGATTCTGATGGAGGCAGAGCCTGAGTCCTCACCCCAGGGCCGTCCAAGTAGGCTACACTGAATCCCCCAGAAAGGAAGTGTGGCTTCATGAGGCCTGGTCTTACCTACCTGCTCCATCATTTGCCGTGGCCCCAGCACTGGGGACAAGGCCCTTCCTTGCCCAGTGTTGCCCTGAGCCAGCCCCTCGGGCTGGGCTTTGGTGCTGAGTTGTGAGCAGCGGAACGCTGAACGATCCAGAAAGTGTGGCACTACTGCTGCTCAGGACTCTGGATTTTCTTTGGGCCCCTGTTGCCGACATATCCCCCTTTCTCTCCCAGGGAAGCAATGACGAGCTGACGGAAAATGAAGAGGACCTGGAAGAGAAGTCGGAGAGTGAGGGCAGTGACTACTCCCCTAATAAGAAGAAGAAAAAGAAACTCAAGGACAAGAAGGAGAAAAAAGCCAAGCGGAAGAGGAAAGATGATGACGAGGATGATAATGATGACGGGTGCCTGAAGGTAACCCCCAGGGCCTGGCTGCAGCGACCTGGGCTCCTCCAGGACACTCGTGCGCGCCTGGATGGGCTGTGGCTTCAAGGCGGTTCTTCCGCCTTCTGGCCCCTATGCAAAAAGGGCCAGAGCTTCCTTCCCCCCGGGTGGCTGTCGGGGACGGATGCGTCTGCGGGTGTGCGCATGCGCGTGAGCGTGCACGTGGAGGGTGGACACAAGTGTGTGAGGAGCGCCGTGCCCCGAGTCCCAGAGACACTTGAAATAAGGATGGCTGACATTCAGGAGTCGGGGGAGAAGTGGAGTCACCTCTTGCTCATGAATTTCTGCTCCTCTGCCCGCTGGAGTGCGCAGCTCTTCGCGGGGGGAGCGGTGTTCTCGCTTGAGCTTCGAGCTTCGAGCGTGGAGCCTCCCCCTTGGGAAAATAAACAGACAAATCGAGCTTCTGCCACCAAGAAGCGGCTGGACAGCTCCACCTATGGCCGAAGGGGAGCTCTGGCCCCCAGCAGGTGTCGCGTGGGCATCCGAGAGAGGGTCCCAGTGAGCGCAAGTCAGGGCGGCTACAGGGTCGGGCTTGCCGCTCTCCCTGTGCGTGTGCGGAATGATGTGAGCCAGGCCACTGGCACCTTGGGTCTCCAAGGCCACTGTAGGGTTCCTGGGGAGGGGACGCACCCTGGGCCCCGCCCTGGGTTAGTGGCAGATGTCAGCGAGCCGTCCCAGACAGAGCACTCTGCTTCCTTTGTTCTTCCGTTAAGGCACCCAGACTCGGTTTGGGCTAGCCATGGATTAAAAAAAAAAAAAAGATAAGTGCCTCATAAATATCAGTATAGTGGCGGTTGCGTGAGGCAGAAATGGTGGCTGTCAACGGCTCAAGTTAAGAAGCACCGTGGTGTCCCGACACCCAGAGGGGTTTCATTAGTCGGCAGGTGTGTTGTGAGTCATCTGTGACTGATAATAGCTGAGGGCTGACAGCTTGAAAGATGAACTTGTGGGCACGATCCAGGGTTGTCCTGTAGCAATGTCGCCCGCGCGTGCTGTTCCGCTTCCTGCTGGGAGCAAGGTCTGAGGTGCCTCCAGGAACGGCTGCGTGTCTTGGGGGCAGGTCAGCGACGGGAGTGGGTCCCACATGGGCGATCAGGAGGCCAGGAAGCAGGTTCCCAAGGCTCCCTGTTGCACAGGGCGAGGCAGGCCTGGTTCCCAGCTCTGGGGACTGAGGGAGGCTGAGTGCGCGTCCCGGGTGGCTTTTCGTTGCGGGAGCAGACAGCCCAGCTCGGAGGGGCTTGGGCATTGATGGGGTTTGTTGGATCAGTGCTCAGGAATTGAGTGGCCGGGAAGCTTCCAGCTTGCGGTGTTACCCAGGGCCTGTTTCTTCACATCTTTCATTCTGCCTTTGGGGTCAGCTCCAGGCTCAGGCCAGGCACCCCTGGGACTGAGAATGAGTATCTGTGCAGCTCAGGGCTTCCTGGCCACCACGGCCCCCTCTGGTAGCAGGGAAAGCAGGCCTGAGTCCTAGATCATTGTCCACAGAGGAGACCCAGTGGCTTCCTGGACTGGACTCCCACCTGGGCCAGGGACTGTGGCCTGGGTGTGGCGTGTGCCCATTGGCTGATTGGGTCAGTGGGTGGGGCTGGGGCGGGGTGCCTTGGACCAGTTCGAAATGGGGTGAGGGCCCCGTTCCAAGCAGTTGTGTTAACTTGTTCCCTTCTGGGAACATTTTACAGATGGGGAGACAAGCATAGAGGGGTGAGGTAGCTTGTCCGCCCCTCAGTGCCAGGATCAGAACTTCGGTCTGCTTGGCTCTAGGGCCCAAGCTCACAGCCAGCACCTCCACCCCCGACCCAATCCCAGCGGGTCCGGGTTAGGCCAGAGATCGGACACCTGGGCTGGCTGTCTCGAGGCCTCACTGTGTGCCCTCAGGGAGTCACACGCCTTGGGTCTCGGTGCTCCATCTGGAAAGTGAAACAGTAGCCAAGGGACCCTCTCACGCGTCTGCCTTCAGCTGAGCCGTTGTCCCATGCCCCTACCCTGGCTGGGGCACACCTTCCTGGCCTGGCAAGCAAGGGAGCAGCAGTCCGGCATGTCACGGAGTCCACGTGTGACTCTACCAGGGGACATCCTGAGGCAGCCTCATTTCTTCCCGATGGGCCTCAGGCAGCGCTTCAGCCCTGCCCCCTTCCCCGGGACACCTGCCTCCTCTTAAAACCCATCTTCAGGCTGCTGTTCTGTCCCGGTGCCCAAATTCCCAGAACATATTCCCCCCAGAGAGCGAGTTCTGTTCCTGTTCCTGTGGTGGGTGTGCATACAGCCCCCCCGAAACCCTCACACTAACCTCCCCAGGCCTGGCCCCGGACCCCCCCTCATGAGCTGGTGCCTGAGCTCTTCCCACTGATCAAGGGGCGGGTGGGCTGGGGGGTGGGGGTGGGTAGGAACTGCAGACACAGCCTTCCCCCTCCCCCTGCCCCGCTTCCAAGACCTCCTGGATGGGGGCCTCCGGGGGGAGGTACGGGTTAGAAGGACCCTGCTCTGACCCCACCTCTGGCCTGGGTGTCCCTAGGAGCCCAAGTCCTCAGGGCAGCTCATGGCTGAGTGGGGCCTGGACGATGTGGAGTACCTGTTCTCGGAGGCCGACTACCATACGCTGACCAACTACAAGGCCTTCAGCCAGTTCCTCAGGTGGGCCGCGCCGCCAGCTGCCGTGGCCTGGCATCTGTGGGAATGACAAGTTGGAGGACAGACTCCTGGGGGGCGGGGGAGGGCTGTCAGGCTGACACCGACCCCCGGCAGAGCCATTTTACCTGGTGGTCCCTCCTTCCCTGGCTTGCCCTGAGTCCCGGGATGGTGGGCCTGGTCAATCCCAGGAGCCAGAAGCCCTCATGGCCTCTCTCTGCTCTGGAAGAACCGGGGCTGGGCACCCAGTGGCTCACTGCGGGCTCCTCCCTCTGGTCCCTCGGGTCGTACTGGGTCTAGAAATCTAATTAGAAGAGGGCCGACCACATAGACAGGGAATCAGGAGGGTTTGGGGCTGGACTGCTGTTGCAAGCTTGTCCTCTCCCCTGCTCCCCGGCTTGCTCGCTGCCCAGTTTTCTCAGCCCGGAACACGGGGCCTCTTACCCCAGGTTCGGGAGAGGAAGGGCTGCCTGGGTCTCACGGGTTGTGAGGGGGGGGTCTCATCCCCTCCGTGGTGGCGCCCTCACCCACCTGCCTTTCACCCCACACAGGCCTCTCATTGCCAAGAAGAACCCGAAGATCCCCATGTCCAAAATGATGACCGTCCTGGGTGCCAAGTGGCGGGAATTCAGCGCCAACAACCCTTTCAAGGGCAGCTCGGCAGCGGCAGCCGCGGCAGCGGTGGCTGCAGCCGTGGAAACAGTCACCATCGCCCCTCCGCTGGCCGTCAGCCCCCAGCAGGCGCCCCAGCCTGTACCCATCCGCAAGGCCAAGACCAAGGAGGGCAAGGGTAAGGCTGCGGGTGGATGGGCGCCCGGCCCTGCCAGCAGAGTCCCACCCCAGACCCTGTAGCCTCAGCAGCTGGGACAGGTGGGGCAGTCTTCATCAAGGACCCAGTGCCGTGCTTGACCTTGGACCCGCTTGCCCTTTCTTGGCTGTGCTAGGGCATCATGGCTTCTGTCCTGCCTCCCTCTCGGGGCTGGGGTGAAGCAGAGGGGAAAGTGTGCTCGGAGCTTTGGGACTTTTGCACTGGCCCCCTCTGGCCTGGTAGGGAGGTAGGGAGACAGGAGGCCCATGCTGCTGGGAGTAGGGGGCTCTTGAGTTCTCGTTTGCAGGGAGGAGGGGTCCCGAGGTTAGCCCGTTGACCCGTCTTGTCTGAGCAGCCAGCCCTCGGGGTAACGCATGTGTACGAGTGTGGTCGTGGTCAGGGCCGGCTGCTCTGGGAGGCCTGGAAGGAGGTCCAGATACATGCAAAATCGGACTCAGTGCTGAGTGTCTGGGTGTCTGTCTGGGGGACAGGAGGGACAGCAGAAGCTCTCTGTGACTTCAAGTCCCGGGAGGAGGCACCTCCCCTAGGTGGAGGATTTCTGGCCCCATTGGGGTAGAGACACACATCTCCCCAGGGCTCTCAAATGTGGGGTCACTAGCAGCTCAGCCTTTCTGGGTACTCGGGACTTTGATGGGCAGCTAAGGGGGCTCTGGGGCCCACTGTTTCAGCCCTAAGGAGCTTTGGTTTCTGGGGTGATGTACCCCTTTTCCAGGTCTCTGCAGGGGCCCGGTGGGCAGAGGGTTTAGAGCCCGCTCCTGCTCTGCTCCCTCGCTGTCCTCCATCCTGGGCCTCCCCCGCCTGCCTTACCTTCTCATTTCCTCTTGGGCTCCAGCCACCGAGCTATTCCCTGAGCTGCCCATTCAGAGCCTGAAAAATTGAAATAGATTTTCCATGGCGCCACAGAGGTTACAGCTGGGCTCCTCTTCCCATCTCAGCTGTGTGATGCAGCTGGAGGAGGGCCCAGGGCAAGGCCACCTGCTGCCAGGGCCCCATCTTCCCTGCTCGGCTGGTGGGAGAGGCTGCTGGGGGGTCATGACTCCCTGGGTGGCTAATTGTCCTGTGACCAGTTCCATAAAGATAGCCTCAACCCTGCTGGCCGCCAGGGAGCCAGTGTATCCTGGGGGCGGTTGGCAGAGGTGGGGCAGTCTTGAGTTGTGCCAGCATTGCCCAGGCCTGGGGATAATCTGGAGGCTGGCGGCTGGGGAAAGGGCTTCCTGCTCCAGCATGTCCCTCGAGGGTCCAGGTACGGACCACAGGTTGGTGGCCCTGTTGGCTGTGGGGGCTCATGCTTTGCTGGGCACAGCTCCTTCCTGGGGTCAGGGGACAGGGAACAGGACAGGGCTGTCCCCATAATGGCCGGTATTTCTGCCACTCATGGAACAGGGGCTGTGGTGGCCAGGTGGAGACCGGGTTGGGGTTCGTCTCTGGCTCCCCCTTCCTTGCCGTGTCACTTTCCACAAGGACTTCCCCGCTCTGAGCCCCCTGCCTTCTCATCTGGAAAGGGGTGGCGGCCGAACCCTCCTTCCCTTACGGAGGCCCTGGGAGGGCTGATCGAATTGTGGCTCTGGGTGAGCAAGCCACCCGGCTGTGGGTTACTGGGCTCTCCGCTGTCCCTTGTCAGGGCCGGGAGTGAGGAAGAAGATCAAAGCCTCCAAGGATGCGAAGAAGAAGGGCAAAGGGAGAAAGGTGGCCGGGCTCAAGTTCCGCTTTGGAGGGATGAGCAACAAGAGGAAGAAGGGCTCCTCGGTGAGCGTGCGCGTGAGACCAGGTGGACCGGAATGCGTGTGAGTGTGAACGGGAGTGTGGCTTTGTGAGCACGAGCGTGCGAGTGTGTAAATGCATGTGAGAGGGTGGACCGGGACGGGTGGGTGCGAGAGGCAGCGAGACCGCATGAATGCGGCCGTACGCGTGGGTGTGGGAGCAGTCTTCGGCTGCATTCTGCACGAGTGTGAGTGTGCTGCGTGCTTGTGCGCCTCGACAGCAGGGGGACCGGAAGGCAGGGCTGTCAGTCCCCTCTCCTGAGTCAGGACGCTGAGCCGGGAGCTCTCTTGTCCGCCCCGCTGAGCTGGGGCTCACTTCCGGCTCTGCTCCATCTGGATAGCAGGTGAGAGAATCAGCTGGCCCTTAAGAGTCCTGATGGGGCCTGCATACCCAGGTCTGCTGGGAGGCTGGACCCCAGGAAGGTGGCATGTAGGCAGGGTCAGGCTGGGCTGGAGCCCTGACCCTTCCTTGCCCTTCCAAGACCAGCTCTGGTACCAGGTTCAGACAGACCATAAGTCCCCATCTGAGCCTTTGAGCCCTCCCGTCTCTGGGAGGGGGACATTCACCCTCTCCCACCTGTTTCCCTCACCTTGCCCCACCTGTGTAGAGGGGCAGAGTTGGAAGCCATTTCTCTGTCCCTTGGTAGAGGCAAGTGACAGGTCTTGAGTTTAGCTCCTCTACAGGGGAGCACGGGGCAGCAGGTGTGGCCCAGCCCGGAGCTGCTGGTCCAGCTCAACTTAGCAAATATTTGTGGAGCACATAATGTGCTCAGCTACGGTGGGCCCTGCTTGGGAGGTGTTCACAGTCTGGAGGGTGTTTGGGGGATACACTGGGAGAGAGCCAATGACGGGCAGATGGGACAGGCAAGACCTGGTACACAGGCTGTGCAACAGGTCCGGTTAAGGAAAGATCTGGGAAGGCTCCTTGGTGGAGGTGCCCTCAGGGCTTTCCCTTGAGGGATGTGTAGGAGTTTGGCAGGGCGGAGAGCAGGGCTCGGGGAGGGTGGTCGGACATCGGGCTGGACTGGTGGGTGGGGCCTTTGGGGTTTCTAGCCAGCAGGAGATGAGATGAACCACAGAGCACGCTGTGCCTCTGGAGCCTGCGCCCGCACCATGCCCTGCACCACCTCATCCTCTGTCCAGGCCAGTGAGGCCCTCGGGACGAGCCCCCAGGGCAGGCCGTGGGCTCACAGGGCCCTCCCCCACCTCCCACAGAGCGAGGAAGATGAGCGGGAGGAGTCAGACTTCGACAGCGCCAGCATCCACAGCTCCTCCGTGCGCTCCGAGGGCTCGGCAGGCTTGGGGAAGAAGAGCAAGAGGCGGCGCAAGAAGAAGAGGAGTAGGGCTCCCCGGGGTTCCGTGGCTTCCGTGGCTGTCCTGGTGGAAGGGGGTGCAGAGCCCCCCTTGGTTAGCAGGGGAGGGCATCCTCCTGTCTGGGCCTTTCCCGGCCTCGGCCAGGCAGCTCGCCTGTGCTTCCTCACCCACTTGGTCTCTATGGTCAGGAGATGGGTCTGTCCCAGTGAGGCTAAATCAGGGACTTTTGAGCCACTCCGGGCATTTGTACTAGCAGAGGGGACGCTGGAGAAGGAAGTGCTTCTGCACCATCCACCCCTTCAGTCATCCACCCTTTACCCATGATCCCCTCAGGCCTGGTCCCCACCCATCCCCCCTCCCTTTATCCATCTTCCACCCACCTCTCCACCCCTTTCCTCCACATTTGTTCACGCCGCCCGTCCATCCACCATCCGTTCATCCAACGTCTATTAAACACCTGCTGGGTACCGGTCCAGCCTGGGGTGGAGATTGGTTGGGCACTGGGAGTGGGCACCAGGCCCTCCACTACCGCCTCTGCCTCTCCGCAGTTGACGATGGTGATGGCTATGAGACGGACCACCAGGACTACTGTGAGGTGTGCCAGCAGGGCGGGGAGATCATCCTGTGCGACACCTGCCCACGGGCCTACCACCTCGTCTGCCTCGACCCAGAGCTGGAGAAGGCTCCTGAGGGCAAGTGGAGCTGTCCTCACTGTGTAAGCCCTTCGGCAGAGGCCCCCCGGGCAGGGGCGCGGGGAAGTGCAGAATGGGGAGGGATGCACGCGGGAAGGAGGAGGGAGGCGCACCCTGCTGGACGGGGGGCCTGGCCCGAGGTGCCTCCACGCGGATTCTCCCCTCCAGGAAAAGGAGGGGATCCAGTGGGAGCCGAAGGACGACGAGGACGACGAGGAGGAGGGCGGCTGCGAGGAGGAGGAGGACGACCACATGGAGTTCTGTCGCGTGTGCAAAGACGGCGGCGAGCTGCTCTGCTGCGACGCCTGCCCGTCCTCCTACCACCTGCACTGCCTCAACCCGCCGCTGCCCGAGATCCCAAACGGTGAATGGCTCTGCCCGCGCTGTACTGTGAGTGTTACGCCCACCCCGCGCCGCCCCGCGCCGCCCCGCCAGCCGAGCCCCTCCCCTGGCTTGGCCCCGCCCCGGCCCGGCCCCGCCCCGATCCCACCCCCCGCCCCCGCCAGGCCCTGCCCACGAAGGCTCCTCGTCCACGAGCCCAGGCCACGCCCACCCACAGCCACGCCCCGCCAGCGGATCCCGGTCCACCGAAGGCTCCGCCTCTGTTGGGCCAGACCACGCCCACTCGCCGTAGCCCGGTCCGCGGAGGGCCCCCGTCCCTGCCGGGCCAGGCTCCGCCCACCTGGGCGGGCCCCGCTACGCCCCAGGCCTACTAGCCAGGGCCCCGCCCCTTCCAGGGGCCGCCCAGCCGGCCGCCAACCCACGCCCGAGTCCCCGCCCACCACGGGTACCCCTGTTGCCCGCGAGTCCCGCCCACCGCCTTTTTTCACCCGAAACCGGAGCCCTTATGAAGAAACAGGTGGCGATGACGACCCTACCATCACCCACACAGCCTCTCTGTTCGTTGCGCACCCCTTTACCGCCTACCGAGTTTTCCAGTACTGGCCTTCTGTGATTCCCATTTTTAGATGACAAAACTGAGGCTCAGGAGGGTAAAGTAACTTGTCTAAGGCCGCACGACAGCAGAACTGAGCACTCAGACGCTGCCAGGACCTGGCGCCTGTCCCAGGGCTGGGGGTGGTGAGAAGGCAGGAGGCAGGGAGAGGAGAGCGCCTCCCACCCTGCCCCCCAGTTGCAGTATGCATTTGAAGTGCCCCCCCCCCGCCCCGAGTTGTCCCCCAGGCCCACCCCCATGGCTGGATTCTCCACCCTCTGGATCTGGGGCCGTGCTGTGGCCAGCCCCAGTTACCCTGTGTGCATCGGGGCTTCTGGTGCGTGCGCGCGTGCGTGGGCGTGGGCGTGCGTGTGCACAGACTCACGTTGCCCATCTCCTGAGTGCCCCTCAGCATGTGCCCTGAGGACAGGGCAGCATTGTGGGGTCACGGTGGTGCTGATTTGGGGGACAGCGCAACTTGTTGGATGGAGAGAGCCTTGTGACAGCCTGATGTCCCCGGACCCTCAGGGTGGGGCCCTGTGGCTGAGCCCTGAACTTGGGGACCCTCCTCTGTCCACAGTGCCCCCCACTGAAGGGCAAAGTCCAGCGGATCCTACACTGGAGGTGGACGGAGCCCCCCGCCCCCTTCATGGTGGGGCTGCCAGGGCCCGACGTGGAGCCCGGCGTCCCCCCACCCAAGCCCCTGGAGGGCATTCCGGAGAGGGAGTTCTTTGTCAAGTGGGCTGGACTCTCCTACTGGCACTGCTCCTGGGTGAAAGAGCTGCAGGTGAGCCCCCCGCGCAGGTGTGGCTGTGCGCAGGCGCCACTCCCGCGGGCGCTGGCCGGCACCCCCAGCGAGGGGCACCGCCGGGAGTCAGGGAGGCGGAGGCTGGACGTGGGGGCTGTCCTGCCTGGCACCCAGTCTGGGGGGGCTGTGCTGGGGCCCTGGGCGCGCCACGGCCCCTCCCGTGACCTCTGCCCCCGTGCAAGCAGCTGGAGCTCTACCACACGGTGATGTACCGCAACTATCAAAGAAAGAACGACATGGACGAGCCGCCGCCCTTTGACTACGGCTCTGGCGACGAGGACGGCAAAAGCGAGAAAAGGAAGAACAAGGACCCTCTCTATGCCAAGATGGAGGAGCGCTTCTACCGCTACGGCATCAAGCCCGAGTGGATGATGATTCACCGAATCCTGAACCACAGGTGTGTGCCTGGGGTGGGGTGCCGCCCCGGATCTCACTGGAGGGGTTCCCGCAGGGCCGGGACACAGCGGCCGCTTCACCCTGTGGAGGGGACACAGGACTGCAGGCGGGCAATGCGGGGGCAGGGAGCAGGGGTGGAGGGCCCCCACCGTCAGCGATCTGACCGGCCAGCTGGAGGGGCTGCCGGCGCCGCAGGCGTGGTGTTCTGGCTCACGTGTGCACGTGTGTCCCGCTCACGGTGGGAGTACAGTTCCAGACTCGTATATGTACAGGGGCACCTCGACGACCAGCCCGTGATGCAGAGTGGGGCCATCGATGTGTCAGGCCGCTGAGCTAGTGCTTGGTGCCTGTGGTTCCTGGGGACCAAGGTGGCCTGAGGTGTGGGGGTGCACACACATGTGATCTTCCTCTATTGTAACAACAGCTAACACTACTGAGCACTATCTATCCCAAGAGGCAGGTATTTTATTTCTCTCTCTCTTTTTTAAGATTTAAAAAAATGTTTGTTTATTTATTTATTTTTGAGAGAGAGAGACAGAGAGAATGAGCAGGGGAGGGAGGGAGAGAGAGGGAGACACAGAATCGGAAGCAGGCTCCAGGCTCCGAGCTGTCAGCACAGAGCCCGACGCGAGGCTCGAACTCATGAAGCATGAGATCATGACCTGAGCGGAAGTCAGACGCCTAACTGACTGAGCCACCCAGGCGCCCCAGTTATTTATTTTTTAAAGTTTACTTGTTTATTTTGAGGGGGAGAGGGGCAGCGAGAGAGGGAAAAAGAGAATCCCAAGCAGACACGGGGCTCGAGCCAATGACCTCGAGATCATGACCTGAGCCGATATCAAGTCGGTTGCTCAACTGACTGAGCCACCCAGGTGTCCCTTAAATTGCGTTTTATTTATTAAAAAAATTTTTTTTTAAATGTTTATTTATTTTTGAGAGAGAGAGAGACAGAGCACGAGCAGGAGAGGGGCAGAGAGAAGGAGACACAGAATCGGAAGCAGGCTCCAGGCTCTGAGTCCGACGCGGGGCTCGAACTCACAAACTGTGAGATCATGACCTGAGCCGAAGTCGGACACTTAACCGACTGAGCCCCCCAGGCGCCCCTTAAATTGCGTTTTAAAAGCATAAGTGACAGTCTTCCTCCCTGCTTCCCAGCCCAGGCAGGGCGATGACTTTCCCCCACATTTAGAGTAACAACTAATTATTTATTTAAAAAAAATATCAGTTTCCATGGTGACTGGGGATTGGTCTTTCTCTTAAAGGTCCCCAGGCTAGTTGCAGCCACAGCCATTTTGGGGGCCGTGACTCCCCGACCCCACTGCACTCCCCAGGCTTGGCTGCCTGCTCAGCCACCTCAGGTGGGAGGCGTCTAGGACCCTGCCAGCAGCCGGAATCAACCTCAAGTGTGAGGTGCTTCCCTGTGCTGCTAGCTTGGTCACCAGGTCCCTGTGTCCCGAGGGGTCTTCGGAAGAGGTCATCCCACTGGCACCCGTGGGAATCAGCCCTTGTTTACTTTGCAGAGATGGGACCAGGATGGGCATGACTCTGGTCCTTTGAATTTTTTTTAAGTTACGAAATAAAGGCCTGTGGTCAGGGGAGAGGACTGCCCAACTCAGAAATGCCGAATTCCGGTGTCCACACCCCCGGCCCGGATGGGATTCATCCCTGTGATGGAAATGTCGCTGGCCCTTTGCTCCTCTGTGAGCGTGGCCGTGGCCTCTCCCCCGTCCCTCTCCGGCCCACCCACTCACCCCGCGCCCTCCTCCGTCTCACTAGCTGTGTGGCCTCAGGCAAGCCGCTTCACCTCTCTGGGGCTCTGCCCTCCCCGCTGGGCCCAGGATCCCAGGGGACTGTGGGAGTGGCGGGGTCTGCATCCTGAGGGACCTCCTGGACCCTCCCCGGGCGTGCCCCTCCCCCAGCATCCCTGTGCTGTGTTGCAGCTTCGACAAGAAGGGGGAAGTGCACTACCTGATCAAGTGGAAAGACCTGCCCTACGACCAGTGCACCTGGGAGATTGACGACATCGACATCCCCTACTACGACAACCTGAAGCAGGCCTACTGGGGCCACAGGTGGGCGGGCCGCGGGGCTGTCCCCGGGCTGCCGCCTCCTGCTGGCCAGAGCTTTGCTCATCTGCACCCCCCACCCCGCTTCCGCAGGGAGCTGATGCTGGGTGAGGATGCCAGGCTGCCCAAGAGGCTGGTCAAGAAAGGCAAGAGGCTGAAGGACGATAAACAGGAGAAGCCGCCGGACACGCCCATCGTGGATGTGAGCGGGGAGGCCGGGTGACGGGTGGGGTTGCCAGGGCCTGCCACCCTGGGCTTGGCCACGGAGCCTGGCACGTCCTGCAGAGGCGGGACCAAGAGGCGGCCAAGACCCAGGACGACCGCCACCCCCAGCTGGGGAGAGCTCGACCCTGGGGCCCAGGTCCCCCAGCCTGTGCGGAGCAGCCGCTCCCGGGGACAGAGAGGCCTTGGCTTCCCGTGAGATTTGACCCGTGGGTTATCTGCGGACAGAACGGGGAGCAAATAGTCTCTGCTCAGCGCACACATTTACGTTACTTTAGATGCGCTAACTCCAAGCACTTACATCAAATTTAAGCTGATACGGTAATTACACACCATTCTTACCTGCTCGGGGAGAGGAGACCCCCAACTTACCTCACCCCCAGCCTTGAGCCCATCAGGGACTGGAAGGGTTGGCCTTTATTCCTTGAGCAGACTTCCTGGGGCGTCTGCCAGCTGCTGGCCCTGTGGTGCACAGGAATGGGCGTATCTGAACTTCTGCCTCCCCTGCAGCCCACGGTCAAGTTTGACAAGCAGCCTTGGTACATTGACTCCACGGGTGGCACGCTGCACCCATACCAGCTGGAGGGCCTCAACTGGCTGCGCTTCTCCTGGGCCCAGGGCACAGACACCATCCTGGCTGACGAGATGGGCCTGGGCAAGACCGTGCAGACCATCGTCTTCCTCTACTCCCTGTACAAGGAGGTGCGCAGGCCGGGGCCGGGGTGCGGGAGTGGTGGCCCATCTGGCCGGGGTGGGGCAGGCAGCCTCACCGCTTCCGTCTCCCTCTGTCCCCAGGGGCACTCCAAGGGGCCCTACCTGGTCAGTGCACCCCTGTCCACCATCATCAACTGGGAGCGTGAGTTCGAGATGTGGGCGCCCGACTTCTACGTGGTCACCTACACGGGGGACAAGGAGAGCCGCTCCGTGATCCGGGAGAATGAGTTCTCTTTCGAGGACAACGCCATTCGGAGTGGAAAGAAGGTGTTCCGCATGAAGGTGGGCGCCCCCCATCTGCGGGAAGGACCCCGGAGAGGCCCGGGTCGGCCGCCGGGGCCACAAAGGCCCTGCGTTCTGGCGGGGGTTCCTCAGCTCAGGCTCCGGTGGAGGCCCATGGCTGGCAAAGGGCTTCTCTCCAGGCAGTTATCAGTGTCCTGGGGCCGCTGTCACAAAGTACCACAAGCCGGGGGGGGGGTGGGGCGCTGAAAACAACACTTACCGTCTCCTGGTTCTGGAGGCTCGAAATCTGAGATCGACCCCGCAGAGCCGTAGATGGGCGACTGAGCGAGCAGGGCAGGGCCTCTCACACTTGATTGTGCCCACGGGTCACCGGGGGCCTTGCTGAAGGGCAGGTTCCGATCCAGCAGCTCTGGGGTGGCGCCTGAGACTCTGCATGTCTGACGAAGTCCCAGGAGGTGTGGATGCCTCTGGTCCCCGGACTGCACCTTGACGTGCACTTGGAACAGTGCGTGCACAGCGCATGCTAGGCGCTCAACCAATCTCAGCACTTAGGCTGGGGGCGGGGGCTCACCTCCCAGGACCCTGTGTGGGGGGGGTCTTACCCCAGCTTGCTGCAGCCTCCTGGAGCCGCTGTGGCCCCAGTGGATGCCCAGTAACCGTTTGCTGAATGAGGCAGTGACTTACGGTCACTGCCATGCCATGCCATGGCCGTGCCATGCTGGGTACTCTGCAGACTCATGTCTCTTATTTTATTTTTTAAAATTGTGGGTGGGGGGGGCGCCTGGCTGGCTCAGCTGGTTAAGCGTCTGACTCTTGATCTCAGCTCGGGTCTTGGTCTCAGGGTTGTGAGTTTAAACCCCACACTGGGCTCCACCCTGGGCGTGGAGCCTCCTTAACACAAATTGTGGTAAAATACACAAACATAAAATTTACCGTCGTGACCATTTTGAAGCGTGCAGTTCTGGGGCACCGAGTACATTCGCACCGTTGGGCAACCATCCCCGTTATTCGTCCCCAGAACTCTCTCATCTTGCAGAACCAACACGCAGTCCCCGTCAAGCCGCATCCTCCTCCCCCTGCCCAGCCCCTGGTGCCCACCCTGTGATTTCCGATGCTCGGTGCCTCATTCAAGTCGAACAGCAGTGTGTGCCTTTTTGTGACTGGCTCATCTCCCTTAGCATAATGCCCTCAATCTCACCCGACATAACACGGGTCAGAGTGTCTTCCCTTCTTTTTTGAAATGTTTATTTATTTATTTTGAGAGAGAGAGAGAATGTGTGTGAGCAGGGGAGGGGCAGAGAGAGGGAGAGAATCCCAAGCAGGCTCCCCGTTGTCAGTGCAGTGCCCGACTCAGGGCTTATTTCCACCAACTGTGAGATCATGACCTGAGCCGAGATCAAGGGTCGGACGCTAAAGTGACTGAGCCCCGCAGGCGCCCCCAGAGTGTCCCCCCTTCTTAGACCGAATCACCCTCCATTGGTGAACTGCATTTCCTTTATTCGTTCACCCATCCAGACCCTTGGGTGGTTTCCACCGCTTGGCTCTTGTGAAAGTGCTGCAAACACGGGTGTGCCGACATTTACTCCGAGTCCCTGCTTCACTTCTGCCGGGCCTTTGGGTCTGTGCCCAGAAGCAGAATTACTGGATCCTGCGGTGATCCCACGAATAATAATAATTATTATTATTTAACGTTTATTCGTTTTGGAGAGAGGGAGACAGATGGAGCATGAGCGGGGGAGGGGCAGAGAGAGAGGGAGACACAGAATCGGAAGCAGCTCCAGGCTCTGAGCTGTCAGCACGGAGCCCGACACAGGGCTCGAACTCACGAACTGCGAGATCATGACCTGAGCCGAAGTTGGACGCTCAACCAACTGAGCCACCCAGGCGCCCCTCCATGTGCAATTATTTTAAGGAACAGCTTTTGGCCTCTGGATTCTCTTGGCGTTCCTCACACAGACAGGATGTCAGGGGAGACTGAGGGTCAGGAGGCTGACTTGACTGGGGTCTAGCTGGAAAGGGTAGGGCTGGGTGCAAACCCAGAGGACGCCTATGGGCAGAGCCTGTGCTGTGAGATGCCCCTCTGCCCGCTCTCTGGTCCCTTCCCAAGGGACGTCGGTCACCTGGAAAGCCAGGCTTGGATTGGTCAGGACCGGCTACCTCCTTTGTTGGGCCCAGTGGAGATTGAAGACGCAGGGCCCCTGGTTCAAATGCAAGAAACAGCTTTTTCCTTTTTTTCGTAGTCTCTCTCTCTCGACCTCTGGGTGGTGGTTTTTATTGGCTGTTTAATGTCCTGTTCCCTCAGCGTGGGGCTACTCTCGGGGTGAAGGCCCCCCATGCCCAGGCCTCGCCCCCATGAGGGTGAGAGGCGTCACTGTTTGCTGGGAGGGGACGGGGGGGCTCCACTGTCCCACAGATCTTCTCCTTTTAGAAAACACAAATTCAACAATGTGTGATTATTAAGAATTTCAAGTCCGTGGGGGCGCCTGGGTGGCTCAGTCGGTCGAACATCCAACTTCAGCTGGGGTCATGGCTTCTCAGTTTGTGAGTTTGAGCCCTGCGTCGAGCTGGCTGCTATCAGTGTGGAGCCCGCTTCCGATCCTCCTGTCCCCCCTCTGTCTGTCCCTCCCCCACTCTCTCTCAAAAATAAAATAAAACTTAAAAAACAAAAAAGAATCTCAAATCAGCGACTGCAGAGCATTTAACCCCACGTGCAGGGATCACTTCCCCGTTGGGATCCTGGTTCTGCCATCCACCGGTCTTGGGGACCAGGGGGAACTTATCCAGCCTGAGATCCCGTGAGCTCTAAATGGGGACAATGACAGCGTCGGGGGAGCGGCTTGTGAGGATGAGGGGGCTCGCCCCCGTGGCCCTTCCTGTGGGTCCCAGGGCCTCCCTGGGCCTTCGGGAGTCCTGTCCACCCCTCCTCCACACCTCATCTCTGGAGACCCTACCTGCTCCCCTCCCAGACGCTCCTCTTCCCCTCCAGAAAGAAGTGCAGATCAAATTCCACGTCCTGCTCACCTCCTACGAGCTCATCACCATCGACCAGGCCATCCTGGGCTCCATCGAGTGGGCCTGCCTCGTGGTGGACGAGGCCCACCGGCTCAAGAACAACCAGTCCAAGGTAGGCAGTGCTGGCCCCTGGAGCCGCCCCCGGGGGCGGGGGGTGGGGTGGGGAGGGTGCCGGCCGGCCGCCCCGCTCCCCCTCACTGGCCGCCCCCGCTGCGAAGTTCTTCAGGGTCTTGAACAGCTACAAGATCGATTA